>VZRN01005531.1:27192-56642 GCA_013397935.1 Dasyornis broadbenti
TGTGAAGAAGGGTGGCATAAAATAGAGATGGAAAAGGGAATGTGAATTTTTTGTGAAGGGTGACACGAGATGGAGATGGGAAAGGGAATGAGAGTTTTTTTATGAAAAGGGTGACAAAAGATGGAGATGGAAAGGGCAAGCAGCCATTCCAGGTTCAGGCTTCAAGCACCTGCTTCCACAGCTTCTCCCAGGGCCATGAGCCTTTCTGAAAGGGGAATCTTAAATAATTAAAATCTGAAATCTGCTCGCCGAGGGAAAGAATGAGCAGCTCTTACAAAAGATTGCATTTAAACCCACATTAAATCAGAGTTCAGACTGAAGGAAAAGACCGGTTGGGGAGGGTTAAAAACTACCACAGGGATATTGTTGCGTGCGATAAATTCAAGAAATTCCAAGGGAATACTACACATCACAATAATCCACTCATAGTTTGGGAATAAAAGATGCTCAAGCTCTTCAGATTGCCCTAAATCGTACCAAAAGTGATGAGAAGTGTTTTTGTGGCTCTGCTGCCAACTCGTGCTATCTTTAAAAACAAACCCACATGTTCTGCAATATTTTGAGCCTAAAAAAGTAACTCAGCTGTGAAAAAAGCCAGATCTGGCTGTGTGGATTGCGTACTTCCCACTTATCCATATTTGAATGTCTTTCAAGTGTAACCTTAACTGAATAATTTGAGTTTATTGTGCTTGTTTTGAGAAAATTATCTCATCACAGAGCAATCACAACATCCTTGGAAGGCTGATTGGAGAAAGCCACGCTCAGAGAGGAGTTAGGAATTGTTCCCTGTCGAACCAGGGTGTTGCATCAAGTGTGATTCTGCAGGAATCTGTGTGAGCCAGCACGATCCAATATTTCCATTTAACACCTTGTATTGAACAGACTTTGCTGACATTTGCAGATGAAACCAGGCTGTGAGCGATGACTTGGACAGGGAGATGTTTCAGAGGGAAAGTCTGTTCTGGAGCCTGGAGGTGCAGTCCTGTATTTTTTTTAGGAATAAACACGAGCAGGTACATGCCAGATAATCCAGCGGGAGTTCAGCAGGAGTGGAGCAGCTTTGCAAAAACCTGAGGATTATTACGGATTACAAATTTGATGTGGGATGTGAAATCGAAAAAAAAAAAAAAAGGTCAGAGACACCTTCCACTATCCCAGGTTGCTCCAAGCCCTGTCCAGCCTGGCCTTGGACACTTCCAGGGATCCAGGGGCAGCCACAGCTTCTCCGGGCACCCTGTGCCAGGGCCTCCCCACCCTCACAGGGAAAGATTTCTTCCCAAAATCCCATTTCACTCTGCACTCTGCCAGATTCACAGCACAGAACTGATACAGCTCCAAAGACTTCATGGGAATTACCAGCAGGAATATTTGGAGAATGTACTCAAATATCTCATAACAAACGTGAGGATTCAGACCTTCATTCGGAGCAGGAACAAGCACCTTGAACTCTGGGGACCACTTTTTGTGCCCTCAAAATTATAGATTATGCTGACCCAGCAGCAGATGACATTTCCCACAAACCTGCAGTGAAGGGAGGAAAATTCCTGGATTCTCTTCTCCGTGTCCTTTGCTGTATCCCGTGGCTCCACCTGTAGCACACAGCACCGCTCCCGGGACGAGCACAGTGCTTGTTCTGAGGTTGTCTGTGAAAATCCCTGGGATTAACGGGAACAGCACTCCAAATCCAGCTCCACCCAGTGATTTGTGTCACCTTCTGTCACCCTGTGGGAAGCTGCTACTGCTCTGCTAATTCCTGGGGAAATCTGGACCCGCCAATGTTCTGATGTGAATATAATCCTCAGAGGGAGGTGCTTGGGATATCATCCCCCTCCCACAAATCCTAATCTGGGGAGCTGAAATTCCTTAACATCGTTTGCAATGCTCCCTTGTGTGACCCTCTAAAGTGGAATAGCAGTTTTAGGCTTTGAACTTCGATTTTTTGTTTTTTTCCCCCCCCCAAAATCCCTGTGAGATATGATTACCATGATCTTCTTCAGGTGCAGAGTCTGTAAAACTTTTCCTCAGTGAAGGCTGGGCTGAAATTCTAATTTAATCCTTCATGAAGTTACATAACAAATGGTGCTCAGGAGAGCTGTTCATCCCTTTTTAGGGCCAGGAGGGATGTGAGGGGCAGGTCCCACGTAGGTTCTTGTCTCTCTTCTGTGGTAAGGCACAGAAAACCAGAACAGTGATCTTTGCGAGAAGGAAGGTCTCCTGAGGTGGTTAATGGCATGGACTCCACAAGATGGTGGTAAGTGAAGACACTTTATTGCAAAAATCCAGGGTTCTTAAACTGTTCCTTTGTTATGAGTTTGCAAACTTGTGAGGCACAACAAATGTGTTGAACCAACCCACATAAACCACGACAGGAACACGCATCAGGGGTAACCAACCACCAGCCCCACGCTGTGAGCACCCATCGGTTCTAACAATTGTTTTCAGTTCTGTCACTTGTTTTTCACCTCTGGTTCAGCTGAGTCATTCTCAGAATGCTCTCTGGTTGGCCGAAGTAGCAGAAGTGAGCAGGGATTTTCCAAGGGCAACAAGGCCCTCACTTTGCAAGGCCTTTCTGCTCCGCAACAGTTGCCTGCAGAGCCCTGGGGCTGCCACAGCTTCAGATCAGAGCAGGGCTGGGCCAGGGTGGGTCACTGAGCACCCTGAAGGAGGAATCAGAGGATCACAGGATGGTTTGGGTTGGAAATGACCTTAAAAATCATCTTATTCCCACCCCTTCTCCTCAGGAATATCGACACCTTCAATATGGAACCACAGAATGCCCTGACCTGGAAGGGGCACACAAGGATCCTCCAAATCCAGCTCCTGTTCCTGCCCAGACACCCCAACAATCCCACCCTGGGCATCCCTGGCAGCGCTGTCCAAACGCTCCTGGAGCTCTGGCAGCCTCGGGGCTGTGCCCATTCCCTGGGGAGCCTGGGCAGTGCCCAGCACCCTCTGGGTCATGTCTGAGTGATATCCCCAAATCATCTCTGCCTACCTGCAGCCAGAGGAGCATTTCCCTTAGTTCACAAAGATTTCTGAAATGGTGATTGTGAGACCAGGAGCGAAATCACAAGTGGGAAATCGTGGGAATTCCAGCCATTACCTGATGTTGTTTTATCTCTGTGGTGCACCACGTAAACAACAGCAAAGAGATGCTTATGCCACATTCATCCAAACCACCCCAAACACCTGAAAAGGCATTTTCTTTGTCTTCAAGAGACTATATTTGCATATATTTACATGAATTTGCAGGTTTTAGATGCATTTATCTCCACAAACAAAATATTTTAAAAATATATTTACTACAGTATTATTTCACGGTGTAAGGAAAAAATTGAGCTTGTGCTCAGCTTCCAAATGAAAAATAAGGATCAGAAAATGCTTTCCAGTTGTTCAAATAAAATAAGCATTAGCAAAATACAGCCTAAACAAAAGAAGAAAAACACATCCTTACGCAATGTAATTGAAATTTCCCATTTTAGTAAGTTTGGCTCTGTTGCTTCAGTACCTGCTCTTTTTTAATATTACAAGAAAATCAGCACAGATGGCACCTGAATTTCCACTGTAATAAATCAGTAGAAAAGACATCACTGTAAACCCTTCTGTCATGGATTTTTCCATGTGCAAAACAGGAAAATCCAGCCCTGCTGGACACACAAAGGACTCCTCACAATAAATCCATTTCCTGTAATTTGTTTGGGGTTCCACCATCCAAATGGTCTCTCTGAGGACCAGAGAAAGTGCGTCTGCCCCATCCCTGGAAGTGTCCAAGACCAGCTTGGACAGGGCTTGGAGCAACCTGGGATAGTGGAAGGCGTCCCTGCCCACGGCACGGGTTTGGAACGAGATGGGCTTTATGGTCCCTTCCAGCCCAAACCATTCCATGATTCCATGATTGGCTTGGTCACCCTCCATTTGTTCCGCATCTCAGGATCTTCCTGGGTGGTGGGAGAGAAGCCAGGGCAGACACCTGGGGAAGCAATGAATTGGAGAGGTTTTCTCGAAGAGCTGAGAAGTTGTGGCTGTGTTAGGTGCCCCTCAGTCCTGAGCACGAGGCTGAATCCAGGTCAGATCTTGTGGCCCTGATCTCTTCTCCACAAGAGAAGAGTGGAGATCTCTCTTCTCCACTCAGCTGCTCTGCACTGGGCACACTTCGAGTGCTACTGACAGGAAGGGATTTGCATTTCTCTGAAACAAAATTTATGGGTGGTCTACGGTCCCTTTCAGAAATCTGATATTGTTCAATCAAGGCCAACCAGCAATTAAAGCGGGCGGACACTTTTATACAGCACTCCTGGATATTTTGATGCTTTGCAGACGTCACACTGCTCCCACTAATCTTCCTTTGTGGATGGAACGGGGCCAATTCTGGCTCATTTATTGTGCTGTGTATTTTTTAAAGCTGAATTGTTTATTGTGCATCGGATTTTAATTTGCTTAGTGGTTTCCTGGGATTCTGAGTTAACATTATTTGTCGGGAAAAGGACTTTGTAAAATTATAACTACTGGGCCCAGTGGATTCCCTGATGTAGCACTTCAGTGCTGATATGCAAAGATTACAAAATAATCAGCGCTCGAACAGAGCATTGTGAGGTGTGAGGGTTTCCTCACGGTAGCTGGAATAGCAAGGAATTTCTTTGGGAGAAACTGCAGGCAGCGGAGGAGGGCAGAAATCCACATCCCAGTCTTCAGCTGCTGTGTGAGAAAAGCAATGCTGTGCCTCTCTGGATGACCTCAATGTCTGCACCAAAGCTGGGCAGAGAAATCCTCCCAACAAGCAGCAGGTCAGGAGTTCCCATGGTCTCTTACCTCAAAAAATATATCCCAGAGAGGGAATAGAGTCCTGGACAATTTTTGAGGACAGGATGGAAATGGGGAAAAAGTCTGAGGAAAAATCAGTCTTCAATGTCTTGTTGGGTGAAGAGTCTGTGGGGCTGAGTGAAGGCTGGGCCCAGGGACTGTGTCCCGCAGTTGTGATGTTGAGACATTTCCAAGATTGCTGTTGACTTCTGAGGTCACCACTCAACCTCTGAGTGTGCTGAGGGACCAACAGAGACAATGGCATCTCCAAAGAGTATTCCCTGTGAGCTTCCCCTGAACCTAACCACAGTGCTAATTTTATTTTATTTTACTTTATTTTGATAGCAAAAGCGCCTCCAGCAGAGCACCAGCAATGCCCTGGAGGAGCACTGGTGTGGCCACGAGCACTTTGCACACACCAGATCTTCCTGTGAAGGTCTCCAGGGTTGTTGCTGCCCTCACAGTCAGCTCCGTGCTCACCACTGAGCCTCTGCTCCTCTCAGGCCTGCTGGCACTGCCAGCCCCTCTCCCCACCTTGTGTTCAAATATTTCTCCTTTTCTTCTTTCTCCTCCCTTTCACCCTCCATTGATGGTGGTGCCTGATAATTTTTTGTCTTTTCTTTTTGTACACTTTTTATACATTTTGTACCCTTTTCCTTTCCTTGTACCCTTCACACACACTCCTTGTACCTTGCCGCACACACCTGTAATTCTTGCAGTCTGATATTCAGCTCAGTTTGGGGTTTTGCAAAGCAAAAAGACCAAACATTCAGAGCAGGAGGCCAAGAGCTCTGCACTGTCCCAGAACTGGAGGCTCCAACCTTGGATGGAGTCTCTCTCTCTCTCTCTGGAACATGTTTTGTAAACTGGACTGTAATCTCATTTTGGGGGGTAATTAGAATAGGGGGACAATTACTTCATCTCTTGGGTTTCTTAATGGGGGATTTTAGGTAGATACGAGAATTTGCGAGGTCCATAAAAATTATACACGCGTTATACGGGGGGTGCTCTCACCGTGTTTCCACCTTTGACGAGCCGTGCACCCAGGATCCTAATAAACCCGAGGTAAATCCCCTTTTTCCCTTTCCTGCTGCGTCTGCTTCTTATTTTTATCACCTGAAAAGGCAACAATGGAAACCCCAATTTTTATTGGATCAGTGTGCTTGTTTCAAGCATTCCTTTGTTCTGGGAGGGCTGCAGGGCCATCCTTGCAGGTGGTCACGGTGTCACACCAACCCCTCAGCACGCAGAGACTCAGTCCCCTCGCAGGAATTGTCTGCCATGCCCTGCCCTTGCGTGAGAGGTAATTGCTGATTGCACCCATGACTATCTCCAGCATTTGTTTTCTGCACCAGGGAGCCCTGGGTGGCTTCCAGGACATGCGGCGTGGCCTGGCTCGTTTCCATCCCGCTCATGTTCCAGGCTATTGGAGCGACAGATTAAATCCCAGCTGCACTTCAGCAGGAGCACTCTGTGGTGTCCCCGCTCCTCTTGTGCCTGGAAATCTCCACCGCAGGCCTTGGTTCAGATTCCTTGTCTTCCCAGCTCCTCAGGGCCTTGTGCGCTCTCTGAACCTGTTCCTGCTCTGCTGAGCCCTGAGCTCACATCCCACACGAGCTCTTGGTCTCTGCCAGCAGCACCACAGCTCCCATGGCAGGAGATCCCTCTGGAAAAAATCCCAATCACCTCACAGGGACCTCACTCTTTGTCTCAGACATGAGCTGGGGCATCAGGACAGCTGGATGTTACCTGTGCTTCCTTCAAGCACATGCAAGAAAAGGATAAGGACAATAATCCTGTGCTGAAATCACTGACTCCTGGGTGAATTAAATCATCTTCCATGTGTAGGACAAGGGGGAATGGCTTCCCACTGACAGAAAGAAGGGTTAGGTGGGATATTGGGAAGGAATTCCTCCCTGTGAGGGTGGGCAGGCCCTGGCACAGGGTGCCCAGAGCAGCTGTGGCTGCCCCTGGATCCCTGGAAGTGTCCAAGGCCAGGTTGGACAGGGCTTGGAGCAGCCTGGGACAGTGGAAGGTGTCCCTGTCTATAGCAGGGGTGGGACTGCGTGAGCTTTAAGATCCCTTCCCACCAAAATGATTCCATGTGTTGTGATTCTCCGGATCGGTCAGTGTTGGCTGTGAATATCCAGGAAGGCTGCCATCCTGGGAGCCATCCCAAAGTCTGTTCACACCCTTTTTGGGGACACATCCCGTTTTTGGATTCACTGCCATAGCAAGCAGTGGCCATAACCCCAGAGAAGTCCAGCCCCTCCTGACTCTCACAAGTCACTCAGGAAATCTCAGCACAGATTCAGGACTTCATGAGGCCTCAGATGACACAGGGAAAGTCCAGACTGAGAGCTGACATCTTCCAGAAGTGAAAGGGAAGCTGGAGGCTCCTTTTATTCCCATATCTCTTTATTTTCCCACATTTGTTGCTCTCCAAAGCCCTTTGATCTCCTCCCCACTTCCCCTACCTAAGTCATTGTGGACTTGTGCAATCCTCAACTGCTCTTCCCCTGTGTCCCACCCTCCAGCCAGTGCCTGCTGTCAATGTGTGAGGTGTTCCAGAGACATTTCACATCCCAGTTTGTCCCATCTTTCCTGGCAGGCACCAGGGAGCATGGCTGATATTAAGAGGCTTTTCTCTCCCTCACGGGGAAGGAGCACAGAGGTGCAATGGCAGGTGGGGACCTGAGGTGACGCCCCTGAGGGGGTTCATCTCTTACAATAAGCACAATGTCAGCAGATATTTGGGAGTGATGGGGCTGAACCCAAACCAACAGCACCAAATGCTCTGTCCGGGACAATTTGCACTGGAATGGCCAAGGATTCCCCAGTTTTACTAGCTCCCCAGGAGGAGCTGTGGCATCTTTCTCACACAAGCTGTGGGAAGCAGCCCGTTTGTCACCCTGGAATTGACCTGCTCTTCCCAGCAGAGCTCGTTTCTCCCACAGTTTGGGGGCTGCAGGGCACAACGTTTTCCAATTGCCTTTTTGGGAGCACTTTGCTGCCATCTTTCAGATTTTCTATTTAACCAGCTGCTTTTCTTACATCTTCATTAGTATATCCAATAATTAGCAGGAAGTGATTGGAAATTGTGGCTGGACATTTTTATATTCGGCTCCCTCTTGTGCTCATTCCATCCTCCCCCTGACTCCTCTCTCTTCCCACATTTTTCCACGACCTTTTGCCAGCGGGATTCTCTCACATCTCACCCACGGTGCTCAGGTGGAGCTGAAATTAAATAGAATGTGCCTGCCCATCCCTAGCAGAAATATCACTCCTTGGAGGAATAAATTGGGAGCTAAATGAGAACTGCTGCCAGGCAGAGCTGGCACCAACCCATGATCCTGATAATTGGGTTTGAATCGGGAACGGCTGCCAGGGGAGGCTCAGCATCTGCCCGGAGCAGTTCCAGCCAGACCATGAGTGGGAAGGATGGGGAGAAGACTTTTACCTTGTGCTGTGGCACTGGGCAGCACCTGGGCTGGAGAGAACAGGGTGGGAATGAGGGAGGAGCGCAGGAATTGTGGGAGACAGATATTCCAAGAATCACAGAACCCCCAGAATGAATGAGGTTTGGAAAAGACCTTTGAGATCATCGAGTCCAACCTATGACCTAGTACCAGCTGGTCACCCAGACCATGGCTCTGAGAAGGACATCCCTGTGAGAGGTTACAGGTCGCTCTAGACTTGCAAGCTCCACCCAAATTCCTACAAAAGCAGTTTGGAGGGGCAGCAGGACTGTCCTGATGTGTAAGTGTTCTTCTGTCTTGTGACAATCTTTGTGCTTTGGCTCGGGGTGAATGCCCAGAGCTCTCAAAATGCCGTGAAGCCAGGAAGCCTTGGGTGTGCAATGGGCAGGTCTGGGAGATCCATTTATTATTTATCCATGATAAACCTTTATAGATCCATTATTTATCCATGGTACATAATTAGACCCTTAATTACAGGTTGCACACACCACCTCAGTGATGGCTTGTGACGATTTCAGCTGTGCTGTATTCCTGTAGCTCCTGTTTATATCTGCCTTGAATCCTGTCCAGGTGGGAAAGTGATTTTTTACTCTTTTTCTTTGTATTCTTCTTTGTATTTTTCTTTGTATTTTTCTTTGTATTTTCCTTTTCCTTTTCCTTTTCCTTTTCCTTTTCCTTTTCCTTTTCCTTTTCCTTTTCCTTTTCCTTTCTGTTTTTATGTCTTGGAATGGTTCTGGGCATGAAACACCCATTTTTTTTAATTCATAATTTTTTTGCAACTTGGTGCTGGAGACTTGCTAGTGCTGGAGACTGTAATTGAAACGTATTTCAGGTCAGTCTGTGCAATAATTCCACCTGTACCATGGAAACCGTGTTTGCTCATGAGCCATGAGGGGCTGGGCTGGCTGTGCCAGAGCACAGCACATTAAGGAAAAAGCGCTTTTCAGGACAGTGAGTGAAGAACGTGAATTTGGGGGATCTGCTCCTCTTCAGGCTCTGAGAGGAAAGGGATGGGAGGTGAGGGCTCCGCGTGCTGGAGTGACCAGAGACAGGGAGCTTGGAGCAGTGAGGGCTGGGGATAAATGGGACACAACTGCAGAACAGAATGGGAGAAAAGTCATCATAAATGAGGTGCAGCTGCAAGAGAGAGTGGCAGCAAAGCCATCCCTGGGTGCAGGGATCAGTGTGATCCTCACCCGAGCTGATATTCCTGAAGGCAGAGGCCTTCCAGAGGGGAAGAAGCTGTCGTAACTGGTGTCCTGTTAGAATGGGACCACCCTGTTTTGTTTTGAGCATTAATCTGTGAGCCTCAGGTCTTCAGAGCAATGGTGAGAACTTGTCCTTACCTGACGGCAGATTCTGGAAGGGTTTCCCTTCTGACTGAAGAGATGCTCGTGACAGCAGGGCCTGGGTCCATCCCAGGATTTGCAGAGTGGGATTCATCAACTAATTCCAAATATTTCCTCTAAGATGAGGTGAATCCACTCCACTGAGTCATTAAAACTCACTGAGTGGAAAGGAATTCAAAGGGTTCAAAGTTGTCAGATGTAGGTGTTTATATTTTGCCAGATTATTCTCATTCTTAGTGGTCCAGAGTCTTTTAACTCATAGGGTAACTACAGTTTCAGGAACACGCTTACCATATTATGTGGTTTCATTAGTGCTCCTTAGGGCAGAATTTGGTCTCTTAAACCAATAAAATAAGTTTTGTTCTTCTCTGTTTTTGATGCTGGGAATGTTAATGAAGCATTTTCTGTTTGTTTGGTTCCCTGATGAGTAATTCTAAAACCATTTTTAAGCGCTGTGTTTCCATAGGCTGCTGCAGACACATTGAGTCACTTTTTAAAGCACAGATTCAGTGAAAAGGGAGCAGATGGGCAGATTTTGCATGTTTGTTGTACGGATTGCGGAGCCAGTCTCTGACATGGGTGAAATAGCAGTGGGATATTTTTAAATTCAGCAGCAAGTGTACACAAAAGCTTAAACGTTATTCATGGTGGTAACTTGGATTCCGTATGGAAAAGGAAAGTTCACGGAGAGCTGTTGAAGCTGGTTAAAAGCACCTGCTCATGTGAGTCCGGTCAGCCCTGGTCACAGAGCTGCTTCTGCTCTCCTCAGGATGGTGTTCAGGCACAAAGTGACAGAAAGAAGCTTGGACTCAGGATTGTGATTCTGGCTGCTCTCCACGAGTGACTGGAGCACCGCAGAACTGTCAGCCACACATGGCCTCTCCCAAATCCCCCGCACAGAACTTCCAAGGTCCCCTTTTCCCTCTCAGTGTCAGGGAAGGGTTCTCCTGCCCACATGGAGCTCTCGTTCGCCTTCCCAGGGTAAGCCAGACTTTGGTGAGATGAGCCTTGCTGCAGCTCAGGAAATGAGCTTTGCTCAGGAGCGGCCAAGAGCATAATTTGCTGTTAATGAGAACAAATTAGAGCCCCCAAAATGTTGGTGAACAGGTGCGAGGGTGACTCACTAGAAAAGAATTGTTGGTGTCTGCATTCCTGATGGAAGAGTAAAACATCCCCACCTCTTCATCACAGAGATGGAGGTTGTCCACTCTGGTGTTTCCTCCTGGCCGGTGAGTGATGTGGGAATATAAATCCTAATTTTTCTTGGAAGCTTTTGAGGGCAAGCAATCACTTCTTTTGTTTCAAAGCAAGAACAGCCCCACGCTGGCTCTTTGCCCTCATTCAGAAGAACCAGAATTAGACCGCTCCAGGATCTTGCAATCAGACATCCCATCCCATGGGCTCAGCTCTGTCAGGAATGTCATGGCAGTGACACTGTCCCCAGAAAATCAGCTCCAAATGTGCCTGCACTCATCCCCCTGGGCGTGACCACACAGGGCAGGGGCATTTCCAAAGGTTTTATTGCTGTTGCTACAGCCCAGATGAAATACTTGAACATAGGGGGTTGTACAAAGTACGGGATGTGATCACCTACAAAGTTCAGAGGAAACCAGCACAGCAGCAGCTCTGTAAGGCAAGGTTTGTGTGGTTCCATGTGCTGGTCAGGGAACTGAAATTATCTGAGAAAAGGCAGGGGGTTTCTGGGCTTTCAGTGACAGTCTTTCTACTCAAAACTGAAGCTGAAGAACAGCCCACAGAGTGAAACACTGAGAGCACCAGAAAGAAGGGAGCAGAGAGGTTTTTACCCTCATCCTCTCTGAGACATGTCCACATCCAAGAGTCCGTGTGGACAAGCAGCAGAAAGATGTTGATCTGCAGGAGGATCCAGCTCGTACCAGAACATGCACTTGGAAGGGTCTTTGATTGTGCAAGTATCTATAACCCCTTGTGCAGTGGTCCTGCCACACTTCCCTCTGGATTTCCATGCTGTGCAGCCTCTGCCATGCCCTGAAGTTTGGATATTCGCTTGATGGTCGGAACTATCCTGCCCTGCCCCTCTGCTTGGTTTTATTTCAGCTCAAGCCAGGGCTGCAAGCACAGTATCCTCTAATTTTGAAGAGGCATTGAGGAGCCAGGGCTGTGCAGTTGTGGTGGTCCTGTCTGTCCTCGTGTCTGACACTGTCCCTGCCACAGGGAGGTGGTGTTGGCCACTGACAGCACAGAATCATTGATTCACTGAGGTTGGAACAGATCTCCAAGGTCGTCAAGTCCAGCTGTTCCCCCAGCACTGCCAGGGCCACCACTAAACCATGTCCCCAAGTGCCACATCCACACACCTTCTGAACACCCCCAGAGATGGTGACTCCACCACTGCCCTGTTCCAATGCCTGCGCACCCTTTCTGAGAAAAAAATTTCCCCATATCCAACCTAAACTTCCCTTGGTGCAACTTGAGGCCATTTCCTCTCGTCCTGTCCCTGTTCCCTGGGAGCAGAGCCCGACCCCACCCTGGCTGCCCCCTCCTGTCAGGAGCTGTGCAGAGCCAGAAGGTTCCCCCGAGCCTCCTTTTCTCCAGGCTGAGTCCTTCCCCAGACCCCTCAGCTGCTCCTAGTGCTCCAGACCCTTCCCCAGCTCCTTTCCCTTCCCTGGACACACTCCACTGCCTCAATGTCTTCCTTGTCAGGAGGAGCCCAGAACTGACCCCAGGATTCAAGCTGGGGCTTCACCAGTGCCCAGCACAGGGGGACAATCAATGCCCTGGTCCTGTGGTCACAGCATGGCTGGGACAGGCCAGATACCACTGGCCTTCTTGGCCACCTGGGCGCACCTGGGCTCATGTTCAGCTGCCGTTACCAGCACCTCCAGGGCCTTTTCCTCAAGGCAGGTTTCCAGTCACTCTGCACCACGCCTGGAGCACTGCCTGGGGTTGGTGTGATCCATGTCGCCTGTCCTGCCTGCCTTGGCATGGAGTGGGCACAGGAAGGGATAACAAAATGCACCAGTGGCTCTGCAGGTGCAGGGGCACTGTCCCCAAGATGGCTGCTGCACTTTCCCTCAGCATCTTCATTCCCAGCTGCAGAAGCACAGTGCGCACATTTGCACCCAGACATCCTGCCCAAAGCACGCAGAAAGGTTCCCATGCATTCCTGAGCTTCCACACCACGCTCACACACTTCCCTGGATGCTGAGATAGCCACAGAGCTGAGTCCAGCCAGAATATCCCAGCATATGTTCCTGTGCCCCTGCTCACAGGAGTGAGCTTCAGCTTCTACGCTGCTCCAACATCCTTTGAGAGACCAGCACTTCTGCAGAAATCCAAGGAGGCAAGACAGAACCACATCACTCTGAACTTTTGAAAGTTTATGACCCAGAAAAGAAACAGGCCTTCACTTCCCAGGAATCCCAAGCAGGGCCTGGTGTCAGGCTGGTGCCATTTTTAGCATGTAATGCTTTTGGCAAACCCAGGTAAGGGATTATGTTCATGATAGACAGGCTCCTGAAAAGCCCTGAAAAATCCTTGCACTGAAGAAGAGACATTTTCTGAGAGACCCAGGGAATTCTCAGCCCTTTGATGATGGCAGTTGATCACCACAGTGGTCATCAATGTAAGAGTGGACACTTCAGTGCTCGGTGGTTTTTTTTTTTTTATGGCATCCAAACACATCCATCCAGGACACTCCCACCTCTTTTTCCTGCAGGCATCTCCAGGTGCCAGTAGGCCTGTTGTGCACTGCTGGGGGCCGACGACAAGTCATTAAAGTTACCTTAGAACTGGGAAGGATTCCTTTGGCAAAAGAGTCATTTGCCTCCATCCTTCCCTTTTGAATGGCATCCACAAAGCCACACAGGCAGGAGAGTCTGGTAAGACACAGATTCGGAGCCAGCTCCCAGGAGAGGTGGGAAGAGCAGGGAATGTTTAGCTGTAGAACACGGGCTTGCGCAGGACACGCACCACGTTGTAGGTGTTCAGCCCCGGGGCGTCGAAGCCGGGGGACAAACCCTTGCGGTCGAAGGGGTAGAAGTTAAAGAGCTGCCCATTCTGGGTCTCCAGCGAGATGGAGGCAGAGCCCAGGTGCAGAACACAAGGGAACTCCTTGTCAAAAACGACTTGGAACACGCGATCTTCCAGGTGGTGGAGCTTGATTGTCCGATACTTTTCAGGGATCAGTTCTTCCACGTGAGGCCCGAACTGCTGCATGACCAGCACCCCGCCAATTCCAACCTTGATCTCATAGAAAGTCAGGTTGGAGTAGGTGTAGTAGCCAACATAAGGGATTGGGTTTGGAGGAGGAACCAAGCTTTTGTCGGCCTCTCGGAATGCCGTCTCCATGGCAGGGATGAGATACTCATATGTCTGAGTCACAATGTCCCCACCCTGAGGTCTGGGCCCTGCCATCAGCACAATGAAGCTCAGGCGGAGCTTGGGGATGAGCGAGAAGGTTGCTGAGTATCCATCGAGGTCCCCATCCTTCCTGATGACATCGTATCCCAACTGCTCATTAATCTCCCAGGGCGTGCCCGTCTTGTTAGCAAAATATTCAACAGAGCACTTGAACAGGGGCGTCAGCATGGTCTTCACCGTGTCGGGCTCGAGCAGCCGGCGGTGGTAGGTGCCCAAGAAGACCATGGCCAGCTTGGCCAGGTCGGCAGCTGTGGAGTACATCTGGCCTGAGGGCCGGTACCAGCCCAGGTCGTAAAGCGGGGCCGGCTGCTGGCTGCCGTAGAAGCCCACGGCCATCTGGGAGCGGATGGGCGCCGTGATGTCAAAGCCGGTGTCCTCCATGCCCAGGCGGTCCAGGATGTTCTCCGAGATCCAGCGCTGGTACTGCCCATCGGCAGCGTGGTCAGCCAGCACGTGGGCCATCAGGGAGAAGGCCAGGTTGCTGTAGTGGCATCTGGGAAGGAAGAGGAATTATAGTGGGATCAGCTGCTCGTCAGTGATTTGCAAAACCAGTGGCTGGGTCTCTGTTCTTTAGGGAAAAATTCGTATTTTATGGAGTGACAGATGAAGGAGAGACAGAGAAAAGCTGTGTGTTGTTGCTGTGATTCGTTGTTAAATCAAATGTTTTATGGGAACAGCAGCAGAGCTGTTTAACCTCAATATACAGAGACAGCTGGAGATGGAAAAGAAACAGCTCCTCTATATTTGCATAACCTGACTTGCTGTTTGTAATTGTTCACCATCCATTCTTTTTAAGAGCAGCGTGGAGAGTTGCAGGTGCTCACCTTAAAGGTCTCAAAATCCCAGGTAAACCTCTTCGGGGATTTGCCATGGGATAATCACTTAGATACCTAAGCTACCTTAAGATGGTAAAAGCACTTAAAGAGCTCTTAAAAGCCCACAAAGTAGCATCCAGCAACGTGGAGTCATTAAAGAAATCTGAGTGCTCCAGTCTTTAATATCCATCAAGTGATTTAAGTCTTTACACTTGAATGAAGTTTAATGGCATGAAGACACGAAGGGGCATTTTTTTTTAAACGCATTTTCAAAATTCATTATATTTTCAGCCCTGTTGGTTTTTTTTAAATTGTGTGAAGCCACACATCTCATTGAGGCCTATTTAGATCATAAATTTGGTACCACTTCAACCTTTTCCAGCCCATTTAGTTGAATAAAAACATGATGAGCATATATATTCTTACACTAAGAATAAATGCGTTCCTTATGTAAAACCTTGTATCTGAAATGGAGCTGAATTTCAACATGGAAAAATATGTTAAAACATCTATTTCAGTGAATGGGAACTTCCTTTGGGAAGAATGATCTTTTAGCTGGGATGTATAAGCAGGAACAAGGAAAGAGAGTTAAAACTATTAACATAGCGATTAATAAGGTATTAAGGAACTATGAGGGGATGTCCCTATTTATCTTCATGGGGATCATAAAATAAAGACACCAATAGAGATAAGTTACGATAAAGATATAAAAATACCAAAGAAGATGATGCTGTTAAAATCCTAAAATCCTTTAAGGAATATTTGTTGTGGTCTCCTACATGACGAGAGACAGAACTAAGACAAGTGACCATGGTAGATCCTTGGCCACCCTGGGCAAATTATTTCAGACTGTAATTAATTCCCAAACAATTCTGCAGTCCTAAAAAGTTTCTTCCCAGTTAGTTGGAATCCGTTCCCTCACCTGCTCTCCACTGGATCCTGTTCAAGGAAGAGTGCAAGTGTTGAAGGCCAGGTTAGAAAGGGCTTGGAGCTCAGAGAAGCTGTGGCTGCCCCTGGATCCCTGGCAGTGTCCAAGGCCAGGTTGAACACTGGGGCTTGGAGCAATGTGGGATAGTGGGAGGTGTCCCTGCCCCTGGCATGGGGTGGAAAAAGATGATCCTTAAGGCCCCTTCCTACCCAAACCATTCTGGGATTCTGTGATTCCATGATATTTTTGAGTGTTTGCAACCCAGCTAACAGACTTGTAACAGGCTACAGGAATTGTAACATAGACCTTTTAGATAATTTAGAGACACACAATTCACTACAGGCATGATTTTAACTGAAATCTGTGATGATTTAAACTGTTTAAAATAAAGTGCCATTCTACTTTTGAAAACTTGCACCATTTAAGGCTCATTTAACGAACTATGGCAGTTTAACTTGGCTCATCTGGGCCTAAAAAGTTAAACTCAACCCTGACACCTCCAACAGTCAGTTTTCCCAGCCTCCGACAGGCGTGTGGGGAGACACCTGAAGCTCCCTTTGGGAACGGCTGCCTTTTATCCGCCGGCCATGGAGCCTGAGGATGGGGCTGAGTGGCGAACATATCCCAACCTAGAAGCTCCTAAATGAACGTCTCTGACCTGGTTCCGGGGTCAGCCACCAAGACGTCGTCTTTGAGCAGCGCCAGGGCGTCCTGTGTGTTGCCCTTCCAGAGCAGGCTGGTGGATCGCAGCCTCCTGGGCAGCCCTGTGCCGTGGGAAAGAGAGAGAAACCATGGAAATGGCGGCTCCGGTGAAGAGGGAACAAAGGCAAGATTTTTTTCAAAATGGGAGCACCACTTGAGCTCCAGAGCCACAGCAAGAGCCTGCTCCTGCCGAGCTGCAGGACATGGAATCAAGTCATGGACTCCTGACTCTGGGCTACATAGGTCCTACCCCTGCATTAACTCTGGGCTGCAGCATCTCAGTGAAAATGCCTTGATGAATGATGGAAAACATCCTGAATCTCCATGTGTGGTTTGGAAGGGAGGGGCAGAATCCATGTCTGTATTTCCATGCATTCCCTTGACTACAAATGTGTGTAACAGCCCCTTTTAACAGGATTTCGTTCCTTACACTTCACCACAGAGGGCCTAAACATCTCTGCACAACTCCAGGCTTGGCCTAAAGTATTTTATTTTCCCCCTCATCTATAGCAATGTTTATTAAGGGTTTCTGAATATAGAACAAACCAAGGCTTTTCCCACTTCTAATTATTCAAGATTTCTGGATGATGAAAATATCAAGTTCTTTTCACTTTTAGTTCTTCACTGAACATGGATTCCCTAAAATCTTTTGGTCAGTACTTTTTAAGCCGCCCCAGCTCCTCTGCACAGGATCTATGGCTCATCTAGGCCAGAGCTTGGATTACATCTGGAATGGAATCCTTGCTGCTGTTTGCAGCTTGCTTTGATGTGGAGGTTTGGGAGGAAATTGGGGGAAACGTACATGATAGAAAAATGACTCACAATCATGTGCTCAGGGACCATGTCTTAATCCTGGAATCACTAAGGTTGGAAAAGCCCTCCAAGACCATTAAGTCCAACCCAGCACTGTCATGTCCACCACCAACTCACGTCCCCAAGTGCCACATCCCATGTTTTTTGAACCCCTCCAGGGATGGTGACTCCACCACTTCCCCGGGCAGCCTGTGCCAATACTTCACAACCCTTTCTATGAAATCTTTTTTCCTGATATCTGATCTAAACATCCCTCGGAGCAACTTGAGGCCTTTTCCTCTTGTCCTGCATCCTGGCAGCGCTGAATGAGGCCCCATTCTTTTGTAGCAGCAACGCTTGTTTTTCTCAGCTGGCCTGACCTTGGCATTTGAGCTGGAGTGAGAGCACTGCTTCTGCCCCTGGCCTGGGGTTATTTGTGCAGCTGCATGACCAGATAAGAGATGCTCTGACGTCTTCCAGTGGACAATGGGCTCCTTCATTCTGTTCTTGCCATAATGGCAGCAAAGAAAATGCTGGAGCAGCGGGAGAGTTCACCAGCTCCATGACAGCAGTGTAGTGTCTCCTTGAGGTTCATTAGAAATGATAAACCAGAGCATAATATAATCCAGAGTCATTGATTTCTACCTCATGGGCTGCTAATTGATGTGACAAGCACGTTGTTAATAATTTACAATCGCATCCCATCCTGTCATTCGTGTGGATTTCAAAATCACGGTCTTAACAAGCGGGAGCTTCCCTCCAGCAATGGGGCCGTCGAGTGCTGAGGAGAAAAACCTTTGGAGTTACTTTTGTAATGTGTAATGGAGAGCCCAGATAATGAGGATCTATTACAGATCAGTTTCCACTGGAAGAATTTAGATGAAACCCACTTTACAATGTGTCATGCAGTGGCTTTGATCCCAGTGCTAAGCAGAACTTATTCCTTTTCGGGGTTTGACACACAGCAAATGGAAAGTGGAACCGGAACATTCCTTTGATTTGCAGTTGGGATTTTGAAGCTGTGCTTCTCCTTCTGCTGGATTGTCAGGGTCCGAGGGCTGGCGTGCCCTGCTGGGGTGGTCTGGGAAATTTGGGCCACATTCTGAAAACCAAAAATACATTGGAGCATAAAAGGAGCTGAGCAGGGGCACAGATCCAGCACTGTGATGGAAGCAATGGAATGGCTGCACAGCACAAGCAATTGTGACATGGCCACTTTTGATTTATGCTCCTCACAATATTTCTGGGGTGCACTTCACACCTGCCTGGGTGACAGGAGCAGTCGGAGCAGCTTCAGGTGCTCGTGAGAGTCAGAAGGGACTGGGTAGAGTTGGTGCCCTTGAGGACAGCGTCAGGCTGGATGAAGCCTCACCTTGTCTGCAGGGAGAGTGGCTGGGCAGGGATGTGGCCACTGGGTTGTTTGGGTTGTTTATCTGCTTCTTTCCAGATTTTGGTATCATTCCATTTTGGGGAGCCCTCACTTTCATCTTGGCTTGCTTCAGGTGATGCTGTACCCAGCCCTGAGGTCCTACAATTTGCTCACATGCTATTTTGATTTTAGGTCCTAATTTTAGGGCATTTACTCCAATCTGGAACAACGCAAGTGTTACAGAGATTAACCAAAATACCACATGTGATACCAGCAGAGTCTCTTTGGCCATTACACTCTGTAATCCCTCAGTCAAGTATTAGCAGCTCTGTTTCTGAGAAAGGTTAAAGTTCTTATCCCTGTGAGCTCCTTCTCCCTTCATGTATGGGTTCCCCAATTGTGAAGGTAGCAGCAGATTAACGCTCCTCTGCCAGCAAGTGCCAAGCTATTAATATCTCAGGAATCCCGGATCAGGAACCACTCTGACTGCTAAATTTAGCTCAGCAATCAAGGTCTTGCTATTCAAAGCAAAGAGATTTGGTGCCCCTTTGAACCTCAACTCTACATCTGAGGGAAATGAGATCACTCGGGTTGGAGTACAAAACAACATCGTGCATTCGGAGCCTGATTTCAGGTCCTGGTATCGAGGTGAAAGGAATCTGTCTGTGTTCACCTGACAGGAATCTCTGTTCACCTGACAGGGATCTCTGTTCACCTGACAGGGAAAAAACAACTCCTGGTGCAGCTTGGCTCCTTTCCTGACAGCTGGCCTGCACAAGAGTTTCCTTTGAGCACTCCACGAAGCTGCTGACACCCTGCTTCCAAGAGCCCTGCCTGATCCATGGGAAGTGCCCAGTGCAGGGTCCAGACTGGGAAACAGCCTCCCAGCAGCCTTTTTTATTCCTGGAATGTTGTTTGTTCTCTCTGGGGTGTCTGTCCAAGGGCACAGAGGCCCAAGAACATGCAGGGAGCTGCCTTACCTGAGAGCTGACTGGCCATTCTGCGCAGGGTGACCGGCGATGGCTTCAGTGGCATCGAGCCTTTTTCCAAAAAAACCAGCCCGTCCGCTGTGTATCTCTGCTCTGAGTCCTTAAGCCTCCCCAGAGGGTTCTTAATAACAAAATTCTGGGCGTAACGCTCCAGTGGGTCATCAAGGGACGTGACTTTTCCTTCCTCCCACATCTTGTACAGCATAATGGTGGGGAAGATCTTGGAGACGCTGGCAATTCTGTTAGGGAGCAAGCATTCGGAGAAACTGAGCATTAAGGAGCCCATGGATGATGAGGAAAGAAGGTCAGTACATGAGAGCACCGTGGCTTTACATGCGACACCTTTGCTCATTCCATACCTAAAATACAGGTAGGGAGTTGAAATATATCCTTGAATATATCCTTGAATAGATCCTTGAATCTGAACCTTTATAGACTCCAACATAACCTCTGTCTGCAGATCCTTTTCTACTCATAAAATGACATCAATTGCAAATTGCTGGCTAGAAAATACCACAAAAACTCACAAGTAGTTTATTGGAATTTTAAAGTTAAAATCACAGAATCGTTTAGGTTGGAAAAGATGTTTAAGATCATCGAGTCTGACCATGTACCCAGCTCTGCCAAGCTCACACCAAACTGTCCCTAAATGCCAGATTTCCACAGTTTTGAGTCCTTCCAGGCCGTCCCTGTGGCGCAATCGGTTGGCGCGTTCGGCTGTTAACCGAAAGGTTGGTGGTTCGAGCCCACCCAGGGACGTGGACCTGACTCCCTGCCCATGGCAGGGGGGTTGGAACCAGACCCCAAGCATCCCTTCCAACCCAAACCATTCGATGGTTCTGGAAAAAAGCCACCATGATGTCATTTTATCACTATGCAGATGGGGAAAAGGCAGGTAATCACAGCTGCTGAAAGTTCCCCAAATCGTTTATTCTGAGGACAAAATTTGATAGTCAGAATGCAGCCCATGTGTTTCTTAGGTAACACAGTTACAACTCACTGAAAATTGAACTTTAAAGGAAGGAATCAATTTGGTTTTGAGTTTTAGCACACACTAAGAGCTTGTTTCTATCTTAAGCTGAAAAATAACAGTCAGTATGCCTTTGACTTCACTGGGAGGATGAATAAGCTTATCGGTCTGCTTTATGTGATGGGTAGATATTCATCCCAAACATCAGTTTTTCCTAAACTGACATTTGTATTTATTTTTCTTAAATCCTGTGGCACTGTCTCCTCTCTGTTTTCCAAGCCTCTGCCAGCTCTTGCTTTTCAGATTTGTGCCCTGAACATGAAGCCACACTCCTGTGTTAGGAGCAGTACGTTTTCAGGCTCTTCAGGGTGGTCACCGCTATTCCAATTTAAAGTATTGCCAGATGAAATAAATAGATAAATAAATAAATCCAAAATAACTCAGAAGGCCACCAGCATGTGGCAATCCAGGGACTTGCTGCAGCACTGCCTCACAAAATTTCAGTTCCTGCATGGACCTGCAGTTTGTGACGCTGTCTCTATTCCCAGATGTCAGCTCTCCACAGCTGTATCCACCTTTCCCTGGCTCGCTCACCTGTGCCAGGTGTCTCACCTGTAGATGGTGTATTCATTGGGCACCGCCGAGGCAGGGTCGGAGCCGTTCCTCTTCCCGAAGTTGCCCGTCCAGAGCACGGTGTCGTTGTAGATGACGATGGCCGACATGGCCGGGAGGCCGGAGTTGTGCATCTTCTGCCGCAGCATCAGATCCACCTGGGGAAGGGAGGGAGATCATGAACTTCCAAAAGAAGAGTCTTATAATGCATCCAGTCTGAACCAGGCAGTAGGAGGCCCAGATCATCAGCCCTCATTACTCCCAAGCACTCAAGAGTGATCCCATGAAAGGTGTTTCAGCAAAAAGAAAGTATTTTAACTATTTAACTGTTTCTCAGAATTGAATTATCCTGTGTCCTTTTTCAGCCTACATGTCCACTGTGTAGAAGAATGTGGTGCTCATGCTTGTCATATTTACGGTTAAAACCAAATACCGACATGTAATAATTGTGATTTCTTCTGTTTTAATTTGTACTCTGCGTATCTGCTCTTTGCACTGGTATTTTAGGGTCAAAGACATATGAGAAAAAGAAATTCCAGATATCCCATGACGCTTTCCATGCCATGAAAGGCATGTGGGCTCCTGTTCAAACCACAACCTGCAAAACAGCTCTGAGGAACTGAAGGGCCTTGATTGCTCCTGGCTCCCTGTTGTGCCAGGGCTGTGCAGAGCTCCTCATCCAGCTGTGCAGAACTCCTCATCCAGCTGTGCTCCACCCACCTACTGCAAGCAGATTGCATTGATCTCGCCCTTTTGGGACTTTTCAAAGCTGTGTCATCATCTCACTCATATCATTTGTGTATTCAGGCACATGTTTTGTTTTGCACACCGAGGTTAAGGTGTAAGAAATGCACTTCCAGGCCCACATTTGAGGCAAGAAAAGCCAGACTGGGTCATGTCCTTGGGATCTCTTCACCGGATGTCGTGGGGAGGCGCACTGAGAGCCACCAGTGGAAACATCCACCTTGTGTCCAGCCCTTCTCTTGTGGTCCTTCGCTCTCCCTCCACGTGGACCAGTGGCTGGTTGGAACACCATGGAACACCAGCACCTCCTGAGAAGGGTCTGATCTCATGGAGACCATGGAGACCATGGAGGAGGACTTTGGACAAGAGGCTGGAGGCACAGTACGAAAGGGAATGGCTTTCCACTGCCAGAGGGCTGGGATAGATGGGATACTGGGAAGAAATCCTTCCCTGTGAGGGCGGGGAGGCCCTGGCACAGGGTGCCCAGAGCAGCTGTGGCTGCCCCTGGATCCCTGGCAGTGTCCAAGGCCAGGCTGGACAGGGCTTGGAGCAGCCTGGGATAGTGGAAGGTGTCCCTGCCCATGGGAGAAAGTGGTATGAAATCAGATTTCAGGTCCCTTCCAACCCACGTGAGTCTAAGATTCGCGTCAACAATCGTGGTCCTCCTTTTCTCAGAAAGAGTCTGACCTTTACACCTGCCCGGACCTGAAGGAAGTTGACAAAAATAAGAGATGCTCTTCAAGATTCCAGGGACAGGTAGAGACTTCATAAAAGTGGATGTGATGTGATGGGAATTGAAATTCAGTGTGGATAAAGCCATATACTCATCTCATCCCACATGAGAAGTTACATGAGCCACGGACTCTGCAGGACATGAGGGCTGCCTTATTATGGACACAATGCAAAGAGCCATCGTCTCGCCCTGGTGGAAACTCACCAGACCTTCTGATGGAAAAGTGATGATGTTTGTCCATCCCAGCTCACCCTCTGGGCAAGGGAACCGCTCACTGACCTGTTCTGAGTGTTCACTGAAGGAGCTTTACACACTCATTTCTAGGTTCACGTGTTCTCCACCTCCTCAGTTCCCTGCCCTCCCCTGAGATGTTCAGCGCCAAAATCCACCTCCTCCCCTGCACCCCTGGAGAAAAGCCACCATGCACTGTGTGTCCCTCTGCTCCCTCCTCCCCACAGACCTTCTCCAATGCCTCCTTCAGAATGGGGATGGGGTGGTCCAGCGGGACAGGCTCAGGATAGCGGGGACACATCTGCACAGCTTCTGACCTCACCTCCATCACAGATGGGCCTGGAAAACAGTTCAGGGTGACACAGGTGACCTCAACACACACATGGACCAGCTTTAACCTCACCCAGCAGCCACCACAAGCTTTCTTGTGAAGGGAAGGACAACCCTGAATTATTTCAGTCTCATGTAAAACAGGACTTGGCAGGGGCACTGTGCCCTGTTAGTGCTTATTCCGACATGGGATGGACACGGGATGTACTTCAACTGACTCTTCAACCTGCGAGAGTAAAGAACTGGGACTGCAGAAGACTCTGGGGTGCCTGGCAGTGGGTTTAGGGTCCTGGAAGGGCCTGCTCATGTCTAGAGGATGGCCCTTCAGCCATCCTCCTGAACCCCTTGAGCTGGGGTTGGGGAGAGCAGTGACCAAGAGTCATCCCTTGTGTATCACAGCCTCAGAAATGGGGGCAGAAGTGACCTGTGAGTGCCACCTGAAATCCAGCACTAACAACACCTGGTAGGCCGCACAGCCACTCCATTGGTTGTCTCCTGAATCAGCTGCATTCTGCATGTCTCACAGACAGCTTAAATTTTTGTGGTCAGCAAAGATCTTTAAACTGAGAGAGATGGGACCTCCCTTCCTTGGAGGCACTGTTTTCACAGCTGCTCCCGAGGTGTTCATAAACACAGCTACCCTGCTCTGCCGTCTGGGAACAAAATGCCATCTTCTTTCTTACCAGGTGAACATGAAGCATCAGAAAAAGGGAGGAGAAGAGAAATGGCACTAGGAAATCTTGGAGATGAGCAGGGGTGGATACACAGAGCCCACAGGCAGCCTGGTACTCTGGGATAAAAATGTGGGGTCTGAAACCTTTATAGACCTTGGTCTTTGAAATATCTTTCATCATAGATTTTATGCCATCTTTCAGCTGCTTAAAGCTCTGATCCATTCACACTGTGTGTATTTAATTCTTGCACATGCAGTGCCTTGAGTGGATTGGTTGAGTTTCCTACAATCAACAGAGGAGGCCAAGGAGATGCTCCAAGGGCTGGAGCCCCTCTGCTCTGGAGCCAGGCTAAGAGAGCTGGGAGTGTTCACCTGGAGAAAAGAAGGCTCCAGGGAGATCTTAGAGCCTCTTGCAGTGCCTAAAGGGGCTCCAGGTGAGCTGGAGAGGGACTGGGAAAAGGGATGGAGGGACAGGACACAGGGAATGGCTTCCCACTGCCAGAGGGCAGCGATAGATGCCACAGGGTGCCCAGACCAGCTGTGGCTGTCCCTGGATCCCTGGAAGTGTCCAAGGCCAGGCTGGATGGGGCTTCGAGTAGCCTGGGATAGTGGGAGGTGTCCCTGCCCATAGCAGGCGGTGGAATGGGATGGACTTTAAGGTCCCTTCAGCAAAAACCATTATGGGATTCTGTGATTCCAGGAATTCTACTGTGAACCAGGGGGCTTAAGTCAGGGCAAATGCCTAAGATTAGGGGAATAGGAAAGGAAGCAAAGCCATAAGCTGAAGCACGTGGTCAGGTGTAACACAAACCCGGTTCTAAACTGGAGTAAATTTTACAACAGGAAAAAGAAAATATAAAGAATCAAAGATAAAATGCCTCCTTAGCAGCTAACCAAGGCTAGGCCAGGACAAGTGATGTGGTACCTCCGTCAACCCGGCCTTCACCTCCTCCGTGGCCTTGCACCACAAAGGAGGACAAAACTTTAATTGTTTGGGGAAATTCGTGTGTGGGGAAGTGCTCTTCGGGGAGAAATGGGAAGAAAGCTTTTATGAGCCTTCCAAATCTCTGTGCCACACCATGACCAAAATGAAAACCCTCTACTCACTGGGCTCCAGCTTGGGGAGGCTGTACTGCCACAGGAAGCAGCCGGTCATGGCCACGGACAGCAGGAAGAGGAAAACGACCAAGACATGGATCCACTTCACCTCCATGTCAGCGAGTTTGAGGAAGCTCCGGCTGCTGGGTGCCTGCTGGGAATGGAAAAGGGAATGGAGTCAGAGGGAGAGAGAAAACACCTCCCGTGTGTGTCAGCTGTGAGACAGGCCCCTGTGCTGGACAATAAAGCTGCTGCCCTTTATTTATATTTTTTTGAGACAGGACTCACCTGCCCTAGTGGAAGGTGTCCCTGCTCATGGCAGGGGCTGGAATGGCACGAACTTAAATGTCTCTTCAACCCAAACCATTCTGGGATAATTTTGGTACCACTGCTGCACCGGAGCTGGGCAGACCAGCTCATGCTGGGGTAACTGGAACCAGAAATGACTTCCTGGTTCTCAATAAGCTCTGTGAGCCATTAACTCTCCTCCTCTTGTTGGTTCTTGTAGAACACCAACCACTCCTTTTGCCTTCTCCCCTCCCTGCAGGTGAAGCTCATCATCCCAGCCTGGCAGGTGTCTCAGTTACATCTCTCAGTTCCTCCCTTCTCAACCACCACGTCTTACTCCTGCATATCTTTCCAGCCCATTTTTTTTCCAGAGTCCAGCATCTGTTCATGGCAGCCACCAGCCAGACCATCTGAGCAGATCCAGCTTTTCTAGATGAATGATGGAATTTTTCACTCTGTGCTGCCCTCACCCTTCTCTGTTTTGCCTGTATATCCCATTCTATCACGTACCATCTGTAAGCTTGGCATTTACAGATGCCATGTTTTGGGAAACTGGCTGATATTTGAGTGTGTGCAGCTCTCACAACACTGGAGACCATCCAGGTTGGTGAGAGAACCAGATCAATGTTGAAGAAAAACAAGGAACAGATGACAAATGAGGAGGTGCCTGAGCCTGAGCTGTGCTCCTTCACTGCCTGCAGGAGGTCAGGAGGGTGCTTTTGAAAGTTTGGCAATTAATGTTATAAAACATATGGCCTGCCATTTGCATCCAATATGCTCCGCATTCCTAAGCTGTTTCAGGTTGTCTGGACTCACTTGTAGGATAGACAGATTGAAATATTCCCTTTAGATTTCCACACAGCCCTTTTTTCCCCGCCCGCCCCCCCCGTTTTTGAGACACAGGATAGTTCATGCAAAAGCTTCTGCAAATCAACTGAGCCTTGTCACTCACAGCCAGGGAATCTGCAGAGCCTCTTCCAGACTCGCACATGGCTCTGTGGATGCAGCTGGGTTTTCCGGCCTTTGCTGGAATTCTAGGTTGCAGTTCCACTTTCTGCACAATAACAGAAATATATCATAATTTTTTTCCTGAAGCCCTTTGGCCTAGTCAGGTATTCCCACAGGAATTTTTGAAAGCAGTTTATGTCAGGTTCTTCCACAACATCATTAAAATTCAAGGATGACTTAAGACTGTGCGGGTGTCTGCAGACCCACCCACACCTGAGCCTGCCTGAGCCCTCCAGGTCCATATCCCAGCCTGTGACATTTTTCTAAATAAGAGAATGCCATCCTGACACCAATCCCATTTCTGTTTGGATATCCCAGTTTCTTGCAGGAGATGCCATCACTCCAGGAGAAGCCTGTGCTGAGATCTCTTTAATCCGCCCATGCTGGCAGGGCTCAGTGTGTGCCCAAGGATGTCACCCGGAGCTGTTTTCCTGCAGCAAGGAGTGAGACAGGGCCCTCTTTGCCCTGGAGTGACTTTCTTGGATTTAGTCCCATCTTAATGACATTGAGTGCTCCACCAATTTTCAGTTCCTCTGACCATTTTTTTGCCTCTTTCCTTGCTTCGCTGACAAGCCCTGATTCCTGAGTCCCGGAGAGCAAGGGGTGCAGACAAGGTTTTCTGCTGTATTCCTCATCTCATGGGCTCCAGCCTCCCTGGGCCACTAACTGAGGTCACAAAAATACCACCTTTGAACTCATCTTTTAGTCCAAACTCATCCTTCAGTCCAAACTCTATTTTGATTTTTGTGGATCATGAGTGCTCTGAGTGGCTCTTTTTCATTCTCTGGCCCGTGATCCAGTGGGAATGCAAAGAAGCCCTGGCTATGCCATGAACCAGAGTCATGGATCTCTCCTTTGTTGATGGAAAATCAACAGAATCTGAAAGGGTGAGAAATACTCATCTACCTGAGGAGATGCTCTACCCTCCAAACTACCTCTCAGGGAAAATACCCCTTTTCCTCTGTGCCTGGGAGACTGTCAGGCCAGCAGATGGATGCATCCCTATAAACACTCATCACAAATCCCAGTCCAGGACCTGTCTGGTCTCACCTTCCTCTGGTTTCCCCCCTCATTCTGTGTCTCTGTGAGCATCAGAGCACAAACACAGTGAGGCAGGGGGAGGGGGATACCGAGCACTTAAACACATGCAAATGAATGCAAACACATGCAGGAACGAGTGCATGCAGCTTCCCATGGGGGCAGCTTAGCAGTAGGATGCATTTTTTTACCCCTGAGCTTTGCAAAATCAGGATGGGGGGAAGGATTGGGGATTCCCCATGGACCACCCAGGTCACTGTCCGGTCCCACCAGCGTCGCTCTGTCAAGAGCTGGAAAAAACCCCCAGCCCCTCACGTACCATCTGCAGGAGCTGCCTCAGTCCCAAAGGCTGCTGACCCTCGTCCAGGTGTGTGGGCACCTCAACAACCCCATCCTGGCTGGCCTCAGCCCCAGGCAGGGGGGAGCAGGAGCCCTTGGCATCTCCCAAAGGCTGCTCTCTGTCACGGGCAGGCGCTGCTCCGTCACCGGCTGGAGCAGCCGGGTTTATGTCCCCAAAAGTCCTTCTCCAGCTTTATCTCCCCACGAGTCCTGCTCTGGGTTTCTGCATCCATTTGGCCCATCCAGGCCCTCCAGAGAGTACTGCTGATCTCCCCCCTGGGAAAGGAGCTTAAGTGACAGGGACAGGATGGCGTTTGCACAGGAAAGTGCCTGAGAGATTGGATGTTAATTCTTCCTAATGCTTCTGTGCCATGTGTGTGAATCACAGCTGAAACCAGGAGGGCTTCACCATCTATTTATAGCAGCTTCATCTCCTCCTGACATCTGAACAGGAGGCGATTAAGCAGGAGAGGGCCAGTCCCTGAGCGCCTCCAGCCAGCCCTGGGAGCTGCCTGAGGGGAGGGGACGTGGGGAGTTAAGCCGGGAGCTCAGGCACTCTCTGGGCTTAATCCTGAGCAGCCTCCTGGAGTTACCCTGCAGTGACAGACAAGAGAGTCATTCCCAGCTCCCAGGCTCACTGGGCAGAGATGGAAGGGGATTTCTTCCCCCTTATCTGAAGGGTGGTGGGATGTGCATGAGGGGATCCTTACCCGCAGCTGTAACCCCTCCATGGCTGCTCAGGAGGCTCTTCTCATCCCCCGTGCTGCTGGTCCCCACAAATAAAGGGCTCATAAACCCCTGTGATGAAGAGCAACAAAGAATTGGCATAGGGAAAGAGCAGAGTCAGAGCAAGGAGGTAACAAAGCCCCGAGTAAAAAAAACCCAGTTCAGGTAAGCAGAGCAGCAGGGAGAGACTGGATTTGGATAGGGAGATGGGGGTTGGAGTGAGATGATCTTTAAGGTCCCTTCCAACCCAAACCATTCTATGGGATAAACCAAAGTAACCACACGAGGTAAGCCCTCAGCAACACCTTCCCTCTCTCTGCCTCCGGTCTGGCAGCCCCTTGTGTTTACCCCAAGCTCTGGGACTTCCCATTTCCCTCGATATCCTCACCTCACCTCCAAACACAAGAAACCGGAGGTTTGAGACCTTCAGCGCTGACACACTTTCACTGTGGCTCCTCCACAGGGTCCTTCCAGTTTCCTGCAAGGCCTTGTTCCCTCTACACAGCCAACAACACCCCCTTGCCCTCGGGAGTCGCAGCCACAGCCAAGGGACTGCACGACAGGATTGGAAGGGCCAAGATAATGGCACCACCACTACCTTTTCCATAAAACCTCCCATAAAATCTCCCTCATCTCCATCTACCTGGCAGCGACAATTCAATCCCCAACCCCACAAAAAGCACTCTTACCAGCCTTGCTGCTATCTCTGGCTTCCAGCTGAGGAATTTGGGGGCTGTCCTGCAGCTGCAGATGTTAAGAGCATCTGAGGCACTAATCCAGCCTCTCTGAGCATGGATTAATCGGACAGGCCTCATCCCTCCACATGCAGCACAGCATCTGTCCAGGGATGCAGCCAGAGGGAGGATTGCTGATGATTTCGTGGCTCCAGCAGTGCTGCAGAGTGGAAAATGGGGAGATGGGGTGTTACCTGTAACATGCTGTGAGCTGGAAATATTGATAATGAACTATTATATTATATTATATTATATTATATTATATTATATTATATTATATTATATTATATTATATTATATTA
>VZRN01005531.1:56695-95414 GCA_013397935.1 Dasyornis broadbenti
ATCATATCATATCATATCATATCATATCATATCATATCATATCATATCATATCATATCATATCATATCATATATCATATCAAATATTATTTATTATCATCAATGCTCTCCAAAGAGGAGGACATGGTCATGCCACCAGTTACATTCCAGATCCAGAGGGGATTATCCACCTCAGGGAACCTGCCATGCTATTCCTTCTTCAGATGTTCACAGGCAGGGGCATTCTCCCCAGTACCATCCCTTTGTTCCAGTATCTCCTCTAGTGGTCCAGAATGTGAGAATGCTCAAAATATCTAGCGGAGCCAGTGCAGCCATGTGTCTGTGCCCCAGAGCTGTGCCCAAATTTTGGTGGATGGGGCTGCTGATGACCTCCTCGCTAATTAAGATAATTGAGGCTCCTCATGGTTTTGTCGCTCCCCATTTCTGGGAACTCTGATTTCCTTTTGTCCCTGTTCTTTCTGATAGTCTCATGCCCAATTGTCTCAAACACACCAACCATCAATCCCTTCGTGCTGGGAACCCAGTCAGTGTCTCAGGTGAATCTGTGTTCAAAGGTCCCTTGTGGTGGCCACTGCCCTGCTGGGGCTCCATCCCTGGTTACAAATGGCCAGTGTCCTCCACATAAAATATCTGTGTGTTTTTTTGATGGACCTGCTGTGCCAAAGATCCTTTTCCAATTTTGTGGTGCCTCAGTCAATAGCATCCTTCTTTACAGTGCCAAGTCCATTTTCCCATCATTTTCAGGAAATAAGAGGGATTTGAATCCTGTTCTACGTGTGCCTTGTGCTGACCAAGGGCTGTGCACGGGGAAGCAGCAGGAGAGGGATTCAAATCCACCCCAATACACGGAAACTCACTCCACTCTTTTCACCAAATCTACTGATGGAATTTGCACACTCATCCTTCAGCTCCTCTGTCCTGAGTTAATTTTTGCAGTAGCTGGGAAGGAGCATGGCCAGGACCTGGGTGTTGTTCTGTACCAACCTTAGGGAATTGCTGGGAGCAGGGAAAGGGACTCTTCTGGAGGAAGGGAGAAAAGGGGTCCCTTCCAGTTGAGGAGGTGATCAGGTATTGTCTATTATTGGGTGGGGGTTTTTTTTCATGTGAATAATTTCTGACACCCTCTGTCGTTGGTATGGTTGCTGTTACTGTTAATTTTCTTATCTCATTGCTGTTTCCAGTAAATTTTTCTTATCTCATCGCTGTTTCCAGTAAATTGTTCTTATCTCAACCCACAACCTTTACCTTTTGTGCCTCCAATTCTCCTCTGAAGCCACCCGCAGGTGGAGGGGGAGAGGGGAGTGAGGTGCAGTGTGGGAGCATTAAATTGGAGAATTCCACTCCTAAACCACCACAGTCTCCCGTGCCAAAGATCACAGGTGAACTCCCACTTTGCTGGTAATGGATATTTGGAGATGAAAGGATCTGAGGCTGTGATCTTGGGTCCCATCTGGGTCGTCAAACTGTTAGAAAAGTTTCTTCACCCTCGGCTTCCTGCAGCAGAGTCTCAGACATCCCATTCCAGGAAAAAAAAAAAACAAAACAACAATATTTGAGTGCTACAGCAATAGGAACAGCTTGAGCTGGGTGTGCCTGGAGAGGGATCCTGAGCAAAGAGATCCCTGGGCTTTTCTCCCCTCACAGTTTGTGCACGTGCTCTTTGTGCCTCCAATGGTGATTTTTGGGGTCTTCTAACACCTGATTGGACTCTTTCTGTCTCCATGCAGATAGGCCATTGACTTCTCTCATCTTGTGGAGTTGCAGCTCCCACTGATGGCTGCAGCCTCCTGATCTCCTGCTCTGTGCTTCCTGAGCGCTCACTGAGCCAGCAGAGCTTGGGAGCCCAAACCCTTCCTGATTTAGGGAAAGCACTGCCCAGAAACCACTCAGACATCAGTGTGTTATCAGCATTATTCTCCTACCGTGTTCAAGACACAGCTCTGTACCAGCTACGAGGAAAATTACTGAGAAAACGAACTCCATTCCACCCAAAAGCACATCTGGGTGAGAGTTCAGAGCTCGTGACTCCTGCAAATCCAGCTACTCAGGCTAAGAAAGGAAAGCTAAGCAAGCAGCTAAACCACACAATATCATAACTCTAAGTGACCTACTCTGATTTAAAACTTACTTATTAAGCCAAACCACGGACATTTCTCAACTCCTATCCTTAAGGGGGTTGGGAGTGGCCTCCACTGGATGGGTTTTCTCCAAGTCCCAGCTTAGAGAAACCTCAGAAGGGGCATGAGAAGATGATGTGGTTTCTAGGGCATCCTCTCTCTCCTGCTCCCAGAGCATCCCTGTGACCCAGGGAGCCACAGGCAGCGGCGAACATCGAACGGGCACTGCACCCAAAGGATTTTGTGTTTCATAACACCAGCCACAGCCTTGGGCTGCAAAAGTCAATCCCTGGAATGGCTTTTACCAGGAGTCAGTGGGATAGGGAATGACAAAAACAAACAGCTGGCTGAGGGCTGGTTAGGCTTCTCCCCCCACTCAGCTGCAGATCAACACAAAGGCCTGCCAAGGTTCCGAGCTGCCTGGTCCGGCTGCATCTGTCTCTATTTCCAGCCAAGGAATGCTGCATTCCCAGGTGTTTTACACAGGTTGTCCTGGAGCAGAGAGCCAGGATGCCCATCAGGCTCTCTCCAGCTGAATTATTTTTCTATCTCTGCCCAGAAACAACCTTTGGCACTAACGTGATTAATGCAGAGACTTTGGAAATCAGTGATGTGGGAAATCCCCCGCACAGAGAGGCCCTTCCCTCCTGCAGCACCTGCTGGGCCCCCACACCTCCCCTACTTCCAGAAACTCCCCCCTCTTCTTGAGCTTCTCTCCCATCCCATCTCCCTAGCTGAATTTGGAGATGCAGCTCGCCATCCTGCACGGGTTCTCACAGCAAGGAGAGACTTTTCCCACTTTTGCAGGACCCCTAAACTGAGCTAAACAAGAATTATAGGTGTGTGGGGTAAGGTACAAGGAGTGTGTGTAAAGGGTACAAGGAAAGGGAAAGGGTATAAAATGTATTAAAATGTATAAAAAAGAAAAGACAAAAACCATCAGGCATCCCAGGCACTGATGCTGGGATAGCAGTGACATGTCCCAGGGCTGGGGGGCTCGGCTGCACTGTCGCCTCCTCCTGGGGCTGTCAGTCTCTCACAGGGACACAGGGGGGCTGCTGAGGGAGGCAATTGCCAGCTCTAATTGCCCTTCTCTCCTCGCAGCCCTTTGAACCAGGAGGGGGCTGAGGGGGATTCTCCCCCTCCCACGGCCCCACATTGAAGAGCCAAGCCAGGACTTTGTTGTCCCCCTGGGTGTCCTTTGTGTCCTACCAGGCGCCATTGTCAGCCTTTGTGTCCTGTAACCAGCTGGTTCATTTTATTGATGGTTTTGTGTGGTTGAAGTGAGCTTTGAAAGTCAAAAGATGGAGCAGAGTTCCAGAGGGGCTCCGGCTGCACGTTCCTGTATCCAGGATTAGTGGCGCTGGCGTGGCTCGGATGGTTCCGAGGGGGTGGCCAGCAGTGCCATTTGCTGTCACTTCCCAGCTGATTCCAGGGAATCAGGAAGCAAGAGCCAGAAGCCTGAGAGGAAATATTCCGTCCTGAAGAGAGCCAGGACACGTTTTCAAAGGTTTCTTCAAAATAAGTAATACAGAGGCACAATGGGTTTACACTTTTGTTTCATATGTCGTGATCCCAAGACCCTGGGATCTGGGGTTTTGTTGAAAAAATGTTTATCAAGAGATTTGTGATAAAATCAAACAAAACAGGGAATGCTGCTCCCTACTAAGGACTGGATAAGCTACACTGTGTTCTTGGCAGGATTTGCCAAGGCCCTGCGAGCACCAATGGCCCAGGCCAGCCTCACCTGGAGCCTCCCCATCCCTGTCCTGCCTGTTGGCCCAAATGGCACCGAAAATCAGGAAGAAAATAAAAACCCTCTAGCACTATATTTGAAGTGATAGAGAATCAGGCATTACTTTATTTTCTGGCCAGGATGTACCAAGGAAAATATTCCAAAACCACGTTTTTACAGGATTTTCCCCCAAACTTTATCCAGTTAAAACCCATAGAGATGCACTGCTTCAAAGTTCACTGGTCCAGAGTTGAGCAACCCCCAGTATTCAGTTTCCCTTTGGATCCGAATCTTTTCGCCTCTGATGTTAATTAGATTTTCATTCTTCAATATTTTTATCAGTCTTTTCCGGCCCAGATGTCTCCCACTCTGCCAGGGGTGGCATCTGGTGTAGTTTGAAGATGGCCACTGATGTTCTGCTGATGTTCTATTGATTGCATTTTATCTTTCTGGGTATCTCTGGGCTACTCCTGGCGTTCAGCTCACCAGGCCTCACCTGGAAAAACAACGCCCCGGAAAGAAGCTTCAGTTCCCTACCCCCAGGGCAGAGGTGGACAAACCTGGCTAAAGTTACATAAATTTTTTTTTAAACTGGTGTGTTTTCCAACACAAGGGGCTGCGTTTAAGCTCCAAACCTGAACCTTTGGTCCTTGCCTGGGATTTGCTGTATCTCTGCTGGTCCCCAGTGCAGCCGTGCCCATTCCCTGGATTCCACTGATCCTGGCCCCGGTGTGTGGATGGACACTGGACCTGTCTCACCCTCACCAGGCCCCTGATGATGGAGACTCCAGATTGCCCCACCCCACGAGGCTGGTGCTGCTCAGGTACCACAGGGCTGGTGGGGTCCCTGCCCCTCTGGCCATGGCATCATCCTGGATTGCAGTCCCTTGGGAAGCAGGGCCCTCTGGCTCCTGGACAAGAATAAACTCCTTACTATAAGTTTCATTTATTTAATGCATTTACAGAAAACGCATTTTTTTTAAATCTTTCTCAACGTGCTCACATGTTGAGACAAAGATTCCCCCTTGCCCCTGGACCAGCACCCGGAAAGCAAAAGCACCCATCCTGGATGCCACAACCTCCCTGATTGTCCACAGGTCTTTAACACACAGGAAAGAGTTCAGTCTTTGTGCCACTGAAAAATTCCAGGCTGCCTCTGGGCCCTGGGAGCACGGAGATCCTCTGAGGGCTGGAGCCCCTTTGGAACCAAGCTGTTTGGAACCAACCAAGGGTGTTCACCTGGAGAAGAGAAGGCTCCAGGGAGAGCTCAGAGCCCCTTCCAGGACCTAAAGGGGCTCCAGGAGAGCTGCAGAGGCATTTGGGACAAGGGTGGAGGGACAGGACACACAGAATGGCTTCAAATGGACAGAAAGAAGGGTTAGATGGGATATTGGGAAGGAATTGCTCCCTGTGAGGGTGGGGAGGCCCTGGCACAGGGTGCCCAGAGAAGCTGTGGCTGGCCCTGGATCCCTGGAAGTGTCCAAGGCCAGGCTGGACAGGGCTTGGAGCAAACTGGGATAGCGGAAGGTGGCACTGGATGAGCTTTAAGGTCCCTTCCCATCCAAACCATTCTGGAATTCCATGATTCTATGATCAATCTCTGCAGAAAATCCCCCGTGCCGGGTCCAACAGGGGCTTCCCTCAGTCTGTGCAGCGACAGCGAAGCCGCCACCACCCCACACCGGGGCTGTCACAGCTGGACCCAGCTTTGGCTCCCTCTCCTCTTTCAGAGCCGCTCTGAAGCCTGCAGGGAGCTGGGTTTTCACTGAGCCGTTTCAAAGCTCTCTCATTAACTGCTTGCCAGCAGCCGGCTCTCCGATAATGGGGATCGCCTCTGGAAATTGCAGCCCCATAGCAACAAGGAGTTTAATGGCTATTATTCCTAAACGAAGGACACAGGTCTGGTAATCCACCTCGTGCCGCTAGCAAAGGCCCTTGGAAATGATGATTTCCCATTGCAGGTAGGGCAGGAAAACACACACAATCACAAGGGTGTTAAAACGACACAGCCTGGCCTGGTGGTGCAGTTTTTAACATTTCAAAGTACTGGAGTATTACTTGAGTTTTTAAATTTTTTTTTTTTTTTTTTTTGTCATGGAGTCAAGTGAAGTTACAGGAAACCTTTAAGTGTTTTAAAAATTGAAAGGCGTTAATCTTCCTTACAAGAAACAATGGGAAAGCTGTTTTCAAGGACAGGACTCACTTCACCTGGTTTCCAGCAGAGACTTTTGGCACCCTGTGCCTGTGCTTGTCCACTCTCAAGCTGAATAAGTTTTCCTGTGTGTCCCATTGTACAGTAAGGCAGAATCCCATAATCCCAGACTGCTTTGGGTTGGAAGGGACCTTAAAGCTCATCTCATCTCATCCCAGCACCTGCGCACGTCACCTTCCACTATCTCAGGCTGCTCCAAGCCCTGCCCAACCTGGCCTGGGACACTTCAAGGGATGGGGCAGCCACAGCTTCTGTGGGCAGCCTGAGCCCACTGCTGCTGTTCCTTCTCTGCACACCCAAATCTGGCTCTGTCACCTCTCCAGCCCCTTCAGGCAGTGGAAGGTGCAATGAGTTCTCCCCTCACACAGTGCGGTTCTCCACTCCATCCCAGTGACCTTCCCCTGGATCCATGAGGAAGCCCTGGTGCAGCTCTGCTCAGCCCCGGCCCAATGATCCTCGTGCCACTGGCTCTCACCATTTCCTTCCCCATCAATTTAAGAACATACACACTTTGTCACGGGAAAGGCCACACACCTTTTTATGCAGCTTTGTTAACATTAAAGAGGGCAGAGCCAGGTGGGGATGGGGCTCTGCTCCCAGAGAACAAGGGACAGGAATAGAGGAAATGGCCTCAAGTTGTTCCAGGGGAGGTTTAGGCTGGATATTGGGAAAATTCCAAGGGTTTAGGGTTAGGGTGCTCTTCCCTCTCCAGGCACTTCTGCCACGCCAGCAGAGCCTGCCCACGGCTGTGCCAGCAGCACCAGCTGCCTGTTCACACCCAGAGGATGCTGTGGGTGCCCTGTGCCCCGAAGAGGTGGCCCCAGGATGCGTCACCTGCAGCCGGACGCGGCTGCTGCGGGGCTGAGGCAGCGGTGACCTGCTCTGCCCTGCTCTGGGTACTTTAAATAGGTCAGCAGCAGGTGACTGGATGAAATTACCCTTCATTTTATTGTAAGGGAGCTGCAGACGAGGCCCTTCCCTGTGGCTAGCAGCAGGGATTCCCAGTGACAATGTAATGATTTTAATCCAGCAGTTTTCCTTAACTCCTCATGCGCCGTGGGCCTGCGCTGGTTCAGCCGCGCCATGAGGCAGCACCAGGCAGGTTGGGAGGATGATGCCACTGCTCTAAACACGCACAGGGACATGGCCCAGACACCACTGTGGACCCCAAACCCATCACCAGGGCAGGGACAGGTGGGATATTGGGAAGAAATCGTTTCCTGTGAGGGTGGGGAGGCCCTGGCACAGGGTGTAAAGCCCAAAGCCTCTCTGTGCTCCTCTGTGTCAGTGCAGGGCCCAGCAGCGGGGCGGGAGCTGTGACAGCAAAGTGCCAGTTTAGCCCAGGGATCAAAACCTCTCAGTTTCTGGAGGTAAACAGAGAACAACACAGATCTTCCTGGGTGCAAGTGGACTTTTATTTGTCAGAGAGTAGAGGGCATGACTTGAGCATCAGGGTACGGACACAGGGCACTGCAGGACAGCAGGGGAGGCAGGGGTGGGGATTGAGTGGTGGAGAAAATCATGTCAGATTGTGGGTGCACATGAGGGCAGGGGTGTCTCACCTGACAAGAAGGAGGCTGAGATTTCAGCACAAGCCCAGAGCTGGAGCTGGCCTGTGGTGTCAGGTGCTCAGTGAGCTGCATGGGGCAGAAAGGCGCTGAACCACCGTAGTGCGACTGAGAGAGGCTGACTTGTCTTTATGCCCTGCGTTCTGATGTTCTGAGTTCTTAAATCCACTTGCTCATTCCCCCAGTCTCCAACAGGCCCTTTGGAGAAGCAGGGCTGGCACGGGCAGGTGCTTTTTCATTTCTTGTTGAGCACAAACAAGGCCCACAGTGACTGTGCAGGGCAGCCCGGTTTGGCCTGGAACCGGGACCTGGTTCTGAGGGCCTGGATCTGATGATCCTGAGTTGGTCCCAGTGCCAGAACAGACCGCGAGAGCAGCTGTGCTGGGATGATCCACATCTGTCTCTGGAACTGAGATGCTCCAGATCCCAACAGTTATGAAGCAGAGAGAAAAAAGGATGAAACCAGGGCAATTCAGCCACTGGAGCAGCTCCTGGCACTGACAAGGGGAGGCCTCCTCTCCTCTTGGTCCTCTTCCCACCTTCTCCACTCTTCCTTGATCCCAATCCCAGTCCCCCACGTGTCTCATGGGCTTGTCCACCTTTCTGCAAGGGGGTTCAGCTCCCAGACCCGCTCCAGGAGATCCCGGCAGCTCCGAGGTGTCTGCTGAGCACCTCTGGAGCAGTGGGAGGTTAGACAAGGCCTCCCCCTTGTGCTGAGCTGTCACAGTAGATTTACGGCTGTAGCTCTGTACAAATGCTGCAGGTGTGAGATTATTAAAGTTGAGTCCAGAGAAGAAAATTCCTTTTGCTTCAAAAGGTAGGATGAGCTTCCTCACGTCCTGGAACAGCGTGGGGGAGACACGGCACCTCCATGAGCTGTGCCTGGGCTTTTTAATTTCTTTTTTCACAGAATGCCCTTCAGAATGGAAGGATGTCCTGAGGTCAGGAAGTGATTTAGTCCAACCTCCTACTCAAACCAGGGTCAGCTCTGAGGTCACACCAGGCTACCTAAGGCTTTTTCCTGGAAGGTCTTGGAAACCCCTAAAATCTTTTGGTCTTCTGACAGTGTGGTGAGATCCTTGGGATTGTCCTGTAGGGCAGGAGTTGGGTTCAATGATCCTTGTGGATCCCTTCCAACTCAGGGCTTTCTGTGACTCTCTGAACTGGCTTTGTACCACTTTGGCTCTTTGGAATGTTCTTTAAGGAAGATGAATTCCTGAACGAGATAGCCAGTGTCTCCTGTGTCCCATTGGTTTGGTTTCTAGGGACAAAAAATCTTACTGTCTTGTCTGGCTGATGGCTTGAATGTGCTAATGGAGCACTACAAGCAGAGGAATCTCCACTGCAGGGTGGTCAAGCAGCATGACTGAGACCCTGGGATACTTCCCACAGCTCCTAAAATATCTTAGGCAAGGAATAGCCAGCACTTATGAACCAGCCTTGGCTCTGTTTGAGCTGTTCCCGAAGCTTCAGAGTAACCTTCACTGTTAATAAACGCCCAAGGTCAGGCTGGAGAGGGCTTGGAGCAGCCTGGTCCAGTGGAATGAGACAAGCTTAAAGATTCCTTCCAACCCAAACCATTCTGGAATTCTATAATTAATGACATTATCCTGATTTATGGTAAATATGGCCCTTTCCACTTTTTTTTTCTTTTTAAAATCATTTCTCTTGCATTTGCTCTCCTTATTTATGGTAAATACAGTCGTTTCAATTTTTTTTTTAAAATCATTTCTCTTGAGTTTGCTCTGCCAGTGGAAGGAAACAAGGAATGAGCTCCGGGTGGCTGAGTCCTGAGATGTGGAGATCAATTCCCAAGGTCCCAGAGCAGTGCTGGGCCCCTCTGCAGCTCCTCACAAGGTGCCACTGACCACGCTGCGCTGTCCTGGCACTCACAGCCTCATCAGGGCTGTCCCCTCTCGACTAAGCCAATAAAGGTGTTGATACCATGTCCGAACCCTCAGGAACAGCATATGGAGACTCCTACTCATTCCTTGTGCTTCCACTGTCCAGAAGGGAAAGTGTAACTCAAACCTGTCCACACCAAGCTGTTTATTGCTTGCACATGTGAAAAATATCAGAAATGTCAGACACAAACTGGGTGCAGGGGAAAGAAAAGCCCAGCCATGGGCTAATCCTCAGCCGTGGAGTTCAGGCCTTCGCAGATTTCCCCCAGCCCTGGACAGCACTTGGAGCTGGGGCTTCTGCAGAGTCTGGGGGTCACTGAATCACAGGCTGGGCTGCGAGGAAACTTCAAACATCACTGAGTCATAAAATCATAAAAGTCATAAAAGTGGTTTGGGTTGGAAGGAACCTTAAACTTACCCCTTTCCACCCCCTGCAATGGCAGGGACACCTTCCACCATCCCAGGTTGCTCTAAGCCCAATCCAACCTGGCCTTGGACACTTCCAGGGTTTGGAAATAAAATCCCAGAAACTACCAGAGGAAAGAAGTTGAACAAAGGGTTAAAATGGAAGCTGTGCAGTTCAGAACAAAACCGGTGCATGACAAGGGAAGCTGAAGGAATAGGACCCTTTAGGATTAATTTTAAAATAGCTGATGACATGAAAATGGCTGACCCTCAACATCTAAAAATAGCTTTATCTGGATCATTTATCTGGGTAGTTGTTGGCATCCCCGCCCTTGCAGTGGGGTTGGAAGCAGGGGATCCTCCCAGCCCAGGGCAGTTTGTGATTCCATGATTCCATGATATAAAACACAGTGGGATTGGATCTGGACTGCACTTCCAGGCGCATACAGGCTGTAAGTCCAGGGGCAGGGCAGGAACAGGGAAACTTGTGGCTCTCGAGTTGGGAACTCACATGCACTTCCATTTAAAAATGGAAATTGTTATTAATTATTGATTATTAAATATTAATTCATTATTTTAAAATAACGTGGTCCAAGCCACATGTGAGCCACCAGGAGAGCCTGGCTGACACCTTCCCTTGACATCCATCAGTGGCCTTGTGTGCCAGGTGACCCAGGACTGGGGTTCAAGCCTGAGCCATCCAAAGCACAAAGTCTCCCTAACAACATTTGGGGAGGATTGGGATTTTTGGGCCCACTGGGATTTTTGAGAATAATTGTCCAGGAACCTGAGACAGAAAAAGCTGTCTTTTGGGCTAAAGCTTTGAGACTTGGGAAATACGCCTTCAAACCAGACATTCCACGAGCTCAAGTACAGCTTGCCTGGGGAAATGCTCCAATTCACAAATTTATAGGATAATTTGTAGGGGGGGACCTCAGGAGTTCTCTGCTCCAACCTCCAGCTCAAAGCAGGGTCAGATATGAGGTCAGACAGGACTTCTCAGGGCTTTTTCCAGTTCTGCTTGAAGAAACTCCAAGGACAGAGGTTCCACAACCTCTTCTGACATTTGATTCTTCACATAAAACCAGCTGCACATTACTCCTTTATTTGTGGTGCTCCTAAATGCATGACAGCATATTTAATAGAAATATAGCCCTAGAAATGCAAAATACATATATTAAAAAAAATATATAGGGGCTATATAAAAATATAGCCCTAAAAATGTGCTTATTATTTTATAGAACCATAGAATTATTAAGGTTTGAAAAGACCTCCAAGATCATCAAGCCCAACGTTTGACTGCAATTATAAATCTTGGTTTCTGCTCTGTGCTACTTCCAGTCCCTTTGCCTGTCCTAACAGACAAAATTCCGCAGGTGAGGAGCACAGCAGGTAAGGATGGGATGATGGAAAGTATTGGGAAGATGTTCAGGTGGCCTTCAAAGCTGGGTCTTGGTACTGGCAGACACTGCCCAAAAAAAAAGTGTCTGGGTGGATTTAATTTATTGTAAACGATGAGTAACTTAATACATTTTAATACTTTACTTTCCCAGAACAATTCATACAAAGCTGTTTCAACAAAGCAGAAGGAAGGAAAAAAAAAAACCAACCTACAAAATACCCCAAAACCTCACAATAAATTGCTGTTTTCCTTTGTAGAAAGAGAAATAATTTAGTCCTACTCTTTGGATGTCAGTAAGGACTGCTGGTCTCAGGAGATAAGGATGAAGCCCATAATGAAGAACACTCATAAATGTTTCATTCTGAGAGAATATTTAAAAAGAAGTGATGTGGAAAGAGAAGCAAAGAATCAACAGCTATCAGCATTTCTTCATGTGGGTGTGAGGAACGATGCTGGCAAACAGAAGAGGTGAATCCTTAAACGCAGAGAAGTCTAAAGTACAGGGAAATGTGAGAGTGAGAATACAGACACAGACGCTTCTGAGCGGGGCTTGGAGAAGCCAAAATAGAGAATATTTCTGTTTGCTCAGTGGTAAAATTATTGGAGGAAGAAGGATGATGACCAAATTGAACTGCAGGTGTCAGTCCCTGCCTTTGTTCCTCCATCCCGGCTTTCCGTGTGTCCCTGGAGAGAGGGAGGAGATGCTGTTGGTGCAGGAGGGAGAAAGGGCAGCAGGAAAACAGCCCCAGTGCAGCCAACCCCGTCCCAGGGCTGTGGGTCCCTCACCACTTCCCCTGCCCCTCACTCTGAGCCTCCTGCTCAGTCCCTCCTCAGTCCCTACAGAGACGCTGGGAACGTGCCAAGAGACTGATGGTATGTGCTGATTTGCAGATGAATTTGCATGAATTTGCATACATCTCCCTCTCAGTTTGCATTCATTCCCTGCGATGCCTTTAAGAACAAGTAAAACATTGTCTGCTCTGAATGAGTCAAATTTTCTACTTCAGCTTTCTTTTCTGCCGATACACAAATGTAAAAAAATTCAGCTACTGGTTAATTTATTTTCTTCCTTTTCCTACCTCTCTTCCACCCTCAGCTACCACAGTGATCCATTCTTCTCTTTTTACGTTATATGAAAATCGTTATCATAAATGATTCCCTCAGTTGTGCACAAAGCAGGCAATATCCCAAACTGTGGCACTGGCTGTCCAATTTGCACAACACTGGGGGTTCACAGACTGATCTTAACGTGCCTCACTTCTCATTCCCTTTCCTGAAGAAACAGGTCTCAATACTGACATTCGGTGAGGAGTTTTAGGTAAATAGAATTCCACACAATTAAATGTTGAGGAGCAATTATCCTGCGCAGATGAGGAACTGTGTGCAAGATCATGGACTGGGAATGCTCGTTCTGCAGGGAGCGCTGCGGCTCTGGGGAACAGCAGATGTTTTGGGAAACGTGGTCACCTGATGGAGTGAGAGCTAAGGCTTGGAATTTTTTCCTAAAATCCCACCTGGAGCCTTGTTGTCTCTTTGGTGTCATTCTCTAAGCGCCCTCCAAGTGTTTGTGACCTCCAGCCCCTCAGCATCGTCTTTGTGTGACAGCACAAAGCAGCTCCTTCCGCCTGTCCTGGGGCCACGTATCAGACCCCTGACACCTCAGCCACGCCCTGCCAAACCTCCTGTGTGATTTGTCACACCTTCTTGTTCTGGGTGGAGCAGAGAGCTTGGGGGATGGACAAGAACAGGTGATCCCAGCACCGAGTGGAGGGAACTGGTGACTGCTCCCTTCTGGTCCCAGTCCTCGTGAAGCCCAGTTTGTGGTTTCCCTGGTTTGCCATGAGAGTGCACTGTTGACTCGTGTTCCACCTGTCCTCCTGGTCCTGCCCAGCAGGCTGATCCATTTCTTCCCAGGCTGCTCTGGTGACCGGGGTTATCCTGCAGCTGGATTTGGGAGGTTCCCGTTGGCCCGGATCTGAATTTTGTTGAGGTCCCTCTGGACGAAAGCTCTGCCATTCCCATGCCAGCTGCCTCCTCATCTCTGGTGCTGCCTACAAGTGCACCTGAATTGTCACCCAGAGAGCACGTGGAGACATTGAACTGCCCCAGGTCGCTGCTTGGCTCTGGGAAACTCAGATTCTGACCCCAAGTCACTCAGACTCGGGTCTGACTGTACCCACTGCCCTCCCACAGGGATGGTTCATTGCCACAGCCTCTAACCCGAGATGTTCACTGTGTTGGCTCAGTGGTGTCCAGGCAGTGTCAGGGGGGTTTAGGTTGGATATCAGGGAAAGGTTCTTCCCCCAGAGGGTGCTGGGCACTGCCCAGGCTCCCCAGGGAATGGGCACGGCCCCGAGGCTGCCAGAGCTCCAGGAGTGTTTGGACAGCGCTGCCAGGGATGCACAGGGTGGGATTGTTGGGGTGTCTGTGCAGGGCCAGGGGTTGGACTGGATGATCCTTGTGGGTCCCTTCCGGCTCAGAACATTCTATGATTTTGTATGCCATCATTCCGTGTCTTCCCTGAAATGAGTCTTCTGTTCTACCACCTTGAAGTTCCCTCCAGTTTCTCCCATTCCACTGCTTCCCTTCCACTTCAGCCGAGTCCCCACCCGTTGGATGCACCTCCTGCCTTGAGCCTGACTCTTCCCAGATTGGGATCACTGGATCATGGTCTGTGGCTCTGGGCTCACTGCCTCTTCCTGTGCTTTGGGATTGTTTCTCCTGGGAAGAGATGGATTTGCCAAGCACCCCCCATGGCCTTCCCTCCTGGCTCTTGATGCCTGATGATTTTTGTCTTTTCTTTTTTATACCCTTTTGATACATTTTATACCCTCTCCCTTTCCTCGTACCCTCTACACACACTCCTTGTACCTTACCCCACACACCTGCAATTCTTGCAGTCTGATATTCAGCTCAGTTTGGGGCTTTTGAGAAGGAAAAAACCAAACATTCACAGCAGGAGGCCAAGAGCTCTGCACTATCCCAGAACTGGAGGCTCCAACCTTGGATGGAGTCTCTCTCTTTGGAACATGTTTTGTAAACTGGACTGTAATCTCATTTAGGGAGGGTAATTAGAATAGGGGGACAATTACTTCATTGTTAAGTTTCTTATTGGGGGATTTTAGGTAGATATGCTAATTTGCCAGGTCCATGAAAATAGTATACACGTTATACAGGAGGTGCTTTCGGTGTGTTTCCACCTCTGACGAGCCGTGCAATCAGGATCCCATTAAAACCGAGGTAAATCCCCTTTTTCCCTTTCCTGCTGTGTCTGCTTCATATTTTAACCAGCTGAAAAGGCAACAGTGTCCCCAGGCAGTCAGGTTTGGGGGATGTTTTTTTCCCAGCCATGGCTGGCCGGGGTTGGGGAAGCTGGAATGCATTCCCATGTGGATCTGTTCCCTCTGGTGAGGCATTATCCCAGTTTTTTGCCATCTGGGTGCAGGGCAGGATGTCCTTACACTGATTTACCTGCAGCAGGGAAAAGGCAGGAGCCTTTCTAAAGGTACCTGTACACGGCTTTTCATGACAACCAGTGAGAGGGAAAATCTCCTTCAGTGACCAGGAAGGGACAGTTTGGAGGCAGTGGGACAGAGATGGGGATATTCTCCTATTTCCCCCCTTATACAACATTGTTGTCATGCCAGGAGATGGTCTTTGCCTGGTGTTTTAAGTCACAAGTGAAATACATCATTATTAGCAGCTGCGCTCACTATTAACTCTAAACCACAAATCCAGTCAAGTACCTAAGTTGTGCAACCAAAACCCTGAGGAACACCTGAAGATTGCTCCAAACTTGGCATTTAAATAAATACCACAGAAGGAGGTGAGGCCCTCTGAGCCAGGACTTCCTTCTGAGCCAGGGGACTTGGACCAGGCAGTTCTGAGCAAGGGCTCACCTGGGGAGCTCAGGCTCTTGGAGAAGCTGAGTCATTCCACTGCAGCAGAGGGAGGATGGACTGGGGATGATCCTGAAGAATCAGTGAACTACTGATCCTGTAGCTGACTACCCAAGTTTTAGCCACAAACAACATTTAACAGATGTTTAGAGTTAGTTTGTCAAGCTCTAGCTTTTAATTAGCAATTTGCTCTGCTGTTTTTAATGCTCTGGGAGGGCAAACTCTATACAAATATGAGCTCTAGCCAAGAAAAAAAGCGCTACTCACTCCTCAAAATCCATTCCTCCTGCTTCTCTGGAATCAGATTTCTTTTTGGATTTGGTCTCTTTTTCCCATTTCACCTGCAGATTTGCTCAGGTTTTCAGTAATTTGCTCTTTCCTCGCGCATCTCGCAGCAAGCAGTGCAACAGGAAGGGTTAAACAAGCCTGGGAGTGTGCAGGGGATGTGCTTGACTTTCATTATGGGTTATGGCACATAAGACAGAGAACCCAGCATGTCCTCTTTAAGGGAAAATTGTGTTCCTCTGCCTGCTTTAAGTGTGTCAGCAAAGCGGCTGTGAAGGATGCAATTTACTGAGTCTTTCAAAAGCCTTTGTCAAAGTTCCTCCCAAAAGTCACAGAGAACCAAAATCATCGCACAAAACTCCAGTGTACCACAAAGTCCAGCCAGGCAGGGGCTGAACAGGGACTCCCCTGATGTGGTCTGGGGTCTCACAGGTGAGCCAAGAAAACGAGAGGCTGCTCTTCAAATGAAATGTTTCCTTCTGGGGTTGTTCAGCCTGGAGAAAAGGAGGCTCAGGCGGGACCTTCTTGCTCTCCACACCTCTCTGACGGGAGGGTGGAGCTGGTGGGGTCAGGCTCTGCTCCCAGGGAACGGGAGGAAAGGGCCTCAAGCTGTGCCAGGGGGAGGTTTAGGTTGGATATTGGGAAAAATCCTACATGGAAAGGGTAGTGAGACACTGGCCCTGGGCTGTGGTGGAGTCACCATCCCTGGAAATGTTTAAAAAACCAGCAGAGCAGCACTTGGTGCTGTGGTTTGGTGGCCGTGGCGGGTATTTGGTTGAAGGCTGCACTTGATGATTTGGGTGTCTTTTCCAACCTTAATGATTCCATGATCCTATGAAACACCACCATCCACGGTGTCCATCCTGCCCTGGCTCACAGGACTGTGTGAGTTGGCTCCAGGTGAGCCCGGACTGACTGAAGGGACGTGAGTGACAGCAGAAGAGAAGAGTATTGCTTGTACAAAGCCCAAGGCCCAGGTGGCTTGGCAGCAAAAACCTGTCCCCAGCAGCTCTGGCAGCCAAACCCCACGGTGTCTGTGCCATTTCTCATCCTCTTATCCCAACAAACGCACCAGGTCCACCAGAGGCCCCGAACAAGGAAACGCAGGCAACGGAAATCAATCTCACTTAAGACTTACTGAGGGTGAAGCAAGAAAATGTCTAAAGCGAAAGATCACACTGCAATAAATGGTGACTTCTGGGTCAAAACTACTGCCCAAAAACCTCTTATCCTTGGCAATCACGAGCATCCGGGGAGGGATTGTAAGGACACAGCAGGTGACACCCTGGCTATGCTGCATTTGGAAAGGGTGTCAGCTGCTGTGTCCTTACAATCCCTCCCTGGATGCTCTGGATTGATGTGGGAAATAGATTTGGGATAACAATTTATTGCGCTGTGCCCAACCCAGGCACCACAGCCTGGTGTTTGTACACGTGCATGTGGGGATGCAGCGGGGCAGGATCAGCTTCCCTGGAAAGTTAAATTAAATTAAATCAAGCCCTCTTCTGCTTCCTGACAGTTTCTCATGCAGTTTTGGTGCACTCGCCACAGCCAGTCCAGACTCTTCCCTTTTGGATAGAGCCTTTCTCCTGCATTCCTGCAAAAGCTCCTTGGGGCTGCTTTGCGTGGCTGAATGGAGAGATTTCCTGCACAAAGGGCTCTGTCCCTCTTCCCGGAACCATGAGGTGCCTGTCCCAGCTTGCATGTGAATCTCAGGTGTATTTCTGCAGCTGTCCTCTGTGCAAAGCAAGGGGTGAGCAGCCCAGAGCCTCCCAGGGGGTGAGGAAAAGGCCAGGCTGTCTGGTCTGCAGGTCCCTGGCAGCACGGGGGAAGGATTCCATCCCCAGGGAAGAAATAAACCCTCCCATTCCAAACTCCTCTTTGCCTTTTCCTGCCTGCACACGGCGAGGATCTGATGGGAGAGATGGAGACAAGGGCTTGGGGAGCAGGGAGAGAGACAGAGGGCTTGGGAAGCGGGGGAAACACTGCCAAAAATCTGTGTCTGCAGGCAGCAGGAAGGGACCGGTTGAGACCTGAGCATGACACATCATTTTCTGTGATAAATTGGCAGATTGTGAGGGGGCCAAAGGCTGTGAGGTGCAGACCTGGAGGTGTTTAATTGCGCTTCCCAAAGCTCCAGCCATGCTCAGCTCCCTGGAGAGCTGGGTCTGCTCACCCCAGGTCAGCAGAGTGTGCCCTCAGCACGGCGTCCATCACTGGGGGAAACCAACCTTGGCATTCCAGGATGCCTTGGGATTCCAGGATGACTAAGTGACAGAGATCCACATGATCCTCCCTCTGCACCCCTGAGCACATGAATCTGGGCACCTGAGTCCTCATTCCTGCCAGATCCTGCACGTTCTGCTTTGTTTTATTCGTACAGAAAGGGCAGGGAAACTGGTGATGGTGGGAGAAGTCACCAGCAGCAGCGCTGTGGTTAAATTACAGTCAACTCCAGCTTTGATTCCTGCTCTCCTCTGCCTTCCTTTGGCCCCTCCCGTGCCTCAGGGATCAATGAATGAATGGAGTTCAGCTACAGGGACAGACTCATCTGACCCAAATGTCCTATCCAGAGGCTCCAACCTCACCTTTTCTCCTCCAGAAACCAAATTCCTGTGCCCCACAGATGGTCCCAGGCCCAGAGCAATGCCCAAGCAGCAGCCAAGGCCTTCTCAGGGCATCACTGAGAGAGACATTCCTGGGTGAACCCAGTGACTCTGTGGCAGGAGGCAGCCCAGGAGGATCTGAAGTGGGAAACACCTTCAGCGCTGATGAAAGGTACTCACAGAATTCATGGAATCCCACAATGGTTTGGGTGGGCAGGGACCTTAAAGCTCATCCCATTCCACCCCCTGCCATGGGCCGGGACACCTTCCACTGTCCCAGGCCTTGGACACTTCCAGGGATCCAGGGGCAGCCACAGCTTCTCTGGGCACCCTGTGCCAGGGCCTGCCCACCCTCACACGGAAGAATTCCTTCTCAATATCCCATCTATCCCTGCCCTCTGTCCATTTGAAGCCTTTCCCTGTGTCCTGTCCCAGTCCCTCTGCAGCTCTCCTGGAACCCCTTTAGGCACTGGAAGGGGCTCTGAGCTCTCCCTGGAGCCTTCTCTTCTCCCGGCTGGACATCCCAGCTCTCTCAACCTTTTGTCATAGGAGAGATGCTCCAGCTCTTACCTCCCCTTCCCTCCCTGGACTTCTTACCTATGGAATAATCCCTGGAGCTGTAACAAGGAGCACAGAGCTCTCTGAAGGAGGAAGGAGCTGCTGTGGGAAGCCCCAGGCCCGTCCCTCTAAGGAGGTAATTAACAGAGCTGAGCCCCAGTTATCCCAGTGATGGCACTAAATCCTCCCACAGTGGTGCAGAGCCCTGAGGAGGCTGGAGGAGATCATCAGAGGATGGCAGTGATGTCACCTGGCTGCACCCTGGGAACGTCACCTCGAATGTCCCCCCTTCATGGCACAGGGTGCCCAGAGCAGCTGTGGCTGCTTCATCCCTGGAAGCGTCCAAGGCCAGGTTGGACGGGGCTTGGAGCAACCTGGGATAGTGGAAAGTGTTCCTGCCATGGCAGGGGGTGGGACTAAACGAGTTTCAAAGTCCCTTGCAACCCAAACCATTCTGGGATTGTGGAATCTTATGTGCTTCAGCCCCAAATACCCATTTGCTCCTTGCTGGGTGCTGCTGTTTTTTTCACACACAGCAATGGTCCCTCCCCCAGTTTAATGGGAGCCAACACCGGCTTTTGTCTCCATCTGAGCTCCACCCCTGGTAGGGGAAAAACATTCACCACTCTCACGGTGCTTTCACCTGGGCTTGAGGGATCTGGGAACTGCATTTTCAGGACAGGTCAGAGCGCTCTGATAAAGGCCACCTCAGACTTTCCCACTGACTCAGATGCTCCACATTGTGAAACACTTCCCTCTTTCCCAACACTGCAGTCCCAGCCAAGACGATCATGCAAGAGCCAGGGAAAACACCGAGGAAAAAACCGGGGTGTAAATGAGTTTGTCTAAACAAGTTCCCATCACAAATCCTGATCCGTGGTTCAGCAACAGTGGAAAATAAAAGAAAATAAAAGATACAATTTCCTCCAGATGTGAGGCGATGGTGGGACATCTGCCACGAGGAGATCAAGGGAGAAAAAATCCCTTGAGGATGGGAGGAGAATGGTCAACAGATCAAAATTCAGAATGGTCAACAGATCAAAATTCAGCCATTACCAAAGACAGGGAGGCTCAGAACAACGACCTGCAATTGGGAACAGGTAAATATCTCACCCAGCCATCAGTGCTGCCAGCCAGGGCTCAGCACCAGGGAACAGGGGAGAGGAATAATTCCTGTTGACAGCAATAAAGAGCTGAGGAAGGAACTGCATCCATCCACACCTGGGCTTACCCAAATGCCCCACTAGGGCCAGCTGATTGCTCAGGTATGGGCGATTTGTTTCCCAGACAGCCCAGAAAAGCTGCTCAGAAACATTTGGATGTGCTCTCAATTACTTTTGGAGTAAATCAGTGAGGGCCGGGGGTCAGCTGGGAATCTGGGGGAATTTTAACAGCACCGCTAATGGCAGCAGAGGGGCTGCAGCCTCCACTGTCCGTGAGTGCTGCTGCTGCTGCTGACCCTTTCTGCTCATTGTCCACTGCATTGTGTTTGCACAGAACTTCGAGACCCCTTCCTCCTGTACAGGCCCTTTTTAAAACCTTTATTTAACCCTGAATATTCCCCCAGATCCCACTGTGCTTCCTGCATCGAGTGCCTCCCACCCCTCGCTGCCTCGCACAAATTCTAATATTCATCACAAAGCTCAGAAGTGCCTTATGGCTTAATAAAATCTGTCTCAGTCAAGGGAAAAGATTTAGACAGGAATCAGCTCACTCAGCAGAGGAAACTGTTCTCCTAACAAACTCATCAAGCCATTTCCCATAGGAAACTGGTTCCAAAGGCACGCTGGCAAGCAGCAGCCTAAGACAAAAGGAGATCAATTTGTTGGATAAATTGCACACTGCAGACAGGAGGGTGACATAGTTGTGGGTTTTCTTCTTGTGACAGGTGAATTTCACACCCAGGACACCTTAGATCATACAAAATAATTTGTTAAGGAAATAAAGTTTGGTGCTGGCTCACCAAGCCCTAAGCAGTGTGGGAAAGGGGGAGGATTGGCTGGCAGATGCCTCAGAGCTGCAAGGAATTAATTTATTTATAAGTACCCCCTCTGCAAGGGACTCGGTAAGGGTGTGGGAGCTACCTCACAAATAATTTACTGTGCACACAGAGCCTGGAGCTGCCCAGCGCATCTGAGTGCTCCGAGGTCTGGAGGACGAGGGGTGGGAAGCGATGGTCTCACAGGGAACGTGAGGGAGCTGTGACAGCTGAGAAGCAGAGATTTTGCCAGCACTGGGTTTCAGCCCATGGCCTTTGGTGGTTTGTAAATTGGGGATCAATATTAATGTTGGCTGGAGCCCCCTGTGAGTGCAGAGCCATCAGAGCACCCCAGGGTCTCTCTCATGGCTCTGCCTGGCTGCTGCAGAGACCGGCGCTTCCCAAAAATGATTGTTCACTGGAAAATACTGCACTTGGCACTGAGGATTTCTTTGGTTTTACTTTGCCCAGAGAAGCTGTGGCTGCCCCTGGATCCCTGAAAGTGTCCAAGGCCAGGCTGGACAGGGCTTAGAGCAGCCTGGGATAGAGGAAGGTGTCCCTGTCTATAGCAGGGGTGGGACTGGATGGGCTTTAAGGTTCCTTCCAACCCAAACCATTCCATGATTCCATGAATATGTTATTTCCAGCCTCGCTGTCTCTCACATAATCAAACTGTAAGTTAAAGTCACTGCTAGAGGCACCACAGAAATTCTGTGTAAGTACCTGAAAATCAGGCACTTATCTCGACAAATTTCCCCTGTGGCTTCCTGCTTGTGCTTTGCCAGTGAAATCTTCTATCCCTGCGTTTCCCTGACACATTTCCATGCAAAGCCCCCGCTGCTCCAGTGCTTCCCCTGGAGACAGAGCTGCAGCCCCGGGGGACTTTCAGCCCCAAAGGGGGTTTTTAGTGGGGAACTGTGCCCTGCAGCCCTGGCCCTCAGTGCTGCTGCTCTGTCCCTGCTGCCAGAGCTGCTGGCACCGGCACCAGCCCCTGCTCGAGTGGCACTTCAGCCGCCGAGTCCCCAACAAAGGCAGGGTCACACATGGTCACTGTAATTAAGGTCTTTATTTTCCAACACGTTTCCCTGTCAGCCGTGCTCCTGAACTTTTGAACTTCCCTGTCCTTGGGCTGGGGCTCCTGGGGACGCCTCGCTGCCACATTTTTATCCCGCTGTTGTTCCTACTTATCCCCATCACCTTGGTGTTAATGGATACCCAAACCCCACAGCTGGTGGCTTTGGGCAGCGAGGTGGAAGCTCTGCTCCTGGTGTTGCACACAGGCTCCTGGAGCTGGCTCTGGCAGTGTCGTTGGGCCTGTGATTTTATATTTTATACCCTCAGCCACAGACACCTGCACGACACGCATCCGATCCAACCCTGCACCGCATCCATCGCGTTAAATCCCCCTGCACACAGGGGCCAGAGCTGCACCTGGGTACACCCGATGTTCCTAAACAGGGCTTTTTCCTGCCAGGGACGAGGATTTGGCATTTTGCACCGAACAGGCTGCCCAGGGAGGTCGTGGAGTGTCCATCCTTGGAGATAATCAAGAGTCAACTGGAAATGGGCAACCAGCCGTAGGTGGCCCTGCTGTAGCAGGGGACATTGGAGCAAATGACCTTCAGAGATTCCTCCCTGCCCCAGCCAGGCTGTGATTCTGTGATTTTCTGGTGTTTCACTGGGGCTTTGCCAGCCCAGCCCCGTGTACAGCTGTGCTGCCTGGGGCTCACCTCAGCAAGCCCAGGTTGCCCAGCGCCACATGAAATTAATTCAGCTGCAGAACTCAGCACCGCAGGGTGCCTTTGTGCTGAACGTTGTCTTGGGTCCAAAACGCCATTAGGAGGATTAATAAAATAATATTAATAAAATAATTAAATTATAAATACCTCCTACTTTTAAAAAAATATACATAAGCTGCAGGTGCTGAGAGGAGATTTAAAGAATAATTTTGTTCTGTTTTTGCATCCACTCCTGGTCTTGATGAGAGTTGTGTGGCAATCCAGAACGTTTCTGCAGGACAGCAGGTTTGGAAGTCGGCCTTAAGGGTGCCTACACCTACCAGTCACCTGAAAATCAGACTTCGCAGCAAAGACTGGAAATAAAACATCACCTTCCGAGTCAAGAGTTCAGCTCCAGCAGAGCGGTGCATCCTGTGGGTACCACAGCTCCCCGTGGCTCTGCCATCCCGCGGGGCCCTTCTGATGGAACAGGACCATTCCCAGCTTCTCCGCTGCCAGAGGAGGCTCCGCAGCCCAGCCAGGAATCCCACCCAGATTCCTGCCCGGGGATGCGGGGCAGGGAGGATGTGAGGAGGGGAGGCCACTCCGGCGGCTCCCTGCTCTTCACACCACCCCGGCCCATCCTCCAGGATGGAACAGTGGGGTTGCACTCCAAAGCCATGTTTGGAGCTGGCACCTCCGTGGGATTTCGACAGACGGAGTCCTGGCTTTGGTGTGACAAGTCCTGCTCCCCTCTTTCATCAGGACGCGCCTGGGTCAGGGCTGTTTCTCCCTGCTCAGGTTTTCAAAGGCTCCACATCAAAGCCAGCCCGTGGGTTCCTCAGTTTCTTTCATATATCCCACAATGGCCTTGTTAAATCACAGAAACCTTTGTGGCTGTTCTCCTTTCTTTCCTTTCTTTCTCTATTATTTTTTTAAAATAATCTTTTAGTTTGGGGGGAATTGATAAGGGACAGTAGTTTTTGGGGGAAGAAAATTTCTTCCACAGCATTTCTTTAGGAGTCTTGCTTATCAAAGCACTGGAAAAGAAGCATCAAGGAAAATGCAAGCAGATGGATGAAATACTTCCCTTTTATATATATATANTGATTTTCTCATTCTTCTCCTATTTGCCCCCAGTTTGAATCTACAAATCTACAGCTGGGGAACTAGCCAGGATCATCCCAGTGACCCATGGAATATCCCTTTCCTTTTTCTTGCTTCAAACTCCCAAACCTTCAAGTCTCAGAGAAAACTGTCAAACCCCGAATACCCATATTTCTGCTGAGTCCCTTGAGCCCACAGGAACCTGATGAAGCTCCAGGAAGGCCAAATAATCCAGGGGCTCACACTTCTGGTGTGAAAGGTGTCAGTAACTGGGGCCAAATGGGGCATTTTGGGTTCTGTTAAATCGTCTGGGTGTCTGTCAATAAATCCTGCCAACTCCCACCCACCCATGACAACCCTGCCCAACTTCTCCTGGGTACCACCTGCTTCCAGGCAGCTCTCTTTGGAATTTTCCATCCTTCTTTTACCTCCTCAGAAATTTTTCTTCCTTCTGACATGAAATCGGAGGTTTTCCCTAGGCTGTTACTACCACGGCACCTTCCACCACCTCAAGTTTCCAGTCTAAATTTAGCCTGTGAATCCATTTCTATCTTCCCTTGCACCACCCAGTTGCTTAAAACATCTCCTCCCCAGGTAGTCTGAGCCCTCCAAAATATGTACAGAGAATGATCTGATCTCTTTCAGATCCTTATTTTGCTCTGGGCCATGTCCTCCGGTCTGCTCCCCTGACTGTCAGTCCTGCTTTCCCAGGGGATGTCTCCTGGGTGGAAGCTGCACTGGGAATGCCGATGGACAGGACAGGTATCCTCACCTGCACAAAAATTGTTGTTTGCGCCCCAAAGCTGCCCATTCCCATTGCCAGAGGGCTGATGGACAGGACAGGTATCCTCACCTGCACAAAAATTGATGCTTGTGCCCCAAAGCTGCCCATTCTAAAGGGCAGCACAGCCCCAGCTGTGCCAGCATGAGCACAGCTGGAGGGATGGGGTCATTCCCACCTGCTCAGCACCCCTGGGGCTGCATCTGGAGAACTGTGGGCACTTTGAGGACACTCTGGCACCAGCGGGAGGCCAGGAGACCCCACTAAGTCCAGTCGAGGGTCACTGAAACATCTGAAGGTGCTGAGTGTGTGGTGTGGGAGGGAACTGGGGCTGCTTGGCCTGGCTGTGGCAAAAGTGTGATCAGAAAATCTCTGGTCCTGGGGATTTACAAAACTCAACAGGAAAGGTCATGAGAAATCACAAGAATCATAGAAAGGTTTGGGTTGGAAGGTTGGAAGGGATCCTAAAGAAGTTCCAACTCACTTCCCATGGCATCCCCTAGACCAGGTTGCTCCAAGTCCCATCCAGCCTGGCCTTGGACACTTCCAGGGATGGGGCAGCCACAGCTGCTCTGGGCTCTGCTTTGGCTTTGAAATTAGTCCTGGCGGTGGATCAGGAGGTCAAACGTCCCCGGAGGGTTTTCCCACCTTTCTGTGACTCCCAGAAAGTCAAAGGCAAGGTTTAGGGCAGACTGCACTCCTCAGTCTCACCTTCCCAGCTCTTCCTCGCAACTCTTTCTCCACATCTGTCACCCCGAGTGTGCCTGGCTGGAGGTGGGACACAGCTCCAGAGCTCCTGCTTCATTGCAGGGGCACGACCCCGGGCTGGCAGGAGTGGAAGGGTTGCACCAGTCCTGGTCATTTCTCCTGCAAGTTCAGCCAAAGGAAGGCAGCAGGTGATCACCCTCTGGGAACATGATTCCTGTTTCCTGCAAGGCTGTGTGCATTCCTCTCCTGAACTCTCCCAGCTGCTCCTGCCAAGGTTCCTGTGCCAGCAGGAGCTGCCATATCACGCAGGGACCATCCCCAGTTCTGCCTGCACGCCCCACCTCTGCCTGGCCCTGTTTTCCCACTTCATAGGAGAGGCCATGCTGGGAAGAACATCCACATCTTCCTCTGGTTCCAGGAGTCGAGCCTTTGTAGGAATGCAGCCCTGGAGAGGGAGCAGCTGGAGCAAAGGGCAAAGGTTGGAAGGGGTGATGACAAGAATTCTCTGACTTTTTGTGCCACCTTGGGTCAGTTTTTGTGTCTGCACACATGAAAGCAGCTGCTGGGAATTCAGGCGTGAGCAGTTACCAGAGTGGGGATTCTCAGAGTCTGTCTGAAGGGTCTGGGTTTAAAATCAAATGTCTCCAAGGCTGTGAGGCATTGCTGGATGTGGTGTGAGAGCAGAGCAATGTCCAAAAGCTCCAGGGGGTGGGGAGGGTGTTCTCACCTCCTGTGCTCGTCACAAACTTCCTCCAGCATCCCGGTGCTCCCACCTGCAGGAACACAGCCCCTGGCTCTCCAAGTCCAGCCCCGGAGCCTGGCCTGAACCCAGACTGGCTCTGTTTGCTCAAATATGCCCTGGAGCAATTGCTCAAAACTTGTCTGGGACGGGGACCAAGCCCTGCGACAGCAAATCCCAATCTCACATCTCATCCCAGCCCAAACCGGTCCCGGCAGCAGAGACACCCCGGTGTTCTCAGCCCCTTCCCTGCCCTGCTCGACACCCGCCCCAAAACCCAACACTGGCTCCTGATAGCCCGCTGGTGTCAGAGGAGATCAAGTGTTCTCAGAGGCACAAAAAGCATTTCAAAAGTGACGAACCACTAGAGAAGGGTTCAGCAGGAGTTTCCCAGCCCACCCAGGCCTTCCCTTCTCCAAGGGATAAGCCAAGCACTGATTTCCCCATTCCTGCCTGTGGCTGTGGTGGTTCCGTGGCTGTCGCCATTCCCGGGTGCTCTCCCGCTGTGGATGCAGTTTAGAGAGTCCAGGCAATCGTCAGCAAAGGGTGTCCTGGGGCTGATCCCTGCAAGGGCTGAGTGCCAGGGTCCATCCCCAGCCTGCCATGGACACAGCAGGGACAGGCACTTTCTTGTCCTCAAGGTCCCTGAAGGGACAAGACTGGAGAGGGGCTTGGGACAAGGGATGGAGGGACAGGACACAGGGAATGGCTTCCCATTGCCAGAGGGCAGAGATAGATGGGATATTGGGAAGGAATCCTTCCCTGTGAGGGTGGGGAAGCCCTGGCGCAGGGTGCCCAGAGAAGCTGTGGCTGCCCCTGGATCCCTGGAAGTGTCCAAGGCCAGGCTGGACAGGGCTGGAGCAGCCTGGGGTAGTGGAAGGTGTCCCTGCCCATGGCAGGGAGTGGAACTGGATGAGCTTTAAAGTTCTTTCCAACACAAACCATTCCATGATTCCAGGATTCGCATTCCATGATTCACGTTTCTATGATCCAGGAATGAATTGTGTGGGATGAGAGTCACAGTAGCCACATGGGGAGTGTGGGGGTGGCACAACGTGCCAGTTGTAAAGCACAAACACGGCTCAAATTCTTGTCTGCCTGGGTTCATGACATCCCCCTGAAGCTGGAGCTTTCCAGTGCCAGGGCTGGGCTCTGTGCCACACTTAAGTTTAGCTGGAAGTGGGAACAACACCCAGTGCCTCGTAGAAAAGCTCAGTGGTGGGCAGAGTATGTGAAAAAAACACCAAAAAGCTGCTTGTGATCCCGAAATCCAGAGCTGTGCTTCCCGACGACGGTGCCCCAGCTCCAGGGAGGGTGCTCTGGGGTGGGTGGTGCAGAGCTCCCTTGTAAATGCTTTGCTGGCAGGCTGGGAATTCACAGTCCCTCTGTGCAGGAGGATACAGGAACACAGTCCTGGGGTGGGTGAAATGTGAGTAAAACCCAGCATGGCTCGATAGCTTTCAGAAGCAGAAAGAAGAGGAGACAGCAGAGGGCTGGCAGCTGGGCTGCTGTGAGGGAAACTCATGTATAATTCCCTTCTCCAGAGCTGGAAAACAGGCTCCAGCCTGGCCACCCCTGCTGGTTCAGCAGACACAGCCACGGAGCAGAGGAGGCTCTCCTGCCCTCGGACACCTTCCTGGGGAGAGCGCCATCAAAAGCACGGGATTTTTGAGCTCAGATGCTCAAATAGCATTTCCTGTCAAAAAGGTCGCCTTGATTATTTCCCAGCAAACTGCAAACCTTTGCAGCAGCCCAAACATCACAGGAGAAGACAGAGGGACCGGCTGTGAGGCCAGCTCAGGGCAGCCCCATCTCCTCGGTGCTGAGATTAAATTGTTCCTCTCCCAGCACCAGCCCAGAGCACGAGGGAGCATTTGGGAATCACCAAACACCTTCTGCCCTCCACCCGTGGTTCCCCACCTGATCCGGCTCCTCCACAGCAGATTTTGTGGTTTTGATAACACAACCCTGTTTTTTGTTATCCTTATGGTCACGTGCCTCAGTTTCCCCTTTCCCTGCGTGCTGAGGAACAAGTGGGTTAACAACTTCTGCTCCAGGCGGTAACAAGGAGTGGCTGCATGGCACACAGGACTCCAAGTCTCCAAACGAGGCGTAATCAAAAATGTTGTTTGGCATCTGCTCCAAGCCTGGGAACAGAAAGTCCCCTGCCTTTCACAAAATTATGGACTTGTTGAAGTTGGAAAAATCCTTTAAAATCATCGAGTCCAACCATTCCCCCAGCACTGCTGAGGCCATCACTAAACCATGTCCCCAAGTGCCACATCCATGTGGTTTTGAACACTTCCCCAGTGCGCTGGGCAGCCTGTGCCGATCCCTGACCACCTCTTCCATGACAAAATTTTCTCTAATGTCCAACCTCCTCCTTCCCTGCTGCAGCTGCCTGACACCTGCCGTGGATTCTGTGTCGTTTAGAGCCGTTCTGTGGAGGCATCTCATCCAGCCAAGCACCAAGTGAAGAGGAAAGAGGAAATCGGATGAGCTCTTTCACAGAATCACAGAATCCTTAAGGCTGGAAAAGCCCTCTAAGGCCATTGAGTCCAACCATTATCCCAGCACTGCCAGGGCCACCACTGAGGAAAGAAGACATTCCTAACAACACCAAATCTTCCTCTTTCCAGAGTGTCTCTGCCTCACAGCAAAGCTCTGGCACTCACTCACTCTGGGACTGGTTTTTGAAGCAGACCTCTGGAAATCTCCAGGAAAACCAAATTATCCATAGGCAGAAGTGCTGGAGAGACACCTGGCGTGATGAGAGAGGGCAGAAGGACATAGGTGCCATCAGTTATAGCTGTTGGGAAAGGCTGGAAACAAATTTATTCATCATTCCCACTGAACATGTCTCCTGAAAAATTAGAATAATGAAATTTGGAATAGCCTGAGCTGGAAGGGACTCACAAGGTTCATCGAGTCCAGCTCCTGGCCACAGTTTGTCTGACTGAGCATTTTGCTATTAAAGCTCATTTTTCACCCTTATGATGCCCCGTGATCCTTCTGTGATGGCTGTAAGGAGCCAGGGACAGGATCCAGCAGCAGTGTATGGAAATGCCAGACCCATAAGCTGGCAGGAATTAGGGAACTGGGACAGTGTGGACAATGGATCAGCCAGTGGAGAAACACACACAGGAGCAGAGCGAAAGAAGGTGTAAGGAAAAGTTACCAGGAAAATTCCCTGGGAAGGAGGGTGAATCAGAAAATTTAATGCCTGGCCGAGAAAATGAGGGAAAAAGAACAATTGGACAAGAAAGGAGGAATGCTCAAAGGAATGCTCAAAGTAAGGAGAGGTGCAGGGCTCAGAAATACAGGAAAATCATGTTGGCTGGGGTCAATATGCCACACCCGTTCCTAATCTCACCTGCCTGACTCTTCAGCAGGAGCCTGGGCAGAGCTCCGAGAATTCAGCATTTCCAATTAGAGAGGAGCCCGTGCTCTTCCCAGGTTTGGCTCTGCAGCTCAGCCGTGCAAGGAGAGAGGGAAGGACAGCACGGACGGGAGTCAGGGCTGGGAGCCCCTCTCCTGCCCTGGGACCACGGGCATGGCTGGGGAGGAGTTGCCTTGGCCCGGGAGTGCGAGGGGGTTCTCACTCTTCATGCGCTCCCCAAGGTCGCTGCGGAGGTGTCAAGGTGAATATCAAAGAGGCCCGAGGAGCCCCAGGAATTGGGCTAAGGATGCAGTCGCCATGGCAACAGAGTGGCTTATGGTCGACGATATTGAGTGATGTGTCACATTCATAAAGTCACGGCGCTGAGGCAGCGCCTCCGAGGAGCCTTTAAAGCAAACCAGGATGGAGAGAGAGAGCCAGGGCTGCGGATGGGGCTGGGATGGAGTTGGGAATGGTTCTGGTTCTGGTTCTGGTTCTGGTGCTGGTTCTGGTTCTGGTGCTGGTGCTGGTGCTGGTGCTCGGGCTTGGGCTGAGACTGGGATTGGGGCTGGGACTGGGACTGGGACTGGGCTGGAACTGGGTCTTGGGTTGAGGCTGGAGCTTGGACTGGGGCTGGGACTGGGACTGGGGCCAGGACTTGGGCTTCAGCAGGGGCTGGGACTGGGGCTGGAGCTGGGACTGGGGCTAGGATTGGGAATGGGACTACTGGGACTGGAGCTGAAGTTGGAGCTGGAGCTGGGACTGGGGCTTGGGCTGTGGGTCTGGGGCTATGGCTGAGGCTGGAGTTGGGACTGGGACTGGGACTGGAACTGGAAGTGGGACAGGGCTTGGGGTTGAAGTTGGAGCTGGGACCGGGGCTGTTTATGTTTCTCCTTCACTCCTGGAGGGTTCAGGTGTTGGCTCCCTGAAGCCCTGGTTCCGTTCACTGCACGTGGTCCAAGGTCACTCTGAGCTGCAGCAGATCCCAGCTCTGGACAAGCGAGCAGCCACACACAGAGATCCTGTGGCACATCCTCGCCTCACAGCTTCCCTGGACCCAAACTGGTGCTGCTGGGCACAGATTTGGAAATGCAGAACGTGTCTTTCTCTCACCCCACAGCACAGAACTGAGCCAAGCTCATCTCATCTCATCCCACAGATCTGTTGTCAAACCTCTGCCCTTTGGATGTTGTGTTTTTTTTTTTTTCCTTATCCAGTAAATGTCAGATGTCAAACACCTGAACAGTCAGAACACAACCTCAAGGCACAGTTTTTTTCCAGCAGGTCCCACATAAGAAATTTCCCACCTGCTTATTCCACACCTGTGGGTTTTAGGCTCAGTTTCAAAATACACTCACAATGTTATTGATGCTCCTTTTCCGATTTCCAGTGCTCACAGCGAGTGAGGGTGGTGGGAGGAAGCACTTCTGTTTCACCTTCCTCAATTATTGCAGTGATCCCTCCAGATCCCAGCAGGGATGTAGGATTTGCCCTCTGTCTCCCAGGCAGGTGCTCTCATCGCAGGATACGACACAGCCGTACGTGTTTTAGAAGAAGACAGAGGTCCAAGTGTCTAAACATAGGAATAAGTTTCATGCTCCAAATCCCAATTTCACAAGTTGCCTAAGTGCTGCTCTTGGATAGACACGTGAACTCATGTGGAAGAAACTCCACACAACCTGTGTCATTGTCATCTCCAGCCGTGGACATCCCCGTGCTCAGCATCATCCTTGTCACAAATGCTGCTCCCTGAGCCTGCTCGTTCCGTTTTCACTCCAGGTGCCCCCGGCTGAGCGCTGCAGATTCCATCCCTGAGACTGGGCTGCTGCTCCTCGGTTTGGGAAGCGCTGCACACCGTGGAGCAGGAGTTCATCGTGAATTTAGCCAGAAGAACGTTGTCACGATGAGGGATGAGCGTGGAGGAAGAAGGAGTTGAACATTAATAACAGTGGACAAGGCTTGTCTGCATTGATGGATGGTTCTAGTACCAGGAAATCAAAACAGATTTACACTGGACTTGGGATAATTTGCGAATTGGGCCAAATCAAATGAACCCAAGAGCACCTTTTTGTTTCTCTGTGCCCTCGAAACAGCATTGCAGAAACATGAAAAGAAACCTCTTTTCCCCACTCAGATCCCAAATCAGCGTTTCAAAAGACAGACCCCCTTTGAGCAGGTGTCTGTGGGGTGTTTGTGACAAGATTTTGATGGCAAGAGCTCCATGGCAGAGCAAATGTTCCCCGCTGTCCATGCAGGACCTGCCCCGGAGCAGATGGATATTCCTGGCAGGAAGAACAGCCTGTGGAGGACCCAGCCCAGAAGAGAGGAAGAGCATGAGAGAGAAAGGAGCCTCTGTGTGCTGACTGCAGCCCTGTCCTGCAGTGCCTGTTCTGTGATGAAGGGCTTGGCTGTGACCTTTGGGGGCAAAACCAGGGGCAGAACAGGACTTGGAATGAGGTCAGGCAAGGAAGGGAGGGAGGAAAGGTAATTTCCCTGTGTGGATTAATAATTGTCTTTCTGATTCCCACTATCTGAATCAATTATTTAAAATATTAAAAATACATATTTTTTATGTTCCTATATTTGATTTGGTACTAAATTAATTTTCCCAAGCTGAGTCTGTTCAGTTCACAACAATGAAGCAACTGGATCTAGTAGGGGCCATCCCTGCTTGATGATATTTGAGGTCCCTTCCAACCCAAACCATTCTATGATTTCTAGGGTGATTTCTAAGATGATTTCTATGATATTTGGTAAGAGCTCTCCCATCTTTGTCTCAACCCAAGAATTTTCTCGTTCCTGATCTTCCAAATCCTCTCCCATCCTGCTGCAGGGAGCAGTGAGCGAGCAGCAGGGCAGGAGTTTGGCCGCTTCCTGGGACCAGCACACCAGTGTCCGCTCCTTCTTGCCAGCGCTGTAAGTTTGCCTGCATAAAAAACATTTTCACCAGACTTCGTCAAATGTTATTTGGTCCTTTCTGCCCGTGGCTGCTCGTCAGTGTGTAATTAATTATTTACCACTTCTGCCAGTGGTTCATCCACCACAGGTCTGAGCTGTAACACCTGGCTTGGCTTCAGTTCTCTGGTCCCAGAGCTGACCACGCGGATGTGCAGCAGAAATTCCTGCACATCTTTTATTGGGGAATTAGACGTTGAAATGTCAACTTGGTTTAAGTCACAGAATCCCACACTGGCTTGGGTTGGAATGGTTATCAAAGCTCATCCAGTTCCACCCCCTGCCATGGGCAGGGACACTTTCTCCTGCCCCAGGTTGCTCCAAGCCCTGCCCAACCCGGCCAAAATCGAATATTATGAAGATTCAAGCTATATCACATGCTGGAAGTTTTTCTACCACCAAAGCAAATCATTCCAAATCTGTTCTCTAAGAACCCTCTGTTAGAGACACACAATCCTCTTTGCCAATAATAATCTCATCAATGACACGGGGCTCTTTAAGCTGCTTTTTTCCGAAACACAGAACAAAAAACCTGCACACACACCCACCCACCTTATTGCTCATCCTTATTGAGCAAGCCTCACCTCGCTCTGGGTCTGTGTCATTACCAGAATTTTGGTTTCTAATGTGCTCAAAAACCTTCTTTACTCTATTGATTGCAGCTGCGGATTTTCACTGAGGGCCGTAAACTCCTTTATCAATTTTCTGCTCCCTTAAGTGTCTCCTTCTCAGAGATTGTCAGGTATCACCCCCTCCTCCTGTTATTTACAGCTTTTCTTTTTCGATAGTTCAGCCCAAGTCCCTGGGAGGTGGGAACTCAAGCAGCAGGAGCTACTGTTGCTGGAAAGGAAAGATGGGCCCCGAGGAAAGCGGAATGTGGGACGGACAGATGGGGCAGGATGGAGGGGGGTGGTTTGACTCGGATACCTTGAGGGTCTGGGAAGAGAGGGAAATGGATGGGTGCCTGAGAGATGAGATTGCTCTTGGCAGCATCACAGGCTGGAGAGTGAGGAACTGCGACAAGCAGTTTACGAATGAGAGCCATGGGTGGTCTCCCCTTGGTCTGCAGCTGTGCTCCAGAGCTGCTCTGGCCACGCGGGGGCTCGGCGGTTTGTGGGGTTGGTGACACGTTGTCACTTCACTGAGCAAGGCAACGCCGGCCGGCCGCAGGGAAGGGAGGCAGGACACGGGGGAGAAGGAGAAGGAAGGGAGAAAGACACTCAAGGAGCAATAAAATCAGTGTTGGACACAAAGAGAGAAGACAGGAAAATACAAAACTCTTGTAAAGAGGAGGAATATTCAGAGGTTAAAGAATGTAGAGTGACGTGCGAGCATCGTGAGGTGTGAGGGTCTGGGAGAAGGCACAGCTCCGTCAGTGGTGTCCTTCCCACCCCTCAAACCTTCTTCAAACTGAGAATAACGAATGCCCCCATCTAATGGGAGAATGAGGTGGGGAGCCTCCTGCACAATCTCCTCATTCCCCCTGGGTTTCTGGAGCACGTTCCCTTTCCCTGCCCCACAGGGAATTGTCTGTGCAGCCATTGCAGAAGACAAAAAGCCTCAGCCCAAAGCCAGAGGAGCACTTTGTGCAGAATGTGGAACACATCCCTGTGGTTCCCAGAGCTCTAAACCCCTCTGTTCCCACGATGAAAGCTGGGATTTATGCTCCAAGGCCAGGGGCTGTCTTCTTCCGTAATGTCTTCTCCTCAGAGTGACAGAATCCCAGAATGGTTTGCATTGGAAGGTTCATCAAAGCTCATCCCATTGCCATCAGCAGGGACATCTTCCACTATCCCAGGTTGCTCCAAGCCCTGCCCAGCCTGGCCTTGGACACTTCCAGGGATCCAGGAGCAGCCACAGCTTCTCTGGACATTCTTGTGCTCCTCCTCTCTCCTGCACAGATCCCCTTCCTTGGTCATCCTGCGTTCCTTACCCTTTTCCACCACTACCTAACATCCCTCTGTGATTTTCCTTACAAGAGATCGTGAGAGGAACACCAACATCTGAGCCTGTCAGAGGAGGGGTGAGCCCCTGATCCGGCAAAGCAACCTGTCACAGACAGACACCTGTGGCCAGGAAAACCTGCTTGGAATGTGGGAAACCTGGAACTGAGACAGAAACTGGAACTTGCAACCAAAACTTGCAACCAAAAGCAACCAAAAGTTCAGAGTTGTTCCAGCTGCCCGTTGTGCCTGGTCCTGTACTCCACACAGAGCTAGTTATGCAAATAATACCTTCAGCTGCTACCTTTTTATGTTTTCAGACTGCTTACCCACAGTTTTAAGCATGAAAATGTGGAAATGGGAAATGGGAAAATATCTTTTGTTTCATGGGACATCTGGATTCTGCACATGTCATTCCTGTCTCCTTTCCTAGGCAGAGGACCCACCCCAGGTAACGAGGGACAGGACAAGAGGAAGTGGCTCCAAGTTGCACCAGGGGAGGTTCAGATTGGAAAACAGGACAAATTTATTTGTGGAAAGAGTGGTCAGGTATTGGAACAGAGTGCCCAGGGCAGTGGTGGAGTCACCATCCCTGGGAAGGTTCAAAAAATTCGTGGTTGTGGCCTCTGGGGACGTTTAGTGGTGGCCATGGCAGTGCTGGGGGACTGGACTTGATCTTGGAGGGCTTTTCCCTGCATCAGTGATTCCATGATTCTGCACATTCCAGAAGACAGCAAATATTTTGCAAAACCTTCCTGGTGGGAAAACCACACACAGAAAACCATATCCCATTTCCTGACTGGTTGGGTCTGCTTTTTTGGCTATTTAGTCCCAAAACCCCAGTGCATTTGGAGAAATAGGACAAGGAAGAGACTTCCGCAAACAAAAGATGCACCTGGGGATAAGGAACGGAAGAGGAACATGGAAAAGAATCACCCAGTCCATAGGGAGAATAATAAAAAATGTAATTATCCTTTGCAAGCAGAACTTTCTGGGTTTTTTGAGGTCTGTGTTGATTGTTTCAGGTATTTTTGTGTGGGTTTTTGTTTGGTTGGTTTGGGGTTTTTTTGTTTTTTTGTTTTTTTTGTTTTTTTTTTTTTTTTTTTTTTTTTTTTTTTTTTTTTTTTTTTTTTTTTGTTTTTCTCGTATTCTGGCTTGGTTTTTTTTCTAATTTTGGGGTTTTTTTTCCCCAAAAAGATGAATCTGACCTTGAAAAAACTTTCTGCCATTAAACCCAAAGCTATGGAGCTGTGAGAGGAGCTGCTAACCAGGACCAAAAGATATTTCCACACGGGTTTGCAAGCAGTTCCTGAGGCTGCTTTTCCAGTGGACTTTGCATCAGTCCTTGTATCCGAAGCAGCAGCAATTACCGAGAAGATTAGAAAGTTGCCCATTGGTGTCAGGAAACAGCAGTCCCAGAGAAACAGTCTAATTAAGAATCAAATAATCCAGCATTTAGATAAACGCAGAGTAGCTTGATTGGGTCAAACCATCAGAGCCGCTGAAGGGAGAAGTGTGTCTTGTTAACCTGGAAAAGTTAATAAAATCCGAGAGCAAGGTGACCCGAGCGCATGCCATTTCCTCGGATTTTGAAAACACTTTTTAGGAGGTTCCTCATAAAAAAACTTAAGGAAAATAAATAGACATAAGAGAGAGGGAAAGGAGTCATAATAATTGATTTCATGAAAAGATACAAACCAAAGAACTGCAATGCAAGTTTGTTCCCCAGAGGAGCAGAGGTAAGGAGAGGGTTTTCTCAGTGTTGTTTTTTATAGTCGTTAATTAAATATTAAAACCAATGTTAAATATATTGTCAATGGAAAACATAAATTTAAAATATAGGAAATACCAAATGTCCAACTATCTCTTATAACAAGCTCTGAACTGTCCATTATTGTCGAAAGGATTTCCTTGCTTCTTTTTCATAAACACCCAAAGAAAATTCTCTTAAACAAAACCAACAAACCACATAGATTTTACCTGAAAAAGGATAAGAACAAGGAGGAGTCTTTTTTCCAGTCTGCATTCCAGATCCAACAACTTGATGCTATTCTGGGCTGGAATACACCTGCTCAGGAAAAGTCATGGCAGTCACTAAGTCTGATGTCCCTTTCTGGCTTCCGGAGCTCCGGGGATTGAGGACTCTCCACGATTTCAGGCTTTAAAAAAGTCAAAGTACACAGAAGCAAAAATGTCCTGGGTGTTGCAATTTCTCATGGGTTCACCTAGGCAAACAGAATATTCTGAATATTGGGAGAAGAGGAAAGGAGATTTATGATTCTCTGTGCTCTCGTCACTCATGGAGAAAAGCAGGATTCACTGAGGAGCTGGTATGTGAGTGTTTCCTTTTCCCTCCACTGGAAATGGGGAGATGTTGAAGCACTACATCTTTCATGGCAAATGATGAAAACCCAATGAGTCTGAATTTTTCCAGGTGTCCCATCCACCTGGGTGTTGTGGAACTTTTGAAATTCCTGGGGGTGGGGGGGGAAACCCAACAAATCCAAAACAGCAAAAATAATCCCAGAATGGTTTGCATTGGAAGAGCCCTTAGAGCTCATCTCATTCCCTGCCATGGGCAGGGACACCTTCCACTGTCCCAGGCTGCTCCAAGCCCCAGTGTCCAACGTGGCCTTGGACGCTTCCAGGGATCCAGGGGCAGCCACAGCTTCTCTGGGTACCCTGTGCCAGGACCTCCCCACCCTCCCAGGGAATAAATAGAAAATGGCAGATATAGATGAGAAATGTCTCTGTAGAAATGGTGTAAATATGGGGCCCCTGCCTTTTCCTGAAGGTTGTCAGCACTGTGGTAACCATTCCCAGGTGTCAGAGATGTTTCCTGAGACGGGAATAATGACAAATGGTCGATCTATTGTCATTTCAGATAATATCAGACAAATCTTGTATTGGAAAGGACCTGTGGGGATCTCGTGGTCACCCCATATTTTGAGCAGGTCTTTAAAGACCCATCCTGCTGCTCGAGTCTTGTTCAGCCATGTTTTGACCACCTCCAGTGACAGAGATCCCAGGCCCTGCTGAGCCCCTGTGCTGGTTCCTGGCCAGGATTTGCTTCCCCACTGGTCCTGACAGGGATTTGGAGAAACCAGAAGTTTACGGGATTGCGTGAAGTACCTGCTGCTCCTGCCTCTTTGCAGTGGGGTTTATACAGCAAGTCTCATGTCTGAAATCCATCCACAGACACCAGAAATATCCCAGCATTAGATGATGAAGAGGACTTTAAATAGGATAAAGAGACGGGTAACTTCCTCAGGTGCTCTCTGGAGAAAGTAACACCCTTGCAGAACCAAACTAAGCTTCAGCTGAGAGGGAACCAAGAGAATGGGGCAACCTGGGAACAAATAACCAGGGAACAAAGCCCTCTACAGGCAGCGGATTTTCAAACATTATGGGATGGACCATGGGAGACCTGGTGAGACACTGCCCTGCTGCCCCAGCACCAGGAGTCACAGCGCCTGCCATGGTGCTTCAAATCACGCAGCACAAAGGAGGGGTTTGTCAGATCCCCAGTGACAGTGAGGGAAGGCACAGCTGACACATCAGACTGATTAAAAGGTTCTTTTTCTCAGGGCACAGCTAATGATGCGCGGCTGCAGCACTTTGACCGGAGGAATTACTATCACTGCTCATTGTTTGTGGGGTGGGGGTGCCTTGGAGGAGCCGGGAACTGCGTTGTGGTGGTGCTGCGTGGACATGTCCAAACCAGTTTGAGAGACAGGGATGTAAAGGGACAGGGAGAGTGGGAGGAGAAACCGAGGCACAGAGGGAAGAGGAGCTTCCTGTAGGTCATTCAGGCTTTCAGCTGTGAGGTGAAGTCATCCAGGCCTCCAGTGCTCTGCCCACCCAGGTGGGAGAATGGAGAGCATTCTACCTCTGAAAAAAATGTCAATTCTCCTATTACGTTGGCCACGATTCTGGCATTTTAGGCCTTAGATGTCTTTTTTCCCTAGTTCTGAGTAGAAAAGCTGAACAATTCTTATACTAAAATATCATTTTCATGGTCATCTTTCTGATTCTTTGACACTATTCATGGTGACTTCTGCACTGGCAATATAACAGATGATGAAATCGCAAAAGATCACTTCAGAGCTTTTGTAGAAAGCTGGCGAAAAACCTTCCCTGTTTCAGGTGAGAAGAGTCTGAAAAGACAAAAGTTCTCCAAATTTCTATGATGTTCTAAAGCCAGTGGCAGCTTAGGCGGTGGAAGATGCCTTTCAGAGAAGATGGATGATTGTAGAGATGGAATATGTATTCTGTGACTAAGGGTTGGGAATGCTGGGGATGTCCAATCAGGGGGAGAGAAGGGAGACCGTAGAGCACCTTCATAAGGAGGAGCAGGTGGCCAGGGCACTGCTTGGCCCAGCTGGGCCCAGGCAGGGCTTTTATAGCAGCCCCAGCATTGCTCAGCTCCAGCCAGGCCAGTCTGCACAGGGGACACTCCCTGATGCTGCTGCTCCTGCTGCTGACACCAGGGCTGTGCGGCCCCTGCCCCTCCCTGAGTCAGCATCCCCCAGGTGCCACCCCAGCACATCCCTCTGCCCAAGCGTTCTTGTCATTCCTGCCACGTGAGGGACTTGATAGCAGGGATGTCACCCAGGAATGGGCTCCAGGAACACCTTTAATTGTCCAAACAGGGCGGGGCAGGGCAGGCATCAGCCTAGGCCAAGTGGACACCTCTGTTCCTTGTCCCACGTAGGTCAGGA
>VZRN01005533.1:0-14078 GCA_013397935.1 Dasyornis broadbenti
CACACTGCAGAGCCCTGGCTTTGCAGGCTGCACTGTCCAGTGCATGAGAAATAGGCTGGATGGACATGCCATGCCCCTGTGGGTAGTTGCTCCACATCCCGTGGAAGGCCGGGGAACAGTAGTGTTCCTAAGTGTTCTGCCTGGGCAGCAGGGCCTGTCAATGCCTTTAGCAATGACTCCCAGGGGTACCAAGGGCACTCTCGGTGCATTTGCAAGGGCACAGGAAGCTGAGTGGGGCAGGGGTACCATGGAAGGACGGGGCCATCCACCGGCACCTGGACAAGCCGGAGAAGGGGCAGCATGAGAACCTCACGTGGTTCCACAAGGCCAGGGGCCAGGTGCTACACCTGGGTAGGGGCAATGTCTGAACCACCCACTCTTCCAGATCACAAGAAGAGCCCTCCAAATCCCTCCAGTTGTTGGAAAACATACCATTTTTAAAATTTTTAACCATGGGTTTTGTGTGCCTTTGCCCCAGGAAGGGGAGTTTTAAGTTTCTTTCCAGGACATTGTTCCACCAGGTGGGGTCTGAAGAGCTCAACATTTCAATAGACTGGGAGTAGCCTCAAAGCAATACCCAAAGGTTAAGACCATCAGCAGAACATCAAAGACCATCAGCAAACATCAACCCAGACATTGCCCCTAGCAGGGCTGGAAAAGGCTGATAAGGAAATCAAGAGTGAGGACCTACCTAGCATCGATGGCAAAGAAATCCAGATTCAATAAAAAAACAAAGTGGGAAGACTGTGCAACTTTGGACCCAAGAACATTCAACAAAACATATGCCATGGATTTTGATGGTATAAAGTTTGGGGAAAAGTTTGTAAATTCTTGTGTCATGGAATGATTCTCTGCGCACTTGGGCTATGTCGGGATGAAAGGATTTCTGTGGCACATCCTGGCCAGAAAATAAAGGAATATCTTGACTCGCTACCATTTAAAATGTTGTTAGAGGGTTTTTGTTTTTCCCGTAGTTTTGGTGACAGGTTTAGTGCTACCTCCCTGGCCTCTCCCACCACCTCCAGAACAAGCCCTTGGGGCTTTGCCGTGCCCTTCCCCGCTGCCAGCTGTGCTGGCCTGAGGGGAGCACACACACCCGGTGCCTCTGCTCCACATCCCTGTGGGCAGCGTGTCCGGCCGCCGTGGGCAGGCTCTGCAAGAGCTCGAGCCCAGCATCTCCTTGGAGGAGGCGGGGGCGAGCCCCGGGCTGCATGGAAAAGGGGCTTCGGACGATGGCTCCGGGGCCCCTCGCCGGCTCTCCCCTCGCCCCTGCGGCATCCCGGGGACAGAGCTCGGCGCCGGGGCTCGGTCCCTGCTGCCACAAGATCCGGTGCTGCCAAGGGCTCCCCGCCCGCCGGAGCCGTGCCCAGACGCTGAGGGAGCGGCGCCGCCATTGCTGCCGCCCTCAGGGGCTCTGAGGGCAGCGCAGCTCCCGCCAGCCCTGCTCCGCCTGCACAGGCAACCAAAACATGAAACACACGGGGCTGGAAATTGTGTCCGTGCACTTCCAAGTGCACTCGGACACCGGCCCGAGGGGCTGCGCTCGGCTGCGGCAGCATCGCCATACGGCTGCACCAGGGCCTAAATCCCCTGTGCAGAGACAGGCACCGGGGCTGTGCATTGCAATGGCACACAAAATACACGGGCTTCAGTCTCGTTGGGAGAAACATATGAGCTTTTTAGTCTCTTTGGGACAGAAAACTGCTTTCAATGGCACTCGTCTATTGTACCTGGGGTTCAAAATACATAACGAATGCTAAAAATAAATAATTATGAATCCACGTGGTTCAAAACTCATGAAGAGTTTGTTATGAGCAACATCTCTCCTGACGAAAAATTTAATAAAAGAAAAATTATACTACTAGAAGATCTTTCATCTGCAGTTTTATCACTGGTTTTGCTTGGTTTTTTAAACTTGTTACTTTCTTGTTTTCTGTCTTGTTTATTTTGGAAACATTGAAGCAAAACTGAGTAGCATAAGGGAAAAAGATCAACAGCTGGCTACAAGGCTTTAGAATCCATGTAGAACTTCAGGATTCACACGTGGCTTCAGACGTGTCTGTGCACATGTGCACAAAAGCATCGCTCCTTTTCGAGGCTGCATTGCAGCACATGAGGAGTAAAATCAGAGTTCCTCCTGATTTCACAGGCTTGCTGTGCATCATTATCCAGAACCTGCCCCAAGTCCAGTGAGTGAGAGGAGACAGAACAAGTGTGATTCTGGATAATGTTTTCATTCAAATTTTCCCACTCCTGACACTGCTTTGAAAAGCCAACCTGCAGATGGGACTGCACCTGATGTCCCTCAAGCCTGTCCTCTGGCTGGAGCCTTGGAGGGCAGCTCCACCAAGAACAACTCCTTCTCCCGTTGCAGGAGTCTCCCTTGGTGTGCAATAGAAAGAAAGGAGAATTCGGGGTCGCCTTCTCTTTGTCCATCTTCTCAATAATTTCCGTCATCCCCTGCTGCAGAGGGATTCAGGGAGCTGCTTCCTCCTGACAAGCAGCAGTTCCCTGGACACAGTTTGCCTCCCGTTGGGACAGTTCACTGGAACTGTCATCTGTCCCCTGGGAGAGCTCTGCGTCCTCATCTTCTTCCCATTGGGAGAGCTCTTTATCTGCTTCCCATGGGGACATGTCTTGGACATTATGATCTTCCCCAGAAGACAGCTCTTTGTCATATTTGTCTTCTTAGGAAAGCTTGTTGTTGCTGCTGTTATCCCCTTGGGACAGCTCCTCATCAGTGCCACTTTCCCCTTCGGACAGCTCTTCCTTGTGGTTGTCTTCGCCCTGGGACAGCTCTCAGTCACTCTGCTTTTCCCCTGGGGACATTGGTGTCATTTTCCCTTTGGGACAGCTCCCAGCCACTCTTGATCCCCTTGGGAAAGCACGGTGTGTTCTGCCCCCGGGCACACCTGTTTCTTCAACTCATCTTCCCACTATTTGTTCTATTCCCACTGGGACCTTGAAGACAGACACCTCCAGCAGGAAGGCACGTGAAGCAGTGTTCTGCAACAGGGAGAACCAAAGGACAGCACAGGAAAAACAACCACTTTGTGCCTTCCTTATTTCATGAAACATTTTCCTGTTTGAAAGCAGAACAGGGGCAGCCCTGTGTGCAGACCAGCCTGACTTGTCAGCCCCTGGGTTCACGCACAGGAGGGAAAAACGTGACCCACTGAGCTGCAATGGGATGAACAGGTTTCATTTTGGAGCAGGAACTGCTAGATATCAACACCCTCTTTGCAGCAATTTGTTCAGCTTGGCAGATGTGAGACATGTCCTCACTGTTCTCACAGCAAGTACTTCAATCACAGAGCGCACCATTAACTGGGAGAGGTTTGTCTTTTCTCCCACTCCTTGCTGCCTTGATCCAGAGCTTCCCAGCCCACCTGTGCCATGCTGACTATGCACACCACCTCTCCTCAGAAGGTGCTCATGATCTTTCCAAAGGCAGACACAATGCCTGGGGTATAATGCAGGTGGCTGTTCTCAGCCAGCAGATGTGTAAAACACTGAGACATCAAGGGGGTTAAAGCACTAGAGGCACATTCGGGCAGCCAACAGCAATTCCAATGGACAGCATGGCTAGGATGTTCTCCTGAAGCCCAGAGGTCACTCACTCACCAAGTTGACAGCGACTGGGGACATCTCTCTTGCCAGGGTGTCATTCATGGCTTTTCGTTTCACTGTGCCCTTGGTGTGAGGGTTCATCACCACACTGGACAGCTTAGGGTCCTTCAGGAGGCTCTGACGGGATACACAAGGATGTGACAAAGACCAGGAGTTTTCCAGGCATCACAATGCCCACCTGGAGCAGCCAGGGCAGGCTACACTGAAATGAGAACAAAGAGCTCTGGAGCTGATAGGAAGTGAAATGGGAACTCCACTTATATAATCAGGGAATGGTTTGGGTTGGAAGGACCTAGTTCCACACCCTGCCATGGGCAGGAACACCTTCCACTATCCCAGGTTGCTCCAAGCCCCATCCAACCTGGCCTTGAACACTTCCAGGGCTGGTGCAGCCACAACTTCTATGGGCACCTGTGCCAGGGCCTCCCTACCCTCCCAGGGAACAATTCCTTCCCAATATCCCATTTAAACACCAGGGCCACAGGGCAGACAGTACAGGTGCCAATGGGCTGGGAGTCTCACAAGTTGCAGGAGCCCAGCCCCCTCCCTACTGACGAGCAGCAGGGACTTCTGCCCCCCTGCTTCCACACCCAGGAGCCCCGACTGTGAAACCTTACCCACAGCCGGGTCAGCTCTTCCACCTGCTCCAGCTTCTTCTGCTTGCTGGCTGCCGAGTAGAGGGCGGTGGCATAGCGCCCGTCAAGCCCTTACACTTGGATGGGCGGCTGCGGGAGCAAGGGCAGCCTCTGAGTGGAGGGACCTGGGGAGAGACTCCCCGCCCCTCGTCCTGGCCGGGAAAGAGACAGCCCTGCACCCTCCCCTCACCGTGACCCCCTCCGCTCTGTCACCTCGACCAGCTTGGAGGTCCCCCTACTCTCCTCGCCTTGGTCAGCCTGGACACTCTCCCAACCTCCTCGCCTTGGCCCGGACGCACACTTGATCCCTTATCTCCACCACCTCTGAGATCCTCCCTGCCCCTCACTTGGACAACGCCCCTGCCGCCCCCCTGACGACCTCCCTGCCCCCTCACCTTGACCAGCCTGGACAGGCCGCCGTCGTACTCAGCTGCCGCATCTGGGGGGATAAGGAGGAGAATGGCGGGGTCGGCGCACCCCTCGAGGATGGGGGGGAAAGGGGAAGGTTCGATATCCCGCGCGGGGCTGGAGGGCGGGACATGGCGCTGTTCTCCCCTAAAGCCGCCCAAGCCCCGCTGCTCCCCAGTTTCACGTTCACGACCAACTCGGCTACCACCACCATCCCTCCCGGCCGCCCCGTACGATCACTGCGCACTGCGCAGGCGCGGCGGGGCGGCACCCACACCCCCCTGCAGCAAGGTCCGCACCTGCCGCGGGGCACGCTGGGAGCTGTAGTTCCACAGGGAAGGCCCCGCGTGCAGCGCGCCCCCTGCCGGGCGATGCGGGGAGCGCAGCCACCGCGCCCCACCTCGTCCCTGCCCCACCAGTGTCCCTGTGGTGTCCCCGTGGTGTCCCTGTGCCCACAGTGTCTCTGTCCCCATAGTGTCCCTGTCTCCCCAGTGTTCCTGTGTTGTCCCTGTGCCCATAGTGTCCCTGTGCCCACAATGTCACTGGCAGTGACCTTTGCCTGGTGTCCCTGTGTCCACAGTGTCCCTTTCCCCCCAACGTCCGTGTGCCCTCAGTGTCACTGTCAGTGTCTCTGTTCCTATCCCTGCAGTGTTCCTGTCCCCGTGATGTCCATGTGCCCTCAGTGTGCCTGTGCCCTGGTGTCCTCCATGAACTTCTCCAGCATGGGTGCTCTTGATATCATGGGGTCAGTCCTTCAGGAACTGCCCCAGTGTGGATCCCTTCCATGGGGTCAGTCCCTCAGGCACTCCAGTGGGGGTTCCTTTCCATGGGATCCCAAGTCCTACCAGCAAACATGATCCAGTGTGAGCTCCTCTGTCCACAGGGCCACAGATCCTTGCCAGGAGCTGCTCCAGGTGGAATTCCCATGGAATCACACCTTCTTTTATGCATTCCCTGCTCTGGTGCGGGCTTCTCCAGGGTCTGCAGGTGGATGTCAGCTTCCCCATGGATTTCCAGGCTGCACCTGCCTCAGCCCCACTTGTCCCTCCATTCAGGAGAATGAATGGAACATCCCACGAATTCTTCCAGACTCAACATCAGGTGTGCTTCCCTCACAGACACCTCTGAAACACAGAAGTTATTTACTCCCCTTGGATAAAGTACATCCCAACACATCCAGAGGCAAAGGATCTTCCAGGTGGAACAAGGCAGGCAGCTCTGTCCCTCCATCTGCATGACCTTGAGCAACTTGCTCAGGTCCTGCCTATGCTGAATTATCTGGAATGGTTCAACTCTTCCTTTCCCTAGTTCTTCCATCTTTTTTTGTCTCTGTAGAGCTGATCATTGGAGACATGATCACGCACATGGAGAGATGGGCTTGGGCAGTGGCTGCCATGGAAATGGGAAGCCTGGCAGGGATGAATCTCTGCAGGAGTTCTGCAGGGCAGGATCCAAGCACTAGGTGCTGCTCTTGCTATGAATTCTAAGCTCAGGGATCATTTCAGGATGGCAAAAGAAGAGTTCGAGTGAGGCTCTTCAGGAAACCTTCAAGGGCGCTGGCAGTCACCACCAGCCGGTAAAGGTGTGGAGACCTAGAAGGGAGTTTCTCTGTTTGGTGTGCGACCCTGCATGGGTGAGACAAACCACTCGGTGACCCAGCAGAACTATTCAGAGAACAGTCCCCATAATGGGACACTGACGGACTAGTTGGGCTCAAAACAGTGATTTACAGCTGACTTTGGGACATTTGGTTCTGAAGAATAGCTCCTCCTTTTCTTAAATGTTAATATGAAGATTGTCTGACAAAGCCAAAAGGAGAATTTGAAAGTTTGATTCATTGTTTAATATCAAGTTGTGGGTATTTATGACTGTTTTTTGTTGTGCTTGATAATTTCAACTCACATTAACAGTTTATGGAATAACATTTTATTGATAAAATTATGACAGTTAAGGTTTGAGGATTGCCAGTGATCGTATCTGACTGCAAAGACTATTCAAACAATGTATTAATTCAAAGCAATATCCTAACAAGCTCTAACCCCCAGTAAAACCAGCTGGAGATCATTCAACACGCACAGAGTATAGCTCTTACCCAAGGAGAGGGGTTTCCCTAGAGTTGCTGATTCAAAAGCAGGACATCTTTATCACCCTCAGTTTTCAGATGATGTGGAGTTTATCAGAAAGTACCACCAAGTTCCCTCCTCTGCGAGACTTTCAACAGAGTTCTGTAAATGAGAAGGAGGAGCTTGGACATGTCTCTGCCTCTGCCCAGGCCTCTGGCAGTAGACAGAAGCTTTATTGGGGAGACCAGCACCCCAAAATCCACTTCTGCTCACAAGTTCTTTAATAATGATCAATCAGCCCTATTACACCATGAATTATTTATGGAATAGACCAAGGAAAACAGACAGAAGACTTTAAACAGACTACTTACTACTCAGGAATAAAACAAAAAAGGTCTACTAGTAGATACAAATAGAGTGCATGATAATCGAGGTACCTATGTTACAGTTAGCGAACAAATAGCATTAGATTAGGAGTCAATGTCATTTAGCAATAGATGACAGTGGTGTGCAGAGAATCTTCTAATTCCTCTCAATCCCCTGGGGAGGTAACTCGAGGCGGACGTCTCCACTCTCGAGAACCCTCTGCACACTCACGGACTGTATAAGAGATTTCTGATTTCATGAAAATCAAGGTGGTCTTTTATAGCTGTAAAAGTGCTGTGTCTGTCAGCCACTAATTTTGGTTTATACTTTTTCCAGCATTCAAGAAAGGATATTTATTGCTGGCTAAGGAGATTCTCAGTCGAGACAATTCATCACATGACAAATCATTCTCGGCTGACTTCAGCCACAAGGTGGAAGTAGATAAGCTGCTGCTGTATCAGGGGGTGAGAGGTGCTGCCACACAGAGCCAGGCTGTAGCATATCCACTCCACTCCACTCCACTCCACTCCACTCCACTCCACTCCACTCCACTCCACTCCGCCCCGCCCCGTTCCGCTCCACTCCACTCCACCCTCTGTTTAGTCCCCCTGAGACTGTGTTGGAATTCGGGCATGCTGACTGTGTTCCGTCCAGGGAGAAGGAACTGTATTTTCCCTTGTAATTTCTGTAGCATTACCTTTTTACCCTCAGTCATTTTCCCACACATGGAGACCAGAGGGAAACACCAGAGATTCCCTGGTACTCTCTGCTTGTAAGAAAAGCCTTGTAATGCCACCACTGTTTGTGCCTATCAGAAATAATCTGTGGTTTGCCAGAATAAAAGAGCCCATGACATAGCCAATTTCAATTACTTTGCTCCTAGCTTCAAAGCCATTTTGCTGGTTCAACCTTTATATGAATCATTTAGCAGAATAACATACTGCTTTCTCGGAGATATCCCCTCTGACTTTTCTTACAACACCTCACCTTGCCCGGTGAACTTGAAGAACTTCTACCAGAGTTCCTGAGCCTGGCTGTCTCCCCGTGGCCTTTATCAGGGCTCTTTTAAGCTACTATCGCAGGTTCATGGAATAAAGGAGAGACAAAATTCACTGACATCCATGGTACACCACAGCCTGTGCTGGGTTTTCACGTGAGCCTTGCTTGAGGCCTGTTCATCAAGTCCTTTCAGAACTACCGTGAAGCCCTGAAGCTCAGGCAGGACTGTGTAACTTGCAGGCAGAATGTTTTTGTGAAAGAGGAGGGAAATAAAAGAGGAAGGGTTACTGTCCCATAGGAATTGTCTGATGCTTTGTTGTTCTGTGTGTCCAAACTCAGTTCTTAGTCCGTGATGTGAGAAAAGAAAAGCCTCTGAGCTCCCTCCTGTGAGTGAGTGTTTTTTGAGTGCCTAATCCTGCTTGTTTAGAGACAGTAGCTTCCTACAGAAATTGTCTGAAATGGGGTTAAACCCTCTAGGAAACAGAGTTCTGCTTAGCAAAGCATTTTTCCTCCAGCTTGAGCCGTAAGTAGGTTTGAAAAATCCAAATGCCATTAAAAAAGCCGGTGCAAGGAGCGGGGAGGGGGGGGAAGGGTGTGTCTTGGTTGCTTTAACTGTAATTATTTAAAAGACAAGGACCTGACAACCTTCTAAGATAGATGACATTATAGCTAACAGGTAGTGAGACTGATACTCTCACAAAAGTGCAGTAGACTGATGGAAATGTGCAGCCCAGTTAAGCTTGCTGTGTTGCAAACTTGTGTACAAATAAACTGGTTGGAAATCCAAACTGTGAATCTATCCTTTTTATTTTGCAAGCAAAGGGTCACGATCTCAATTTATTGTTTAAAAGAGAGAGGACAATCACCAGTAAAAGGCAATTTATGTTAGTAAGCAGGTTACTGCACTGAAATTGGTTCCTGGTTGTTCTATGAGCCAAAAAAGAACTTTACATATAACAAGATAAAAAAAATTCAGAGTTCATTAAGGAGAATAAGTAATTTTGTTTGGCTTATACCAGGAATGATATATCAAAGTGTTTTGTTCTGCGTTTTTTTTTTTTTTTTTAATAGACCATTCAGGAAAGGTCAAGGAATCAAAAACATGTATGAAAAGACAAAAGGACATCTATCATTTGTCTGAGTCAGAATTAATAGTTCCTTTATATGTTAACCAGCAATGCATCCCATGAAATATTTAAAAAGTTAATCATATTCCCAGCTAATCTACATATATTAACCTGATCTTTTATTCTTGAAAGAATTAAAGAGCAAATCCTGATTTACAGCTGTTTTCATTCAGATGAAATTGGTATTCCAAGCTCTACATGGATCTCAAGACTTGATAATTTTCCATTTCTTGAGGCTTTCCAGACATAAAAAGTAACTGCACTGATATTTTGTGCTGCAGTCAATCACTGTATAAAAAAGATTAATCTGGGGCACTGCAGTAAATTGTGTGCCAGGACTCACCTTCCCCAGCTCTCTACCCCAAGCACTAGAGCCGCTGACTTGTTCCATCTAGTTCTGCCCCCAAAATAATTTTTGGAGCTGAATCTTCTACTCTGAAATCATCAGTCACCAACTCTGTAACAGGTGGAGATCAAACCCCTCATTTGAGTGGAGGAGGGTCTGGGATGAGTCTCCACTCTCTTGGGTGACCATGTTTTCCCACAGGAGCTGTGCATGTGAGATGGTAAAATCACCAAAGCAGTGTCAGTAAATGCAGTGTCGTCTGAGTGAGCTAAGCACACTCTCTGCATTGGCAGAAATATTAAACTGCTCTTTGCACTTGACTTTGCTGAGTTTTCTGCAGATGCACGTTCCCAGGTAGTCCCTGTAGGAAAGGCAGAGACAATCTCTGATGGTCAGAGAGAATTTCATCTAAAACTGTGATGCTGAAAATGTCCCAGGTAAGGTGTCTGAGCGAATTAGAAATTAGATTTGAAGAACTTACCCAAACAGTATTGAAAACACATTTAAAGTATTTGAAATATTGAAATGACATGCTTACTGTCTGCTTTGTTCTTCGAAAATGACATAAAAATGCTTTTGCCGAACTCAAACATTCACAAGGGCCGACAGCCCCATAACTTTACTAAGGTGCAGTTTGGTACTATCAGCAGTAATAACTCTTGATCTTTGTGTCATATTCCTGTGTATATGTATTTGTACTTACATGCACGAAACAAGGCTCTGTTTCACAGCCATCTTTTTTCAGCCTCACAGCCCTCTACATTTCTGAAAGCCTAGAGAAGAGCAAAGACCTCTACTAGACCCTCTCCACTGCTTGTAGAAAGCAGCTGTGTTTCACCACTGCTTGCAAGATGGACAAAATTTAGCAAATGGGTGGCCTGAATCGCTCATCTATCTCTCGAAATGAAACATCACACTTGGTGCCCAAATCCTCCTGAGTCCCTCCGCTGACTGCTCAAACACAGCTCTCTGTGATCACATTAGGGGTCATTTGTTGGAGCCAAATAAATATTCCAGACAAAATGTTCTGTTGCTTCCTGTAGAAAAGGGATCAGGGTGATCCTATATGAAATCATATATCTGTGTTTACTCTTTTCATCTGTGATTTTTATGGGTCTTATTTTTTTAAATGCAAATCTTCCCAACTCCTGTTTTGATCCCTTTAGAGTATTGACAAAGGGATTATTGGATGTTCAACAAACTTGTTTTACGGTGTTTAGAATTCATGCCATTTCTCATCTCTGGAACAATATTTTAAAATGTAGTTCCCTTCTGCAGACTGTAACTGTGGGAAAAATACATCAGAAGGTGAAACACAGCAGAAGACGCTCGGGGGAACTAAGACACCATATTCTAGACTGTGATGAAAAGACAGTAAAGGCTTTTCTTTAGCCAAAGAAATCCCATCATTAATATTAAATTGAATAAACACTAAATGAATTCTGAGTGGGATGATTTTTCAAGGGTGCTCAATATTGACTTCACTTTCATTCACTTAGAAGAAGAGCAATCAGCACCCAGTGAGAGCAAAGTCTGGCCAGCACCACAGAGCCTCCTGCCTGAGGGAGGAGGAAGGATCCACTCCTGCAAAGAATCTGCTCAGGATATTGGCAGTCCTCACCATCAAATGTTTGTACGTCTGCTGCCCTTAACTGAGGAAAACACAGAGTTATACTCATTTTCTTCATCCCTCTCACCTACCCTGCACCTCTTCACATGTGGAAACGATCACACTGCTGATGTCAGACACATCTCCACATTGTCCAAACACTCCCAGTAACTGAAGTGTGACCTGCTGAAGCAAGACTGTGCAAACTTTAAAGCGATTCTAATCTTACATGAACTAGATATGTTCAAATACTACCAAATCAGGGACTAGAAATGCTACTGCTTCACATATTTCATTCCCTTTGATGCACAAGAGAGTCCCTACACTGGGAGAACCCATTCCCATGCTCCCTGATTTCTCCCATGCCGTTTCTTTGTTTATATTTGATGCTGTCTTTAACATCAAATAGGCCTTGAAGGCCTTGAACAAGGAAGAGCAGGCAGTCCAACATTCTTCTTCTGTATTCTCCAGCTTGGAAACAGCCTCAAGAGGGAAATACATGTGCTAATTGTGGCTTTTCATCTGCAGGCTCCATGAACTTCAGAACACTACCTTGTGATATTTTTCCTTTAAATTATAATGATAGATACAGGAATATGATGTGCATGCACACACACAGGGAAGATGAGACTGTGCTCATTTTAGGATGCAAAACGCTGTGGTTTCTTGACTTGGATAATCAGAGGGGGTTTTTAAAAATTATTTATATTACAGTCTTTCAATGAGTTACAAAAGAGAAACATACAAAGACATGCACAACTCTACTTTTACATATTCATAAACATATTTTTATGCATTTAAGCCTCAACAGTGTCATGGCTGTCAGACAAAATAACAGCGTGAATGACCTTGAAAACAATAAAATATAAAACCTGATAAATACAAAATGAGGCTAGGTCAGCAGCACACCTGGCTGCAATGGAGGTAAAGGGCATTGACTGACTGCTCCTAGATTTTGCTGAGTAACCTACACTTTCCCCTGGAGGTGGAGCACAGTGTGAGGCTCATTCATGATGAAATCCCTGTGAATCCCTCCTCCCTTTCTGAGAAAGAGCTGCGGAGGATAAGCCTTTAGGTGGAGCTCACTTACCGCTGCTTTTCTTGCTGGACATAGCTGGCCTGAGCCGGCCCTGCAAGGAGAGAAAGCAGAAATAATCTCCTGATCTTTCACAGCTCAGGGTAATAGCCAGGCTCCTCACAAGCTGAGAAATGAGATTGGAAGTGTTGTGTGCAAGGACAGAACAGCAGATGTCTCCTGCACATTCCACTGGATGGTTGGAGAAGGCTGCACTGGGCTGTGGGATAGGGAGGGCAGACCGTGTGGCTGGGACAGTGGAGTGCAGTGGAAAACACGAAGGAGCAGGTTTCTGAGCAGGATTTGTGCTCAGCATGGGGAATCAGCTGCAAAGTGTGTGGTTCCTGATTGCTCCCATCCTTTCTGTGAGATCTGGCCTGCGGGAGAGTGGTAGCAGGAATAAGTGGAAGGAAGAAAACTCTCTGCTAGCAGCAAACCCCAAATCAACTGGGGACAGCAATTGGTCACATTTTGTCTAACAGCCAGGCTTGTAAAAGCCCATTTGTTTCACACTGTAAAAATGCTACCAGGCAAGACAAGCAGGGCCTGTATCAGCTCAGGAGGATGAAGAATGAGAGTGCCCTTGGTAGCACCAGAGGACAGCTCTAGACAGCAGTAGGGGACAGGAATGGTCCTTAAACCAGCAAAACATGAAAAGGCAAAATCATTGCATTCCACTTTTCTTACACATGAAGCTGCCAGCAATATCACACCATACTCACACGAGATCCTGACATGACCTCAAATTTTGCCTACTTTGTTTTTACACTCAAGATTTTCCTGGGACAGCAACTGTACACCAGGGGTGTCCTGCTGCCAGCTGTGGGATAGTGAGGATCCTGCATGGATATGAAAAAGTGATCAGGTGATGCTACTTTTCTTCCTTGGTTTTAGTGCCTGCTTGTTTCAATTGGATTCTCACTAGTACCTCATCTTTTTTTCTACTTGTGCAAGAAATACCCCCCGTCAACAACCTAATGGTTGTGAATATCTCTGACAAAGAAAATTGTTTAGTGAGATGTTTCCCAGACAAGACTTCATCAGCTAAAACTATATCTGTGCCAAAAGATTTTCACTGTTTTGGGTTCTCTCACAACCAGTATCCTGACCTCCTCTTTATGTATGTAAGAGACGATGTTTTGAAACGAAATTGAGTTACAAGGGAAACAAATTTTAACAGTGTTGCTTCTCTTTTTGTTACTATTTTATTTTCCTCCCCAGCCTCTTGTTTTTTTACAAGATAATGTCCAATTACCTGTAAGCAACATTATTAATTTAAGATGATCTCATAGGTCAGTTAGGAAGATTCACTACCCCTTTCACATGACAGATCACTACCCACCACTGTAAGCAGCTATTGAGATCAGCAATAACAAATTCCAGTGCGGCAGCATTACTCCAACTTCCACTGTAAATATTATCCTTTCTCTGGTTTTCTTCTGCACTCTAAAAATGTTCAGCAAAACATGACTAGAATATCCTGAAGCCAGCATGTTATCCTGTGTGTTGTACAGAATGTAGCAGGCAGGATTTGGCTCTTGGATTTAAGGCGCCCAGGCTCAGGTCTGTGTTTGACTTCCCACTGCAGCTGGTAGAGATCCAGGTGAGACAACTGAGTCTAAGGTCAACTCACCTGAGCAGACATTTAATGTATATCTCTGGGTGAGATGAGTAGCCTTTTAGACTGAACTGATTATCCTGACTATATGCTTGTGGATTGTAACAGGAAATCAGACACCTATTTCAGAGGTAGACATATCCTCTCCAGTCTTAATCTTCAAGCTGAATCAACCTATTTCTTTCCTCAAAGAAAAAAAAAT
>VZRN01005533.1:27563-73977 GCA_013397935.1 Dasyornis broadbenti
TTTCTATCATTCTTTATTTTTATTGTTATATATTTTAATCATTATTTTTATTATCATTTATTTTACCATCATTTATTTTTATTATGATTTATTTTCATTGTTATCTATTTCTATTATAATTCATTTTCATTATAATTTATTTTTACGATTTGTTTTTTATTATTGTTATACTCATTATCATTTATCTTTACTATTATTTTTCATTTTACTATTTGTTTATCAAATTTTATTTTACAGATTTACTTTTTTTTTTTTTTTTTTCCTGGTTCTTCCACTGTCCAGTCCCGGCATCCCCTGAACCTGTGCAATTCCTCCAGTACCCCTGGATCTTTTGGATAAGCGGGGCTATGAGCACTCTGCATCCTCTGCACCCAGTCCAGGGGTGTTAGGCAGGGGCCTTCAATCACACATGATTAATTTCAATCCTTGGCAGCCTTTTGTTCAGTGCAGGTAGAGGCATAAAGAAAAAATGCCTGAAGTCAGCTGGCTGTTTAGGAAGTTTCTAGCTCCCCTTTCAGTGCAGGTATGGGTTTGAGAGCAGAGCAGCCTGGCAGAAATGGACAGACAGCGCTGGGGGCCCGGAGCCTTCTTGCACTTGAGTGAAAATCGGCTGTTTTTAACCCGGTATGGGCTAGAAGACCTCTGTGCCTGCCCACAGTGAATCTCTCCCCTGTTCATTTTGTTCTGAGATACACATGCCAAATGGTGCGTGTGCCACAGAATCTTTCTTTCCTGTGCCTTTGGCATAACAAACTGTTGTTTTTTGGTCTCTTAGCATTGGGATGTACGGAGTGATAGCTCCTGTCCCATGTGGTAATCTCAGAGCAGGATGAGTGTGCACACATCCACAGATCCAAGTAGTATCTCCTGCCAAATCACAAACAAAGTACTTGAGAAGTGTTACAAAATGTGGTTTTGTCCATCCATTTTTCACATGGCTTTTAATTTCCACTATTGGCTTATATATAATTCTAGATGTCTGTTTAACCATCACGTTAAAAGTGTGTATCATGCAATTGAACGATATACAAGGTGCAGTGACAAAATCATTGGCATTATTTCCTAAGGACGATTCTCTTATAATAAACTGCTGAATAATGTTTGAATGTTTCAAGTATGTTTATACAAATAGCAGAAATTAACCATTGCTTTTCTATAAAGCACAGTTGATTCTGAGCACAGTGCTATGGCTAATTTTTAACTTACACCATGTGTCAGGGTGAAACTCAATTAAAGAAATTAGCCAGCAGTCACTGTCTGTTCATGCCTTGTAAACAAAAACATTTCCAGTGGCGTGGTTTTGTACAGCAGTAGTCTTACATTCTGTCTATTGAATGAGTTGGAGTGAAAGAGTCGGTGTAACAGCTCTTAAAATACCCTTGTTTTTCATGGTTGCCATGGGAATATTTTCATGGCAGGCCTGCACAGCCCACTTGTGTTTTTCTGGAAGAGCATCAGAACAGAGAAGCAGTGCCAAGCTGTGGTAGATCATGTGCTTCGCTCTTTGCCACCTGTAGACAGCAGCACGTGGCAGGGGGAACCAGTTTTCTATTTACTTCTTTTTACACTGAATATCCATCAAAACGCTCCTGCTTCGTGCTGTAGCAACTTTTCTCCTGTCTTCACACAAAGGTTGGAAAAATACACAAGCACAAAAATTGCTGTTGACTGAGTACCCCCTTCAGTCCCTTTCCTTTAGCTGTTATGTACAGCTCCTGCTTCACCTCTGATTCACACCTGTCTGTAAATCACTGAACTTCCAGCCAGGTGATGAAACCATGGTTTTAGATCACTTTACACTGATTGAAAACTCCTGCTAGCATGCACAGCCGCTGCAGAGATCTCTTCTCCTGTCCTCCAGAGAGTGAAGTGTATGATTTTCAAAATGAGGCCCTCCTTGGAGACCAGGTTTGTTGTTGCTCCACAGTTGATGTGCGTTCCTTCAGAAAGTCTCTGGTTTTGAGCTGCTTGAGGCTCTGCTGTCAGAGCTTCCGTGCTTGCTGCCTGTAAAACCAGCAGAAGGCTCTTGTCACAGTGAGGTGTGCTCGAGTCACCTGTGCAGCCCTCAGCAGAGCGGGAAATTGCACAGCAAACAAAGACCTGCTGTGCCAGCAGGAGGATGCAAACAAACAAGTGTCACAGAGCTGCCTCTTGGCTATGTCTTTTCTGTTTATTTCTTCAGGTAATGCAAACTGTCCATTTGCAGGCTCAGACCCTCTTCAGCAGCAGCTTTGCCTCTCTTTTTATCCAGATGTAATTAGTAGGGTCTAAAATTTAAAGAGTGAAAACCTGATAATGAAATAACAGTGCAGAGGCCTTCACAACCCTGGCAGTCGCTGTTCTTTTATCTGAAGATGCCACTTCCTTCGCTGAATCATTTTTAACGTCCTTTATTGCAGGTTTGATAAAAGGGAAGAATAAAGCTAAGGAACTGGCTAATTTAAATTTTATGTCATGAAAATCTACTCAAAATTAGTCTTAATTTCTTTCAAGTTAAAGAAAAGATCTGTGGCTTTTCTGAAGATGCCAGGTAATCTCAGTAGAGCTGATGATAATGAAGATCTTTGAGGAACAGGAGGATTTACTAAGGGTGGATTCTGTTTTATGGGTAAAACTTCAGCAAAAGTCTTTGAAATTTTTTGCAAATGGTGCCGATTGAAAAGAAATATTTTAGAAGAAAATTTCCCAGAGTCAAAAAGCATATATGAAAATTCTTAGCCACACACTGTGTGCCATATTCCTTGTATTAAAGAATATTTTAGATCAGAAGCATAACAGACCCTCTTGGAATGTGCATTGTGTCAGGTTCTTCTCTTTGCTTAGAGTCCTCTCTTTTACATTGAAGGGCTCCTCAAGCATGAGGGTCAATACAGCTATGAGAAAACTATGAAGTGATGTCATCAAACTTGTTTATCTTCTTAATTGAGACACCAAAGACAGAAATTTTCTGCAAATAAAATCTTGGACTCTGTTCAGGGATTTTGTTTAAGTACTTTCTCCTTATGTTTTCGAAAGTGTCTTCATGTCCCTGTTTTGTCATGGGAGCTGCTTTCCTTCTTTTGTTTTCAAGTAAATGATCAGATTTTATCCTAATCTTATGCCAGTCCTACTTAAGAAAATGCTTCTCTTTAATCTCTAGTGCACAGATTTTTCAATCAAGGTGAGGTTAATTGATTTTTTTCTTCCTGAAAGGTGAAGTCTTTTCTTAATTATGGTGTTATTTGAAGTATGCTTAGTGTTTTGCTGTTCGCAAGCAACCTGTCATGTTCCTGTAAGTTTAGAACCAAAACATGCTGTAAGATAAACTAATTCTATTGTTATGTCAGCTTTTAAAAACATTTCCATACCTATTCTTGCATTATTGAGATGCCACCGTGCTCTCTACTCTTCTTAAGCCTCGCTTTTAATTTGTGTGACATTTTAATGTGCTGTATAATTACAGTAGCACTCACTGCATCTGTCACCTTCAAGTGGGCTTGCCACTGTCAAGTTACCTTAAAAATTAAAACCGAAGCATCCCAAACCAGACCAGGTGTTTTGAGGACTATTATCTGAAGGTATTCTGTTTGTTTAAAAATAGACTGATACAGAGGGCAATTTTTTTTTTTTTAACAAAACTGGGATACATTGTAAGAAAACTATAGATGAAATGCTGATATTCAGTAGAAACTTGTTTCTTTTTGCCCTCTGGTAGTAAATTACAATGTTTTACTACTACTCCTTTGAGAAGATGGCTTACCAAAGAAGATGCTGTTTTTGGAGAACATTACTAGTCTAGGAGTCCTACGCTAGATGCCCATTTGGAGGAAAAAAACCCCCCACACCGAGCCGAAATGTGGATATGGATGAAATAGCTGTGCATGATGAACCAGAATGCTTCTGTCTGTGGGAGGATTCTGACCCTCTCCAGGGAATGTCACCCTCTCTGGGACGCACGCTGGCAAAGGGAATCCAGGAGATTTCCCTGTCAGTTAACATGATGAAGCTCTTGGTTGACATTTTCAGTCACCTGTCTCTGTATCTGACGCCAGGGAGTTTTTCCTTTTGTGCTCAACCACTCCCATGGCCATTGCAAAGCAGTATGAGGCAGTTAGATGGAACCTGCATTTGACTTCTAGACATTTCACAGAAAAAAAAGCTTGGCAAGGCACAGTAAATAGAACAGAAAGCAGCTGCATAATGTTGTGAAATAGTTTGGTAGCCTAGGCAGCAGGGACAGCGCTTGTAATTCACTGTCTGAGACCTCCTAATTGGTCTGAGAGTTGATTTGATAAGAAGCTTTCCAGTCTACCTGCAGGAGCCATCTCATCTCACAAGGCTCAGGGTGATGCATCACTAAGGAAAGCTTTTCCATTAGCCTAGTTAACCATTATGAAAGGGTGTTGTTAGGGAAAGTTCATTCAGTGTGTTCAGCGAAATGCAAAACCGCTACTGAAGGGGAAAAAATCTAAGGCGGCCGGGAAGATGTGCTGTAGGATCTCACCTCTTGAGCGCCAACCCCAATGTTCATCAGCATAGGGGTATACAAGAGCGTGTCTAAATAAAGCCCCTTCCATGCAGATGGTGTGGACAGTATGGATTTCTTCCATATAGTATGGTATGGGTGCTGGGAATTCAGGATGCCAGTTTTACCTGCACATCTGATGTTCTGCACTATTTGCTGACACAGACACTGCCAACTTGCTGTCTTGGGAAACTTTTAATTTTCCTGATCAAAGGTAGTGACGTGGGAAAAGCAAGTATGCCAATTTTGTGCTCTTCTTTCTTCCACAAAGACACAGTTAAAATTTATTTACTTGGTCATCTTGTTCGCAGATGCGCGCCTGTATCCTCTATGTCCATCCTCTCTGTTTTCTCCTTGCCTACTTTCTTTAATTTTCTTGCGGCATCAAGAGGTTGCTGAAAGATCACATTCTGTGTATTTGTGAATTATGATTTGCTCATTTTACCCCTTGGCACCATCAGGTACAGGAGTAATTTTGGAGAAACACAATTTGTTGTGCTTCCCGCTGTGCAGTGAGTGACCACAGTGTCAGTCTCCAGCAAGTGACGTGATGTCAGGCACCACAGTGTCACAACTTGGGTTCGCTGGTTGATACAAGTCTGAGTCAAATGCTGTTACCTGTGGTCCCAGTGGCTGTGACGAGCAGCCTGCTGCTCTGGCTCCATCCTGGAGTGTTCAGGCTGTCTCAGATGATCTTAGGAGTTATGTTGACAAGGATGCTGTTGGCTACTGGAGGTGCTCTTACCAACTGAGTGTATGTAGTCTTGTCAAAAACTGGAGAGCTGTGCCAAAAAGCGAAGTATTCATGTTTGCACTGCCTAAGTAGGCAGCCTGAGCAATGTGGGCTTGCACAGCCCTGATAGTCCCAGAGGTAAACTGCCAGTGCTGCTTGTATTATTATAAACCAGCAGAGAGTTTGCTCTGTATTTACACATCTTACACAGCAGCTAATGACAATGAATTAGGCCTTACTCTTAATTTAATCAATTGAGAAGGCTTTTCTTTTCCAGAAGTTACTATTCTGTATGTAAACAATCTGGGGGATTTTGGCACATTTCCCATTGGTACAGTTTCCTTCTCTGTAGCACAACTGACAACTGTAATTAAATAGTTGTGTTATTTTATGATAAAAAGCTATGTTGTCTCTCTGGCCCTTCCCACAACAGGGGTTGTTTGCCTTGGTGTTCCATCTCTGTTCAGTAGCAGTTATTTCACAGTGTGCACTGATACAGCAGTGAAGTTTATCGTGGTTATAAAAGTTTGCTGAGCAGGACCCCAGGGTATTGAAGACCTTCCCTTGGATTTCCTTTGCTGAGAATGTGTCTTGATGTACTTACAAAGCACTCAGGGATAATTCTAAAATATATTGTTCTCCAGGCTGAACAACTCAAATTCTCTCAGCCTTTTCTCATAGGAAAGGTGTTCCATCCCTTGGATCGTTTTTGTAGGCCTCCTCTTGGGACCTGCTACAATAGGTCCATGTCTTTGTTGTGGTGAGGACTCCAGAGCTTCCACCAGGCTTTGGTTTCTTGAGGAAATTACATTCATCTCATTAAAGTTTCAATCATTTAATTTTTATATAGCCATTTTTAAACTTAACATGATTTTCCTTCTGGGCTGATAACCAATTTCATCCTTGTAAACTTATGTCAGATATTATTATGATTGCTGCCTTGCAAGATGGTCAAAATGTGATCATTCATCTCATTCACTTGCTTTTTTTCCTTATGGACTGATTTGTGTCTAAGGTTTATAATTTTGTAAGGCTGCATAAGTCTTGTTTAACATTTTTATTTTGCTGTTTTCAGTGGTCAGTGAGGGTGCATTATAGACCATTGGTATTCAAACCATGAATGCCTAGCCTTCTTTTAAATAACCCACCCATGCACAACTTTCTCTGTCCTGTCAGTTTTCTGTTCAAACAGCTTACTTAAAGGAAAAGTCAGTATAAAGTCACTTGGAAAACTGCTTTTTCCTCCACAAATCATTATTTGGTTTGGAGCAGGAGTGCTGTAAGGGAAGAGAAAGAAGGATGGTCATCAGTGTCTCATTTGGGGAGACCCTGAGTTCTGGATATGTCAGTAATAAAAGAGGTGCTGAGAGGTGCCTGTCGAGCCACAGAGGAGTTGCACTGACGAGTCAAGAAACAGTGATAATATTATCTATGGGAAGAGGAGGCTTCTGTTCCTGTACCACCCACAGCCCCACAGGGCTCAACTGGGTGGACTCTGTGGGCTCTTAATGGCGCCAGGAGCAGCAGCAGCTGGGGATGGAGAGCAGGGAACTGCCCAAGGAATGATGGGCATCAGGATTTTTATAGCGGGTCTCTGTGTGTGTTTTTGTGGAGGAAGGGAGGGCAGGGGACAGGACAGGGGAATGCAAAGTGAGAACCATCCCTGGAAGAATGGATGGTCCAGTCTAGAAAGTTTAAGACCTTGTGGGCTGCTTCTAGTAACTGGCACACGTGGCAAAATACATCATAGATACACTAATTTTTACCACTGAGGAGTCTGGCTGTGTCTCATTAGAGTCTCGGGCATCTTGCAGTTACAAAGATGAAGTTGTGGTGGTGACCTGGCTTCTGTTGGCGCTTCATGCTTCAGGTGGTTACAAAGTTCACTGAAGTTTTGATTCATTTTACACCTGCTCATCTTACAGATATTACTTTGCACTATTCAACTTCTTCACGTTTTTCGGTTTCCACACAGCTGGAAGTGAGGAGGGTGGGGAGGAAAGCTGCCTCTGTAGCCTCCTGCCTCCCAGCCAGCTGGTCTTTATCTTGATGGTGTAATTCATATATAAAACACTGAATTCAGTCTGTTCAGTTGACTGCACACAGCAACAGCTGATCAAACAGCAGGTTCATACTGTGCACCATGATTACAAGGATTACAGGGATAGCTGGAGTATAAACTGGCCTCTTTTTTTCTTGAGTAATAAATCTGTGTTTGAATGTGTTAAATATTGGAGCAAGACACCTCTTTTGTTCCAGTATGAGTTAATTTTTTATGAGGCAGCTTGGCCAGAGGCTGAATCAGTGAATTGTGCTAAATAATGATCACAAATGAGAAAAGGAAAGAGTGTAAATATTTTGATTTTCCACTTTAGATAATTATCTTTTCTTCTATGCTTCCTTCACCATTTGTGCCCCTGCAAATTCTGTCAGAATGGAACAATTCTAGTGGTAGCATTTTCTCTTTCACAGCAGTGATGTTTTTATGAACTGTTTGGCTCAAACTTCCTTGTGCCTGCACTTAGAGATGGATGGAAAGAAGTTACTTACAAGTCATATAATTTAGTGGTTCTCTTTTGGGCTTCTCTGGGTGACATGTAATGTCCTCAGCCTTTGATGTCTCAGCCACAGAATGGTTTGGGCTTTCAGCAGGATTCATCTTTGGTTTTCAGTTCAGATAGGTAAAATGTTCACAAATCCTCGTAGGCTTTACAATTTAGCTTCTGTGTGTGTGTGTGCACACCTTGTATATGTGGCTGTGATGATGATAGAAATTTCCAAAGAGTCACTGGGGCGTGGCTGTTTGGAAGTGACATTGAGAGGTGCTCAATATAAATCCATAATTATTATGTGCTCTTTGGGTGAAAATCATTAGCTGAAGGTCAATCAAAACAGGAAACAAAATGGATAGCATGGAATGAGGACATGATGGCTCTCCTGGGCTTTGCTGTTGCCCAGCCTGGCCTTCTCTAGGTGAGCACCTGTGATTCATCAGATTCTGAGAAATCTGGGAAATTACATCTTATTCTTTTTTGTAAAGATAAGAATGATAGGCTGTTTATTTTTTAAGTTCACTTCTTCTAGATGATCATGGTTTTTTTAGCATTTGCTCTTCTCAGAGGACTAAAAACATGAGTTCTTTGTTTGAGAACAAGCAAGACTTGGCAAAACAGATAAGCATTTCTCTTCTGAGGCAACTGGTGCATAATTTTGCAAAATTTTCCAGATGCAGGCTAGCCTTTTTTATTTCCCACATTGCTGTGTGTGGAAGGCAAAACTATTCTTCAGAGTAAACCTGGCTGGCATCTTATTTGCTTGTGTATCGCTTCATAATAGTAGTGCCTAAAAGGATACTTTTAGGAAACTGCCTGTATAGACCCTCAGCCAGTTCAGTGTGCTCAGCTTTATTTGATCCACTGCTATGATCTCTTTGTTGTAGCATTTTCAGTCCTGTCCTTTTTTTTCCTCTCTGTCTATTGTGTTTTGAGGCAGCCTAGATTGTAAACGAGCAGAAAGGGATGACCTAAACTAAAGGAGGCCCTGGGATTGAAGGCGTGCAATAACAGCGGAGTAAAAATGATAACTGCATTATTATTATTAATATTAATTTTAACTCTTCAGTCTATCCTGGAGCCATAACAAAGGACATGCAGAATGTACTTGGGTTTGGTTTTTTTGCCTAACTGGAGCCTAGAAGCAGACTTCTGACTTTTGAAGTGTGAGGTGGGCATTGAATGGCTGTTCTGCGCCTTGTGTAAAACATGACAAGTCCATAAAATGAAGAGAACACAGTAAATGACTGATATTGGAAATACTCAACCTTTGAAAAGCTGGAGTGCCCAGTTTTGTCAATGTGAAGTTTCATGGGGAACATCAGATGTAAACGTGACGTGGAAACAAGGGAAGCCTTCGGCAGAACAGCTCTGCCTTCAGTTCTTAAGCCTGGGTACCACTGTTCCAAAAGCATCGGGTTTCCACCCAAACTCACAAGTTGTTTTTATCCCATGCTTGGCAGGGCTTGAGGTTAACACCCCACGGCTTTGGTCATCTCACTCATATCTGCCCAGGCTCTGTGTCACTCAACCAGCTGCAATGTCTGCCACAGATGTAGGCTGACTGTTTGTAATGTTGGTTTCAAGAACTCTGCTTAATAAATGCTGTTCCCTGCACCATGCATGGATCATCCAGGATCTCTTGCAGGGAGGAGAGATCACAGAAAGCTGGGACCAGAGTTCATGCTCCCATGAAGTCCCCATTAACTCATGGGGATGATCATACTGACCTCGGTGACAAGATCACAGAATTAGAGCTCAGGCAGAAAAACTCATTGCCTTGGCTAGACAATGAAATGCCAACAGAAATAAATTATATTTGCTCATAGAGTGCCTTATTCTAGGCAGAAATGTTAGGTCGTTTGTACAAATATTTTAAGTAAATGTACATTTTAAGCAGATGGTCAGGTTGATAATGTCTCTTTTTGCTCCTTGGGGTTTCTGAAACTGTAATTTTATTGTTTTCTTAAGTTCCATAATGTTCTAGGTGAGTGATACCCATTTTAATGGCATTAATTGCAGCACTGTGATACAGTTTAGGAAGACAGTATCTCTCCTCATGTCCAAAATTCTTGGATCAGAAAGGAGTTGCTTTGATAGTTTTCACTGTACTGTTTAGCACATGAAGGTAAGCCATGACCAAGAGTGACAATTTTCGGGGGCCCAGCTCTACCATGGTTTCTGAACTATAATTTTTGTATATTTCTCCCATAAGACTGAATCTCAAGACCCATTGTTAAGATGGCCCAAATGAGAGACGTTGAAAGGTTACCTTCACACTGAACACACACTTTTCTTCACAAGGGCAAAATTCCTTGATGTTTCCATAATGTGAGGAACATTACAAAACAATCCTGTACCACCTTAACTCACCCTTGGCCAACGCTGGATTTGCTTTTTTGTTGCTTGGTTTTGATCTTATTTACAATCCTTATCTATAATGCCTTACAGGCATTGTTGTCTCAAGCCATTATTTCAATTAAAACATTTTAGCTGGCTGATGATGAGTGACAGAGGCAAAGGTGACCAGCGCCAGGTTCAATCTCTCAGTGGCAGAGCAGTAATTGGATTGTGTTCATTAGAGCACGAACAAGACCAGTGCTGTTAAATTGCAGTTTCTAGCACAGCAATGCAAAAAGAAGCTGTGGGGGACGGAGGAGAAATCCCACTGGTGCAAAATGGCTGCTTAGCTGTGGGTGAGGTCTTTTCTGTGGTCCTGCCCTCCATCCCTGCAGGGTCACAGTGATATGGAATCTGTAACTAATGCTGATGGCACTGAATTACAGGATGTTGTGGGGACATTTCTTAGAAGGAGGTCAGAGAGCCCTGAGTATAAACAAGGAGGGTTTTTATTTGAATTTTAGAGCAATTAGGTCTAAGCAACGGCAAACCGCATTCTTCCACTAACTGATCTAATTTTTACATGCTAGCAACTTCATTCCTGATTGAGAGAGTATTTTTCTGTTTACTCCACAGTTTTCCTCAGCTGCTTGAGCCAAATTCCTCTGAATTTCTTCTTACTGGCCTCGTTCTCTGCAACTGTGTTGAGCACTAAAGATGGTGTTCTCCCCAAATGTCCTTCTGCAGTGTTAACAGATGGATTTTGTTTCTTTGGCGTACAGTGCAACAGTTTTGGCCCAACTCATTTATTTGCTGTATGTATTTTACAAGTTTTCCTGAGCGTCAATAATGGTGGGTCAGGGTTACTGTATGAAGACATCTAACAGTGAGGAAAGTTGTATTTCCCATGTGATTCCACACCAATACCAGATTTTATCACTTTTTGTAGGTTTTGACAGATTTCATGTTTTTTTCTTAACATTTCAGATACTTCAGGTGGGGTTTTTTTCATTTGTTTATTTGGGTGTTTTGGTTTTGTTTTTTTTTTTTGGTTTTTTTTTTTGTTTGGTTTTTTTTTTGTTTTTTTTTTTTTGTTGTTTGTTTTTTTTGAGACTCATGACTTAAATTAAGAAAAGAAATTAAATTCATGGCCTCTCTGGTCAAAATGAGATTTAAGATCAAAAAGAAGAATAGAAGGCCTAAGATTACCAAAATAACAGCTTCAATGTGTTAAATATCTGTGGACATCCATCTGTTGAACAATTGAATAATTGTTTAAAAATACTTGAATTCGTCCATGTTAGTGACACTGAACTCGTCTTACTTGTCTATGTATAATCAATTACGATATGTTTCCTTCTATGCTATCAGTCTTGTGAAACATTTTTGCATCCCACAATTTCTCTGTTAACCCCAGGGCAGAGGGCTGTGCTTGTTCTGCAGGGAGGAAGTGTTATCCCTTTTCCCAGGTGCATGCTGTGACACATCCTCGTGTTGAGCCCGGTGCAATGCTTGCTTACTGCTCTGGACTCCGCCAAGGCTGCTCTGCCCACTGGCTCTGTGCAAAGGAGCATCTGCTGCCTGACATCTCTGCAGACTCAGTGATTTAGATGTGGCTGAACAGGTTGACAACAAGAGGGGAAAAAAAAAAAAAATCCTTTGCAAACATATTTTTTGTGTCAAAATAAATACAGGGAGAAAAATGTTGGCAAATTTCATGAATGGGAGGAAGTTCTGCAGTGAGACCTGCAAGTTGATACAGCACAAGTATGATGGCAGCATTTCTTCCTGCTCAATGTGCAATTTTGGTCAAAGGGAGACATTTTTAAAGGTTTTTAAGGTGAACAAATTTTTTTTGCCAGCCATTTTAGTAGCTACTAATTAAATGCCTGTAGCTTAGAACTTTCTTTGCTCCTTACGTGAATCACAATGTAGAATTTGTAGATGATTTTTATAATTATATAAATGACAGAAGCAATTTTTTTCCTAGAAGGGAGATAATAAATACGGGGGAACATGATAAAGTAGTGAGTAATACAGAGAAAGTACAACAGGAACGCCTTCAGAAATTTACAGCTTTTTGCAGATGCAACTTCCAGTCGTGGAAGTTCTTGTGGAATTTTTGTTGAAATGCTAAGATTAAAGGGTACTTCAGCAAAATTGGTGATTCCAGGCAGAATCAGAATGGTGTTAGTAAATTTCAGTCACTTTTTTTAGAAAATATGCTTTAAAATACTCTTTAGATAGTCAAATATATTTGATCTTAGGGCTACATTGTAGGGCACGTGGGGATCTGATGAAAAACGTGACTCTTCTCACATCTGTCAATCTAAATATATATGTAAGAAATATATTATAATATATATATAATCCAAATATATATATCTGTAAAAGTATATACTAAAGGTTGTACTCCGTGATCTTGGAGATACTTCCAACTTTAATGACTCTATGATTCTGTGAAATAGCAGTTTGGATTTTGCCCTAGCATAGATATTTCAGATTTTCTGTTTAAAAAAAATTAAAAATCTGAATTAGTTGTTCTCTCAGGATAAGAAAACTGTTGATGTTAGGAAGTGAGGTTGTAATGAAGCTGTTTAGTGAAATGGTGCAATTTAAAGTGTTTAGTAGGTACAGAGACATCAAACAAGAAAGAAAGAAGCTGGAAATGAAGACAAAATAATTACTGTGATGATTACATTTGAGTCCAATCTGTGTGAATGCAGCGTGCTGCACGATGGGGAAATAAATGATTTTTGTGACTTGAACTTGCATTATAAGATTCTGGGGGAGGCAATCTCCCAGCAGGATCTCTGGGTGGCTGCGGTTGGGTACTGGGTTGCCATGGTAACAGATGGAGTCTTGCCCGGTTAAGCATCCTCTAAACACAGTGGTATTTTCAGTCTGGAGCTTCCAATAATCATCTTTGCTTCTTTGCTGTTTGCATTAATTATCTGCCTATCAGTTCTTTGAGCAGAACTGCAGGTGAGGCTGCTTAACTGGATGATTTCTGCCATATCTGTATATATACATATACGTATATGTATTTATATATTTATATATGGCTTTCTGTGGCCCCTTGCAGAAGGCTGACCTGCACTGGAAACTGGACCCAGTTTCTGTCTTCTGTGAAGTGGTGGCAAAAGTCGCCAAGGCTTCTACTGTAATTCAGATCTGATTCTATTGACATGCTCCTGGGGAGGAGGGGAAGCTGCCACTGGATGACAAAACACTGTGCATGAAATAGGAGTAATAATAGCACCAGTCACGTTTTTTGGATGACTTTTACATTTGAATGTGGCTGTTTGCCTTGCTTGTGAGGAATGGGGGCAATATCACAGACCTGCCTTTTGTTAGTGATGTGCAGGAGAGTGGCAGGGAAGGCAGAAGCAGTGCTGGAGTGTGAAACTTGTGAAGGGTTAAACTTCCCCAGAGGAGACCTTACATCGTGTATGACTGATTTTTCCAGGCTTTGCTTCACAGATGTTGTGTGTGCTCTGTTTGCAGCAATTGGGGCACAGAGAGGCCACTCTGACCCTGGCCCAGAACAGAGGTTGTGGCTTGTGGGGGTTTCTTGCAGCAGTTGTTGGTTTCTGAAAAGCAAACCTCAAGCTTGTGCCCCACTATTCACGTGCTAGTGTTCATTTCCATTTTAATATGCTTTTGTTGCTGTTCCTGGTGCCTTATCTGTCCTTGTACCACTCTGGCTCAGAGCTCTCCCTCCACAACATCCAGTCCCCCTCACTGTTGTTATAGTGACATTCCAAGAGCCCATTTGGGGCCTTGGGTCCAGCTCCAGGGCACAGGTTTGGAGTGATGTGGTGATCCTGTGATTCCAAATGCGTGTGATACCAAAAATAGCAACATTCCTGCCTGACACTTGCACTGTAATGTGCTGTCTGTCACCAGCAGCCTTGACTTACCCTGCACTGTGTGTGCTGAGAGACCTGCTCTGGTCCTTTGCTGTGCTCTCTGACCCTCCTGAGCCTCTGCAGCAGGGGTTCTTCCATCTTTTTCCTGTTACGTGTTTGTGATGATCTCTGCAGCAGACTTGGGAGCAGGAGAGAGCTGTGGTGTGGGTGAGAGGAAAGGGTGGACAACCAGCCCTTGAACTGAAGTGATCAGGTGATGCTTAGTTTGGGAACTAAGAAGACTGCGTCTTCCAAGCCCCAGGGACACATCCCTCCCCCTGCAGAGATCAGATCTGCGGGAGGATGGGCATGCAAGGGGCAGAGAGAAGTTAATAAGCCTGATCCTTCCTTCAGCACTGCTTTGGTTTTTTGTTCCTGCCTCAGGAAAGAGCAAACTCCTGTCTGTCTCTCACAGGTCCATCTGTGGATGTGGCTGGGGGTGGGGGGAAGGTGGCACCTGCCCCAAAATAAACAGCAGGGAATAAAGAGTAGGTAGGTGCAATCAGGTGGGTGAAAGGTGCAGGAGGAAACCAGGAGGTGGTACCTGGACTGCCAATCAGCTGCGTTTCAGTTTTGTCCAGAGAGTTATCCTTTCACACACTTCTCTGTTGGTTCAGCTCTTGGGAATAAACTGCCTTTGTTCCTGGCTGTATTGAAATGTGTATTCATTAGATTTTAATAAAGAAAGTCAAATCTCATATCCCTTAATCAGTGTTGGTAACTGAGTGCTATTAATTGATTACTCAATACCTGTTAGCATGATAAGCCAGCAGAGACCTTCAGTGACAACAGTCTTCAGTTTATGCATTTGTTCTGTAAATTATTAATAACTACTATTGATCCTCTCCCAACTGACAAATTATTTGTCTTTCTTGAGAAGCAACTTTTTTTTTCGTTAACATATAAGCCAGATTTATTTAGGAGTTTTGTTGCCTGTTTTTCCTCCGGGAGCCAATCTCTCTTTGCAAGTTGTTTGAAAGGGTTGTCCACGTTTACATACCATGGCTGCTTCTGTATTATGTTCTTCCTTAGTATCTTCAAATATTTTTGAGTGTAGTCAAGACCACTGATCCAACCAGATGTTTTTGCAATATAATTTCCTCAGTAGGAAGTATGGAAAGACCTTTATCAGCTTCATTACTGATTTTCTCACTAACACTTAGGTGAAAACCCAAGATAAATAAGCCCATGAAACTAGGGGAAAAGAAAAAAATACCTGGAGAGTATGATGTTTTAATGGAAACATCTGCAGCTTTTCTTCAGAAAATGTCAAATTCTTTAGATAGATAGGTCTACATTATTGTATCTTCTTTTTCTTTCTTTTTTCTTTTTTTTTGTTAAGTTGGGGAAATAAAGAGCTTAAGTGGTTAAACCAGCACACTGCAGAAGTTTCACTGCGGGGCTGGGAACAGGACTGGGTTCTCCTACTCCCAGTCCACTAGTTGGTGACCAGGATGTTCTGCAGCCTCTCTCCATGACGAGAGTATTTTCTACATTTTCATTTATTTCAGTCCTGCCGTGTTAGCTTTGACCATCTGTTTTTCCTGCCAGTGCTTTTTGCCATTTCTTCCGTAGCTGCCTTCTGCTTGGAACAATCTGCTTGGATGACAACTCAAAAACTGCATGTACTAGGACACACAGAGGGAACTGATTGCATTCTCATGGTAACAAGGCAGAGAGCCAGAAAGGATAGATAAATTACGATGTATGAGTGTAGCTTCCAGCCTGGCTTCTTGCTGAACTTGATTCAACGCATCCTGTTAGTTCAAAAGGATGATACAACCTGCTAGAACATAACTCGTGTCCTACTACTTTATTTAAATCTCAATTTATGTGCTGAAGTAAAAGGCAGAGATGATCTTTGGAAGTGAGAGGTTGTGGGCTGTATTCCCTCCATGTGCTCCCTTTCTAGTTCCCTTCATTCCCACAGCAGCTTGACTCACTGCAGGGCTTGACACTGATATTTTCCACTGCAATTGTGAGGATTTATTATATCAGAACTATAAAGAGATGCGTCCTCTGTTTTTACTGTTCCTTCACTTTCATGTCTCAGCTTCAAGAGTCACAAGACAGAAATAAAATGTATTAAAAAAATGGATGAGGAATGAAACAATTTTTTAGGGTTGACTTATCCATGTTTTTAATTCTTGTCACCACACACAGCTGCACATTCTGTCTCTTCCTAGTCAGACCATGTATTGTTCTGGAGATGAAACCTGTGACCTGACTGTCTAGGAACTTTGCTACTGTACTTTAAAAACTGTGAAAGTTTAAGAACCGGAAAGCAGAGACGTAGAACAAGTGTCAGGAAAACCTTTGAAATGTAGGACGGTGCTAATAAAACTTCTTTTTTGTTGTTGTTGTTAGCGTTATAGAAGTTGAAATGTTGGGGATGACAACTTTCTGTTTATAAACAGTAAAGTCTGCAAGTTCCCTGCCTGGCTGGATAACTGTCAAAGCAAGTGCTGGCTTGTGCATCAGACTTCCTGAGCATGTGGTGCAAAACTTGCTCAGCACACGTAAGATTGGACCACAGACTGTTTTAATCGGTGGCTTCAGTTCCATTTTATGATTATTGGGTTTTTTTGGTTTTTCGTTCTACCACCTCACCACCCTGGCATAGTGTTTGAATGAAAAATTCCGGATTTGGATGAACAGCTATGACAGTGTTTACATATCAAGTCACAAAAGCTGTGCAGTGCATATACAGAAGTATTCTTTAATTGCTTTTCTCTTTCTCTTTTAGGTCTCTCAGCAGCCAAGCTACTGACTGAGTCAGGCTTGAATGTGATCTTGCTGGAAGCCAATGACAGGGTTGGTGGAAGAACTTTCACCGTGAGGGTAATTATCTCCAAACCCATTTATACTCTACAAATTCATACTTACAGTATATAGTGTAGTATATGGGGTAAAATTTCTAGAGTATTAGGAAGTCTTGCCTGTGCTACTTCCTAGGACAGTGTGTTCTAAACTGGTCATTGGTGAGATGCCTGGCTGAGCAAAAGCTGCACAGGTGTCTCTGACTCTATCCTCTCCCTGCCTCTCAGGCTCTTTTCTCTTGTTGAGGCTGTAATGTGACAATGGGCCAGCTATTCTGGTTGTGAACTCCAAATCATAGCCAGCATACTGGTTATGAACTCAGTAATCACCACACCAGAACTCTGCCAAAGAATTTGTTTTCTGTGAGGAGAGGAATCTTAGCCAAAATGCTCTGGGAGTGTTTAATTCCATTCCATTCCATTCCTCTGGATTGGTCTTTTAACTTATGTGCTATTTACAAAGGGCTTATCTCTCTTGTTTTTTTTCTCTTTTTCTTCCCTTTGGTGTGTTGTGTGTGATAAACTAGAATAAGCAAGTTAAATATGTGGATCTCGGAGGGGCTTACGTGGGGCCAACACAGAATCGTCTGCTGCGGCTCTCTAAAGAGCTGGGAATAGAGACATACAAAGTGAATGAAGTTGAGCACCTGATACACCATGTCAAGGTAAGGGATGCTCTCGAGCTGCTGCTGTAAACAGGCAAGTTGTAGTCATGTCCTTTCTCCTTGTTTACCACTCTTGCTGCAGTGGAGAATGCCTCTTTGAGTATGCAGCACCTGAGCTTGTTGGTGCAAAAAATAAGTATGTTGGTCATGAAATTACCAGCAAATTACTATACTAGTGTAAATTATGACGTGCACAAATCTTTATGTATGCACCCCAGAGGTGCATCCTGTCAGCTCATGCCTTGGTTCAGGTCTCGGCATTCAGCTGAAAGCTCTCAAAAACCTTCCTTGTTTATGAACAGTGCCGCTGTGACTCTTGTGTGCAGGTCAGCTCTGATATGCACTGCCCAAGGTGTCTGAAAATGTCTTTCAGAAGTCCTGGATGTATCTCCAAGCAGGCTGAAAGTTTCTCAGGAAGGGCTTCCTAAACCAGTGACAATTATTATGCTGATGGAAAGAAACGTGAGAGGTTATGTCTGATTTTGCTGATGGGGAAACTTAACATGCAGAGTGGCAAAATAGTAACTGCAAAAGGCTCTGGGTATCAGACAGTCTTGTGGAGGCAGATCTAAGCGATCTGTTCATGGTCTGAAATAAAACAGCTATGGCAAAGCTGTTAAAAAGCCCACGTATTCTCAGTAGTCGTTCTCCAAAAGAGCATCCTTTCTCCTTTCCTGATATAGACCAGTGTTGCACTCCCACAGACAGGAAACTTTACATGTCAGACCCAAGGAAATTAACTCTGAGTTCCATGATATGCTTAGGAAAAGCCATTGCGCAATGACTGGCAAAACATTTGTCAGTAGTTGGTGTTTGATCAAAGGTTAAAGAAGACATTGACAGATTTAAAAGCAGCAATAGAGAAAAGATGTCCTGTCATGTTTTCCATTATTTTTTCCACTCAACTGTTATAAAAACCAAGAGTGTTCTCAAAGTGATTTGCTCTGGTGACTGTCCATGATTACCATTTCTGTGGTAGAACTAATGGATGCATCCACGCTGTTTGGTTTTGTGTGCCTCTGGCATCAGCCTTAAAGCCAAATTTTCTGTTTGTTCACAGTATTTAGCCTTCAAATCTCCCCAAGAGCGATAGGAGGTCGTGCCACGACATGGCCAGTCAGGATGCTCAGCTTTTCAGGGCAGCCTGCTGTCCTAGCATGGTGGCATTCCATAATACTGCCAGAAGTCACTGGATTTTGGGGTTGTTCCCAGAGAAGTGTTGAAAGTCTCCAAGGAGAGAGATCCCAGCTGCTGGCTGAGCACTCCCAAGCTGTGCTAGGAGCCTGCAGGTTGTATTGAAACAGTTTTTAGGCTCAACTTCCTGTAGGAGTTCCTGAAGAGAGCAGGGAGATAATTATGTGCCAGAACTCCCTGGTAGCCAGGCAAGAGGTAAAGAGAGGGGATAATTCCACAGACAGCAGCACTTCCTTTGCATCTCTTGATTTCATTCATTTTTAAATCCTTTATTTCCTTTTTGCTTCTGTGTTTTTACCTTTGTGGGAAAGTACTAGCATAGTTAAAGAAGTACTCACAGTTTAATAATTGGCACTATGTAATAGACATAAGCAATGTCACATGGCCAGACCTTCAGCCTTGTGCATTTCATGGGTCTGTAAGACGTTCCTCACAGGTTTCTAAGCCCTGTGACTTGTCCATGCTTTCCCTGAAAATGGGCAGTGCTCGTGTGCTTGTTGAAATCTAAGCAGTGCTCCCAAGGCGTAGATTCCAAAATACATGAAGGGCTGTATCTCCTGTGTGCATTGGAATTTTGAAAGCTTTTTTCGAAAGCTTTTTGACTGTGGCCAGATATAATTTAATTCTGGACCACAAAATTCTCCGAGCCCGGAGAGGCAATGAAACCTAAAGGTTTTAATTCTTCTTTTGCTACACAATCAGGCATCACAGTGCATCTTGTAAAATCAGCCGCTGTTTTTACTTATACCCAAAGGCAAAATCACGCCTTTCATAGTTAATTAAATTCATTTTAGAGGCTTTTTAATACAACTAATATATGCAGCTTCTTTGTACTACAGAATGAAAAGAATGCATTTTGTTGATCTCTGGGTGGGTCTCTGCTAATTAGGCTTTACCAACTTGATTGGGTTGCATGTTTTTTTTCTCCTTTAATCTTTTTTAATGTCAGGTTCTGTTGTGAGATTATTTTTGGTCTCGCTTATATTGCGTGTGATGCCTTCACAGAAACTCAAAATTATATTTCTTGCCCTACATTTTTTTTCTTTCTTTTCCCTCCACTTGTTAAGCAGCCTTTTCATGGTCTTTGAAAAGAGATTAGTATGTTCTTTTCATTTGTGTAAATACTGGTTCATCAGCCTTAGTGAGAAAATTAGTATAGCTCTGCAAGTAGTATTTGGTAGGCAAATTGCTGCCTGAACACCATTGATTTTTCAATAACCTAACTGAAATTAGGTTCATAAATCCAGGTTTAAGAAGCAAAAGCAAAACTGTCTGAGAAGTCATCATCTCCTAACAGTTCTTCCGCTGGACTGGTAGGCAGATGTAAAATCTGTAAAAATGCTTCTTAAAATGAGATAACTTCTTCTTAGCTGTCCAAGAGAGGATTCAGGGTTCTACCTTAGATATGCAGATTTACAACTTTTGGCTAGTGGTGTTTATTTTCCTCACCAAAATGGCAGCTTTTGTCTTTTAACAAAGCAAAGCTAAGTGCAAATAGTCCAGGTAATTTTTACCTTCGCCGTGTAACAGTCTGTGGAAAGGAGTGTTGAAATATGAAAACATGCCAATTATTGTGAGGGTTTAAACGTCAAATTTTCCTTGTTAATTCAAGCTGTACTTCACTTCTCTGCAGTCCCATTAGCCGTGCAAACCTCCTGCATTTTAAAACACGAAATTGCCATATTTTCAGTCGTAACGCAGGTTCCTTGTCCAAGATAACTGTGGAACTGGTTTAGCTGGGGTGTCCTAAATCTCTGTGAGGAAATGTTTCTTTGTAGGCCTGGTTTGCCCGATGAACCTTTTTAGAACTTGGCTCCTTCATGTACAGTGAGGATGATCCACTCTTTGTCCACCGGCGGTGCCAACTGACCATCCTCTGATCCCATTTTCTACCAGATCTTTCTATGGGATAATGCCATGATGCTTCCTGGAATTTCCTGATTATAAAAAACGGCAGTAACACTCATTCCTCCTAATCTCTGCGCTGTCTCAGTGCTGGCTGGCGACAGTGCTGACAGCTGGCTGAGGTAGCTGGCTGCTTTCACAGCCTGTTGCACCTGGAACATTCTTCATTTGGTTGTAACTGAGTTCTTCTTTAGCACCAAAAAGGCCCCCTTGCCATGGTGCCCATCCTGAGGGCGTCTTTCAGGTTAAGATTCTTAATAAGAAACATGAAGCATCCCCTCTCTAGACACTGGAGAAGTTCTTGACAGCAACTTGCTACCACATCATTCCCTCAATGAAGTTCCCTGTAAGAGGACGGAGTTTCCTTCTGCTCATCCCTCTGCCAGTAGCACTGGCTGGAGGTGTCCGAGCGTGTGTCGTGCCAGCTTGAATTTTGGCACCGCTTTCATACAAGGATAAATAATTGATAGCTCTGGGGAGGGTGATAATGTGAACCCTGCCTGCAGCACATCGTGAAGGTGAATATTTAATCCTGTGCACACAGTACTTTTAACCAGGACCCCAAATCTGCACGCATTTTGCCAGGTCACACACTGATCTACAGCAGACTTGCAGAACAAAATTTTACAGCCCTCTTGGGTGTCATTCATTTTCATCACTATTGTGCTTATTAAAATGCAGTTTGCAGTGGTCTTGTTCATGAATTAGAAATATGATGGCCATGTTGTATTGGGATTTAATTAGCAGCTGGATAAGTGACTGCTGTATCTAAAGTTACAGAATTTAGTGGTCTTTCTTCTATGATATCCATGATGTATGCACTGAGGCTAAGCAATATGATTTATTTAAGCTTTTCACCTGCAAGTCTAAGGGCAGTATCTCCTATCGTAGTCTGTAGTATAAAGCATAACAGCTTAAATGGATTTTTGAATGACTAGATAAAAGTGCTTTCATTGTTCTTTGTATATCTCAATTAGAGTGCAGTCAGAATCAAGAGACTGTGAGACTCTCAGTAACTATCAATGTAAGTGAGGTGAAATAGCCTCATGTCTTTTGTTTTTCCTCTTTCTGCTGACAATTTACCAATTTACAAATTACAAGCAAGAACTTGGGGAACTGAGAAGAATACTCCTGAACCCTTAAGAAGCTGGGCATCTGGTGTCTTGAAAGGGTAGCCAAGTAAATTCAAAGACACTTAAATTCCTACAGGGTCTTGATAGCTTCACGTGTCATTACTGCAACACAGATCTATGTTACTTTAACTCTTTTCTGCAGATGAGGATGCGGACATTCCTGCCACAAGATGCTGTGCCATTATCACACTCACTTGGAGCTTCAAAAGTGAGTCTGGGGTTGACCAGGCTGAAGTTGGTGAAAGCATCTTCCAGACTCCAGTAGGGATATGCTCCAGTCTGTGAATGAAGAGCAGTCTTTGGCAGGAATGTAGGAAAAGCTGACTGGTTTGGTCTCATTGGACCTGCCCTGTAAATACAGGAGCATCTTCCCTTTTTTCTGTGTCAACTAGCTGGCAGAACTTGAAAGAACAAGTTTCCTAATTAGGATTTTTCAAATTAAAATGTGGATATTTGTATTACAGGAATTATGAACTGTAAAAGAAGCAATTACGTACATCAAATCTGCAAAGTGATCTCTGTCAAGGGGTACTGCAAAGCAAGGTCTTGCAAGGGGTGTTTATTGATCAGGAAGACTGAATGGAAGGCTGGAAGCTGTGACCTAATGGTAGCATGAGGATGAAAGTAGTAAGAAAAATAAAATGTAAATGCATTTCTTAATTAAATTCAAGTGGAAAAAATCTTCCAGAGTCTCAGCTTTCCCAGACTCCACAGTCTGTTCCTGAGGAAACAAGGAAAAGGAGTTGTGTTCCCCCCTAGATTATTTAATTGAGGCTGCTGGGAGAAAAGCTTCAATTGCATCTGATTGTAGAACTGATTTTTGTTTCCCTAGAGAAGCTGATTAATGTCTACAGGAAAACAGAATTAGAGAAATGTGTATTTAATATAGGAACAACTGGCTGAGCATTCTGGGTTTCACATGTCGGTAAAATTTTATGTAAGGTTTCATATTTTTAGTGACCTCAAAGTCATGTTCTGCTTAAACCCAGTGTTCTAGTTGTAAAACAGCATGTCTGCTCAGTTATACTATAGGCAGATTCACTTTTTTTTTTTTTTGAAGGCTTTTTTCCAAATGAAGCTCCGTTTTTCTTTTGTTTTCGTTTATTTATACCACATTTATCTGCTTGATAAGGGAAGGAGGATTTTTCCCAAGACTAATTCTAGAAATACTGGAAAGTTTTCAACTGATTTTATCCACTTTGTTGACTAGTTTAATTCAGGTGTTGAAAGCCACATGCAGGCCCAGTTTCAAAGAGTATTCAGAAACAAAGTCCCTATAAATCTGTGCTTCATAACATACCTTAGTGCTTTTTCTAAAGGTGTTTTTTGGTGTCTGAAAACAAAAAAATTCATTCTAGTAGGGCGGAGACTTAGTTAATTATTTTCAGAGCTGACTGGAACAAATAATTTTTATATATAGTCATATACAGCTTTTAAATTCAGAGCAGATCCTCTCGATCCTCAATTTCACTTTCTAAATCACTTCAGTGGTGTTTCTCTCATTCTGCTTTTTCTTCAGGTATGACAACTATTTAACAGATTGCATGACCAATGTGGCAGAGTGAAGATGAACTTTATTTCCATAATAGAACAGAAACAAGTTATTCCCAATTAGCTCTTTCCCTTATCAGAATGCCTGTTTCAAGCCACTGTGTCTGGCTGTGCAGTGCTTAAAATGGAATTAGTTTTCTTAATGAAATTCCCAAGACGTGTTGGCATCCACAGCTGATAAACTCAAATTAAACATTGAAAGATATTTGGAGGACATTTTGGCATTTCTTAATGTTGTAGCTTTGCACCATCAGATATATATATATTTTTTTTTTCTGCTGCATTTGTACTTTCTAACCTATAGATCTTTTTACCTTTAGGATATCTGTCAGTATAGTAACCAGCCAAGCATTTGAGATCCTGAACAGCTTTTCAATGAAGGGATTTTCAATCAAGTCTGCACTGCTACAGTTTCTAAGTAGGCTGTATAATCTCTCTCATTGTGGTCCAGCTGCTTGCTGTTTTTTTAATTGAGAATTATGGTTGTACAAGAGGCTTAGTCCCAAAGATAAGGCTTGTTAGATGTTACGGATTAAAAGCAAATAAACCAAAAACCAAGCAAACAAAAACCCCCAAACACCAACCAGACACACCCCCCACCAAAAAACCCCAACCCTCAAACAAAACAAAAAGCAGCCCCCGCAAAGCAAAGCAAAGCAAACCAAAATGATACTTTTCCACAAGGCATCAGATGAGAAACAGCATCTGAGACAGGTACTGAGTTACAGCCTGAAGTGATGCTTTTCTCTTTCTGATTTTCGTTGTCACAGCTTGGGGTCTTATGGTTCCTGAGCTTTATATGAAGGACATGACGGGGATTTTTAAGCTGAGAGAACAGGGTGTGTGTGGTGCAGCAGTGCTGTGAATCAGCAGAGGGCACTACGTGCCAACGAACCTGTGTGGCCGTGAATTAGCATGCAGAGTGACGCCTGGGTGAAGTGAGCATCAGTTAGTCCAAGGTTTAGATGGTTTAGCTGAGGGAATCTCTGTGCTCGTTCAGGGATGCAGGGAATGCACCACACCTTCTCGTTTCTTCCAACGAGAGCTGACTTTATTTGTGAGATGTTTATACTGTGCTGTGAAAAATACATGGATCACTGTCGCCAGGGGCTTCAGTTCACAGTACTGCATCTCACTCTGGCACTGCCTGGGTACATAAGGTTTATGGGAGCATGAAGTTGTCCTGGGCCTACAAAAGAAGGTTTTCTCCTGAGAAAAAAGGAGATTTTTCTTTCACTCTACATTGAGATACTGATATTTCCTGGCAGTCCTTTCTCAGCTAAGCATTCACTCACGGTCACCCTCACAGGAGTAAGTGTGTGAGATCTGGTCCCTGTGCCCCCCTGAGTGCTGGGGCTGATATTCAAGGGGCTACTGATATTTAGTTGTCAAGTTGTGGGTTTTTTCCCCTGTAATAACCTATTTCTCATGTCAGCTACTTGACCTGAAACAGACCTGATGTCTAAAGCAAGCTTATTTCTGCACAACTTGCATGGGGCCGTTGCAACTCAGCCAAATGTTGGTTGACGTGAAACAGATGGCTGAGAAAAATCTACTGGGAGTTGCAAAGTTTGTGACAAACACTGGAATTCTCATTTCCCTGTTGGTTTACTGCTGGGACCACTGGGTTGCATGAGTTTCCTCCTTTCAGTTTCAGCTTCTTCAGTGAGCTTTAGCCCACAGTGCAGCAACAGATCCACACAATGGCAGGTGGGCCTGCAAGTGCTGATGCTGCTGTTGTGTTTTTTGAAGCATTGCAAATGGCTTCAGGAAACCATTTCTAAAATTTTATGTATAAATAAAAAAAGGGCGAGAAATACTTTTGAGCATCATAGTGCTGGTGTTAAAATATCATGTCAAATGATTGGAAGGAGTGGCTATTGTTGATGGCTTTACACAGCTCTGATTTGGGTATAAAAATATTTGAAAAGGAAGTGTTTTGTGCATCTTGGGGCATGCAAGTGTCTTGTTATTCTTTAGAGATTACACACCACTGGAAGGCACAGAGAATGCTATTCTCAGCGAATAAGCAAATTTTGCCGAAATATCGAAAAGGTTTTTGTGTTTGCAAAAAACGCGAATTCAGCACAAGTAAAGCGGAAATGTTTTGGTGTGTTGGTAACTACTCAGAGCTATCTGTGGTCTCTCTTTGGTGATGCTATTTTTGTTTCTGTGTAGAGCCTAGTCTGGCAGTCTCTTCTCAAAATTCTGATTGACAGCTCCTGGAGTTTTGTTTGTGCAAGAAATAAGGATCAGGCCTTAGGGGATGCCTTAGGAGCTCTTGAAAGTAACTTTCACAAGAAACTCACCAACTTTGATGACTGTTTTTATTTTTGTCAGGTAGAAGTTTGTTCTTGTTCTTTATGAAACTTACCACCCCAGATTCCTACACAAGAGACAATGCCAAGATTTTTTCCTTTCGGCAGTTCAAATGCAGTGAAATAGAAGAACAGTAAAACAAAAATATGGTTTGTGTGTCTCTTAGCCGTGCGCTCATGAGGAAGCTCTGCTGGGAATTCACAAGACTCGAGTTAACTCAGAGGGGATGACTGGGTTAGGTTTGCCTCTGGCAGAGCAGGAAGCTCAGGACAAAATCAATAATTAGAGTAACTCATTCTGATGCTGTCCTGATTTTCTTGAGCACAGCAGTATTCTTGTTTCATAAACCTAACTTTGGGAAAGAGCAGGTGCTTGAAACCAAACTGATAAGCTCTGGCTTTGGAATACCTCCAAGGTGTTGACACTGGTGAAGGGTGGCTTCGGAGTTCAGGAGAAGGCACAGTAAAACTGACTTCTCGAGGCCATGAGAGCCACTTACGGAATTTTAATGTGCCCTAAATTTCTAAAAGGTTATTTCCAGCATGGTTCAGATGTTATCACCTGGGGCAGGAAGGCACTTGGTCTGAGAGGTTTGGCTCTTCTATCACAACCTTTGGCAGACAAATATGAGTTGATGTGTGCCCCAGTATGAATTGATTCCATGTTAAGGGGTTCCATAATAATACCAAAATGTTCATGCTGGGACCAAATACCTCTGATGAAGCAAACTCAATCGGTTCATCTACATTTACAGTCTTCCTGATTTCAGGTTTTGTTTTCCTGGTTCCAATATTTTCATATGGCTGAGCACAAAAGATGTAGAAATGCACTTTATTTTATGCTGAATAAAAAAACCAATAAAGACAACCTTGTTTTCTGGGTGAAAATCCTTAAATTGGAAGTGCTAGGTTTTCAACCTTGGTGTCTCTGGTATGTGAAGTGACTGAAGATCTACTCTGGCTGTACAGAACTTCTGAATGGGAACTTCTAAAAATTTGATTTTGGCATTGTAAAAACCACAATTTATCCTCAAAAGCACTAAAAAATTAAATTGTTGTCTTGTAGCCACTTCTTCAGATGTCAATTTACCGAAGAATGAAATGCTTTCCTCTCCAATTTGCTTTCTTCCTAACTTTCATTGCTTTGGTGTTTTTGACAAGGATTCCATTAGAGTCTTCTGTCCATAAAGATTAGGTGAAAATCAATTTCTTCTTCACTTTCTCTAAGCTGTTTGCGAGTTTTGTAAACTAGTTTTCTCTTATTCTTAGGTTCAATTTTTTGCCTTACTGATTTCTGAGTATCTTTCTCTTTGAATTAAAAGTCCTCAAAGTTATTAGCCAGCATTTTTCAAGGTTATATCTCATTTTGCTATTTCCAGACCAAGTTTTGAGTCTTGCAGGATCCCTTTGTGCCCTTTTACTGTTTCTTCTGGTGCTTTCAGACACCTGCAGATTTGAATAATGTGCTTTCTGTCCCTTCTTTTGCAGTATTAATAAAGAGGCTAAATCAGATCAAGCCTGACATTTCTTTGAGTAAGTGGTCTTCGGATACTTCTGAAAAAGACACAGTGTTGTTGTTGTTGTTGCTACCTGGTTGTAAATATTAAATCTTGGTGCAGGATGATTTTGTTAAGGCAGTGTAAATACTTTTTTAATGATGGCTTGGTGTGGCACTGCATCAAATATCTATTAAAAGTTAGTACTTCTACTGTTTGACATTCATGCTTACACAGTGCCCACTTAAGTAGGTAATTTAATATAAATTTTGAAAAATCAGCTGTGGCATGCGATACAGCCTTTATTATTTATATATCTTATGGACTCCAGAATGCATAGTGAAGAAGCAAGTGCCCACATAATGCTAATGAGCCTTTCTTTGTGAATTTTGAAAGCTATTAGGCTGCCATCCATTTAGTCAGCCAGGGAAATCCCATGTAAATAAAATAGCTCCACAAATTATCCATTGTCTTCCACTCTTAATTAAGCTAGACTTTCTGAATATCTAGTAGTGGAGATACAGATATATAAAATCTGACTATTAAATATGTAATGATGTAATTAGGACATTGGTATTGATCACACTGTCTCACTGTAATTTATAGCTAGGGGTGTTGGACTGGAAGAACAAGTCTGTTTAGTAAATGCTACATTTTCTGCAGGACTGATAATTTTTAAATTATCTGAAACCATTTTTTTCCCCCATGAAGCTCTCTGAGCTATCATTTAGTGTATAATAAAGCTTACCACTACTACCTTTGTCTGATTTTGAAAGAAAAAAAACCCAAACTGCCAAATGCAATTAAGAGTTCAGTCTTTTCATGAACAATTAGGAGGAAAAAAGTAATAGATGTATCTCCTCTTTAGTAGAGAGTAGCTAATTTTTCAACTCAGTCAAACAGTGCTGTTTCATCTCATGTTTTTGGTCTGATCTTAGTGATTCTACTGCAGGGTGTTAGTTTGATTGCCCAGAAGTGCCAAATGTGAAGCTTTGAAGGTGAAATATCGATTCTGCACCGACTTGCTAATGCCTGACTTGCCAATTCAGCTGGGTGTCACACTTAAATTGCACATGCAGAATAACAGCAGGAACACAATAACCACCTAGAGCTGGTCTCCTGGGACCGTGTTCAGGTAACCTTTGAGTATCTCCAAGAATGGAAGACTCCACAACTTCTCTGGGCAATCAGTGCCAGTGCTCAGGCACCCTCATGGTGAAAAAGCATTTCCTGATGTTCAGAGGGAACCTCCTGTGTTTCACTTTGTCCCTGTTGCCTCTTGTCCTGTGTCCTGCACACACAGACATGACCTGTCAGAAGCTGTCACATGGGTTGATTAAATTTGTTCTTCTTTTGAGCACTTAACCTTTTGGTGCAGCTTCCCACACATGGAAGCCGTGATTATGGTTGTCTTTAGGGGTTTTTTTATGATGTTTTTGTTTATTTTTCATCTTTTAGGGTAAATCTTACCCCTTTAAAGGCGCATTCCCTCCTATGTGGAACCCGTTGGCTTACCTGGACTACAACAACCTGTGGAGGACCATGGATGAAATGGGAAAGGAGGTACGGCATGAGGCATTGCAGCTGAGTGCCTCAGCTCAGCCTGTCTCCAGGAGGGGCAGAGGGAAGGGATTAGGATGCAGACAGGGAAAGCTGCTCTGGCTTGAGCAAACCCAGTGCTGGCAAGAGCAGCCACACATTTTGGTACACACTGATGGTCAGAGCACATCTGGGAGTGCCATCCTGGCAAGCTCTTCTGAGTCCCATGCTGCTGAGGCTGTCTGCACTCATCCCTTTGTTTTTCTGGTTATGGGGATGCCAGGGTTTACACCTGTGATTGATTTTTAGCACCTTTCCTAAAGCTTTGGTAAGTAATATTTTAAGAGGCTTGCAGACCTCAAACATTTGCTCTTTTCTACCCTCAAATTCGGCTTGTCTGTTCTTGTTTGTTACCAGTAGTGTGTGTTTCCCATTGACTGAGCTACGAGGTTTGAGAAGAGGTTGCTCTTACTTGTATAGACAAATGTGAGAGATATGGAATAACTTAGAGACATTTCTTAGCTCTAAAATTGTTCTCTATTTCTCAATCTAAGAAAAAAAAGGATGTTAAAACAAGCAAACAGACAAACCCCCTCCCCTAAAAGCATTCCTTTTTAAGCTCACTGTGTTACCTGCCAGAAATTTGCATGCTGAATTAGCATTTTAAGACAAGATCATTTGTGTTTCTTTGTCACTAATTCGCTTGCTGATAAATGCTTTTCTTAATGTCTCCTTAGATTCCCAATGAAGCTCCGTGGAAGGCTCCACATGCAGAAGAATGGGACAAAATGACTATGCAAGACTTCATAGATAAAATATGCTGGACAAAGTAAGAAACTTTTTAATATGGAATGCAATGGCTTATGTTTATATATGTTAGAGCAAACAGATACAACTATCACTAAAATACAGCTTTTTTTAAAGAAAAGGGGTGAGAAATTCCTGTAATAATGGGCCACGACAACTGTCAGCACACTCAGTAGATTCTGTTCTATTTCCCTAACTTTTTTAGACTAAAATAAAGATAAAAGGAAAATATATCTCGGGAGGGTTACTTCTGAAGAGATGGGTAGTACCCTAATCTGTTATGTGTGTTTTCCTGCTCTTTACTGTGTGTTTAGCCTTTAAGAGAAAAATGTTATGGTTACAGCAGGTTTTTGAATCAAACTCTTGATGGAACAATACACATTTATTCTGTGCTGGACCAGCTGATTTTACCAAAGTGCCATAAAGATAACATTTGTCTTGCAGTAGCACTAAATCACTTTAGCACTCATCATTCTATTGTTTAGCTGTTGTACTGTATAGCACCCAGGGAAACTGAAAATGCTTCCTGTTTCTGTGTATACCTCAAAGCAATTTTTCTTCACTTGCCATTCAACAGCAGTTTGATTGCTTTTCTTCTCACTGAAGAGGGGAAAAAAAAAGGCCATTAATCCTGGTTGCTGTAGAACAGATTGATTTCTACAGTAACCTCTCCAGAATTGCTGAGCACCTGACACGTGGCTGCCACAAGCTAGAGCTTGGTGGAGAAACCTGTTAGTGCCCACTAAAGCTGGTGCTGTCATTGGCATTTTTATGGGGCATTTTTATGGCTTCAGGTAGTCTCTAGAGAGCAAAATGGCCTTTGCTGTTCGTGTTGGGCCTGTTGGAGTGAGTCCAGAGGATGCCACAAAGGTGATTTGAGGGCTGGAGCACTTCTGCTATAAAGACAGGCTGAGAGAGCTGGGGTTTTTCAGCCTGGAGAAGAAAAGGCTCCAGGGAGACTTTAGAGCACCTTCCAGTGCAAGAGAGCTGGAAAGGGACGGTGAACAAGGGCATTAGCAATAGGATAAGGGAGCATGGCTTTACACTGAAAGAGGGCAGGGTTCGATTAGATAATAGGAATAAGTGTTTTACCACGAGGCTGGTGAGGCACTGGCAAAAGTTGCCCAGAGAAGCTGTGGATGCCCCATTCCTGGAAGTGTTCAAGGGCAAGCTGGATGGAGCTTTGAAGCAACCTGCTCTAGTGGAAGCTGTCTCTGCCCATGACAGGGAGGTTGGAACTGGAAGTGATAAAGGACACTTTAGGGTCTTTCACCATTCTATAGTTTTATGATTGTTAATGGACAGTAGGCTCTTATCCAAAAACCTGGAATCTTCTGGGTCGTAGTTTTGCTTTAACAAGAGTGACAATTGCACAGAAAAAGGAAAGCCTTTCTCATTTGTATCATGGTCCATATTCAGAAAAACCAAATAGAAATGTGTGCTGACCGCTCTGCTGGCTGGCTGAGCCTCGGGACAGGGTGAGGAACTGTGCAAGTGAGCAAAACACCACACACTGGTGGTCACTCAATGTCCAATAGCTCATGTGACTACAGTCACATTTTTTTCCAGCTCTGATGGAATAAGACTTGGCATTTTACCTGAATATTGGCATAACATGAAGATGCTTTTCAGATTTTATATGTGCATCTCAGCTTGATTTGCTCGGCTTGTTCAAGATGCAGGTAACATGCTGCAGAAGCTTCCCACCCTGGAAGGTAATGATCCAGAAGGGCAATCTTCTACCATCTCCTCTTATCTAACAGACTGTGCAAGTCTGCTTTTGGCTAGAGCTGTATGCTGGAAGTACCCCAGGTGCTCTTGGTTGAAATCCTACTGCCATTCCCAGATAGAATGTCAGGGACTGAAAAGCAACGGGAGAAGGTGGCAGCAGCTAGGAGGATGTAAACAGCATCTAATAGCACCTGCTTATAAAATACTAATAAATACATATACATTAGGAAAAACATCTTACAGAGTTGATAATATTTTACAGTATGTATTTATATGGATGAAAAATTTATTAAAAAATTTTAGATTATTTTTGTCTGTCAAGACTGAATTCAGAATGCACCTGTATTTCAGAAAATGGATCAGCTTTGAGTGAGACTTTGCATTTTTAGAAAGGAAAGAAGATGCCTTTTTTCTATATAGATCTAGAGCTGTTTGAAATAGTGTGTTAGAGGTACTTTCTTTGAAAGTTTCTTACTTGAAGAAGTTACTTTCTTGAAAGTTTGAAGATTTTAAAAAAAAAGAAGCAACTAAAAGTGGATTCTGTACTGGCTTTGCTGCCTTGCATATGAAACATCTACAGAATCTTCATCCCTGTCAGTTACAGTGTGGTTAGACTGAGCATCTCCTGGTCCTGTCCATGTCTCTTAAACTCCTCCTAAGAGTGAAGGCAGAGGGAAGTATTTACTTGTTACAGGAGGAATATTTCCCTGAGCCTTAATTAACTCTTAGTGCACCCCAAAATCTTGTACAGGTTTATACCTTAATTTACAGTAAAGCTGCTGTGAAAGCACAGGCTGTAGGACAGAAGGCAGCGATCCCTTTTCAGACAGGTCAGTTTTCTGCTTCTGTGTTTATTACCACTGGATACCAGGACACTGTTTAAAATACTGAGTTGAGCTACTGAAAGTATCCTTTCCTTTCCTTTTCCTTACCAGACTGTGGCATGAATTCTGTCTCTTCTGTTATAACTTCCTACTTCCATGTCTTTCCTTGTGTTCTGGCTGCAAAACTCTCCCTGAGCATAGCAGAGGATTGGGCAGTGAATGGATGCTGACTAATCCATAGATCTCAGAAAAGACCCCTAACTATTTTTATGACAGGTGTTGAATAATTTCTGTGCTGTGTTCTTGAGGGGACAGGCATTCAGCAGGGGCAGACAGAGATGCAGATCTGGTTTGTAACCCAGGAACTGGGGACAGAGTGGTTTTGGAGTCCAGTGAAGACAGGAGGGCTTGCTCTTAAACCTGAGGCTAGGACAACAAGCTAACTTTGCACTAGTAGTGTTAAGTAGTATAATCTTGGGCTTTTATGTCTCCAAATGCCCTAGTTTGCCTGGAATACAGCAGTGTTTGATTAATATTTCTTGCAGGGTTGCTTTAAAAATGTTGCATGAAAGGAATTGACAATTTCTAACTTCAGCTGAAATAAAGGAATGCTTTGCCCCCACAGTGAGACAAGAGATTGCCAAACAGAATCTCCTGCCTACTCAGGAACAATCTTGTCAGCATTATTCTGTTTTTAAATTGACTAACTTTCTTGTCTTCGTTGCAGAGCTGCCAAGAGTTTTGCAACTCTGTTTGTGAACGTGGATGTCACTTCTGAGCCCCACGAGGTCTCTGCCCTTTGGTTTCTGTGGTATGTGAAGCAGTGTGGGGGCACAGCGAGGATATTCTCAACCACCAACGGGGGACAGGTACTGTCAGCCATCACCTCCTGCAGTTCTTGACTGGCCCTGGTTTAATTTCATTTGTTTGCTGGTTTATTTTAGTTCAGAGGGCCAACTGAGACGTCCACTTTTGAGCCAGTAGCACACTGATATCTGGTTTTATTCATTTGCTCTTTAATCAGGATTTTGCCAAACCAGTATTGAAGACTGCCCCTGTGCTGATGGCATTGCCCCCAGGGATCAGCAGATTTGTATCTGGCTTTCTTTTGGATCCAGATTAAAACACGTGCTTTGCTCGTCCACATTGAAAAGAGAGAATTTTACATTTGCTTATTTCTGTCACGAGGCTGAAGCAATCCTTAGCACTGCAGAAGCACTTAATGGAGACGGCAATGTCAGCTGCAAGTTAATACTGAGAATGTAGCCCAGAGCTGGCTTCCTAAAATGCAAATTTTCAAGCATTAACACCATTAAGGTTTTAAAATCAGTCTAAAGAAAATGAACACTCCTTAAATACGGTATTGCTCTGAAATGTTTGCAATCTGGTACGTTAGAGCTGTGTCTGCATTTGAAGAAAGTAAAGACTCTCTTCATGGTCTTCTACTTGAGAAGTGCAAATTTCACTAATTGTATTAGAAATGGATATATTTTTAGAAATGCTAATTATTTAATCATAAATAAAAATGCAAATACATTAACCATATTAAAATGCATAAATATGCATAGATAAGCAATTACTGTAGATAATTTAAGTTAAATACACTTAATTAAATATTATTTGAATTCTGTGCTATGTTAGAGATGATTTGAGCTTAAGTTAGGTTGGATTATGTACTGCAGCAGACACTTATGTGAGCTACGTTACTTCTTACACCTTGTTATTTATTATGAAGATCAGGTTTCCTGCTTCTGAGACACAGAGCTCTGCAGGGATGAGTGAACTCAGAGAAAGGTTTGAAAGTTTAAGCACTTTTCAGAAGTCTCACCGATTCACAAGCCTCTGGAATCTTTTTGGAGACCACATTTGGAGCAGGGATTTTCTTAGGAGGTTACTCTTAGTTTTGACTAGAGTTCAAATGGTGGTCAAACATGGGAAGCATTTGAGAAGCTCACGGAAGGATGAAGTAAATAAAGTAAAATGGGTATGTTTCCAGGTGAGACTGCAAAAGTTCCCAAAAATGTTTTGATAGCAGTGGACGAAGGGGTTTTGTTTAGAATGCCAAGAGAAATGCTTTTCAAGATGCACACTTCACAAGCACCGCTCTGCTGAGCTGCTGTTTCTGTGTTTCAGGAGAGAAAGTTTGTTGGGGGCTCTGGGCAGATCAGTGAGAAGATCATGGAGCGCCTGGGAGAACGGGTGAGGCTGAGGAAGCCGGTGGTGCGCATCGACCAGTCGGGGGACAGCGTCATCGTGGAGACCTTGGACCATGAGCTGTATGAGGTAATGACATGTCTAGGAAGACGTCTTTAGCGGTGGGATGGGTGGCTACAAAACCTTTAGCTTTTCCTTCTTGACTTCTCCAAAAACCTGGACAGAAATGCAGCAGGGATTTAAGTGACTGTGACAGAAAGTCACAGATTCCCATTGTCCTGAAGGAACAGCAATGTAGGAACTATAAAGTGATGCCTAAAAGCTAAGTGTGTATTCAGACTTTTCCTTTGCTGGCATCTCTTCTTTGTGTTGTTACCTTCTGAATTAGAGGATAAGGTGTAAAGGTAAGGTGTAAAACGTAATTTAGCAATAAACTTTCAGTGAAAAACGCTGCAAGCTTTGCTTCCAAGTTATAACAGAGGAGTCCAGATGGAAGGGAGACCAGTGGACTCTTACAGCGCAGGGCTTTCTTTTAAACACCAGGGAAAGGGCAGCTGCCCATCATTTGAACAGATGGCTGCTTATGTCATGCTTGTTTGTTATTTAATGAGCAGGATTTTGTGAGGCTTTAGTTTTGCAATTCTTATGCTAAATGCCAAAATTGTTTCACAAGATACACCCTGCAGCCTCCCCAGATGTCTGCCAAGACCATTAGAACAGTATACTTAGGTTGAAGTAGGGGAGAATGTATTTGGCTTATGTGTCATTTCTTTTCCAGAGCAAATATGTGATCACTGCCATTCCCCCAGCTCTCTGCTTGAAGATTCATTTCAACCCACCTTTGCCCCCCATGAGGAACCAACTCATCAACAGAATCCCCATGGGCTCAGTCATCAAGTGCATCGTGTACTATAAGGAAACTTTCTGGAGGAAGAAGGGTATTGCATTTTAATTGAAAGGAGTAGCAGTGACAGAGGGAGGAGGGTACATGGTAACAGAACACACTCTTTGTTCAGATGACGCTAAACCTTAGAAGGAGACTTCGTATTCTTCTGTGCCATTTTTGCCCTCCCCTGTGAGAGAAACTTGAGAGATCAGTTGGGAGGAGAGGGTAGATGAAGGAATAGAAAGAAGGAGGTAGTCATGAAGGGAGAATTCATGCCTGTTACTTATTGCCTTGGTTGTTCTTTGTTGTCCTTTCCTTCAGCAGCAGCTGGGTATGAGATGAGCCTCTCTCACTTGTTCTGGGATCGAAAGGTACAAGTGATGTGTGATGGGAAGGTCTGCAAAAATTCTGTTTCTGGATGGACTGGGCAGCATTAATTGAAGCTGTCTTCACACAGGCATCCTCAGCTGGGCTGGTCATCCTGGGCTCCTCTTACATGCTGAATGCTTCCATCATGACTCCTCAGCTTTCTTTGGGAACTTACTGAATCTAAGGCAGACTGCAGTGCGATAACACACATTTCTCATTATTAATTATAATAAGCCCACATCTATTTGCCCACAAATGTCATCCACCCCCATCTTAGTAAACAATCTTAAGGGTTCTGGATCTTGTCATGTTCTGGCTGATAGTTTTGGGATGGATCAGCAGGAGGTGACTGAGTATTTCACAACTTCTTGGAAGCTCCTGCATTTTGATACCTGGACCATGACTGCTTTTCCACCTTGTTCTTGACAGGGTATTGTGGTACCATGATCATTGAAGATGAGGATGCTGCAATTGGTTTAACGCTTGATGACACTAAGCCTGACGGCAGCTTTCCTGCCATAATAGGGTAAGGGACAAAGAAAGGGCCTAGTTAATGCCTTTTATTTCATCTTAGAGACAACAATTGAAATGGAAAACTGATAATTTTGAAAGGAAATACTTTAAAATAGTTAGAGGTTGAGTTTCTCAGTGTATGGTGATGTTCTGTGATGGTTTTACTTCAAAAAAGTTTCCTCTATGATTTCATAGCTAATTTTAAAAATGAAATTCTCTCTTTCTACTTTTTATCACTGTTACCTTTTGCCTCTTTGTGTGGCAAAGTACAGACTTGGCGAAGAGGAAAGGAAAGAGAAAAGAGGATAATGCAGAAATGAAAGTTTTCCTCCAAGTATTCTAGTTCTTTAAAGGAAAATGTGTTTCCTAGAATTATATTTTATTTTGTTGTGTTTTTTTTAGCAGCCAGAGAGTATGATCAGTCTTAAAAGTTTTATTAAAAAATAATTTCCAGCTCAATCCCAGACTTCATGTCATTGCTATATGCCTGCACCCAAGGCTGTGTAAAATCAAAGTAATTGGGAAATAGCTCATGCAAATATTCTAACATGAATTTCAGAGTGGTTCCTTCCTAAATGAGTCCTGCAAGCAGCAGGCAGAGCATTATGCAGAGAGGTGAAATGGATATTTTTATTAGAGACCCTGAAGCTATTACTGTGAATCACAGCATCTCATCATAAGTTATCGGCATTTTAAATAATGCAGGAAATGTAGCAGCATAATGGGAGTAAATTGTTTGTGCTCTTACAGCTTCATTCTTGCTCGGAAGTGCAGAAGATTGACAGGTCTCACAAAAGAAGAAAGGTAAGTACAAACTCTGGAGATCTGTGTGGGATTCGGGTCAAAATTTTCTTATAAATGACCAGAGCAGGAAAAAAATGCCCTGATTTGAAGGAAGTTGTCTGAAACCTGGTGCCAGCAGGCACAAGGCACTTGGCAAGACATGGCACTTTAAGCAAAAAGATGCCTTACTTGGTTTTGGATGAAGGCCCCGCAGAATTCTCACAAATTGGCAGCAGATGTGGTAGCCCTTTGGAAACTCTCTGGTCCTGCTTCTTGCCTTCCCACAGGGCTGCTCTTTTTATGGGACTCTTGCTAAAGAACTGCTCTAAGCTGCTGGGTATGAAAGTAGCATAGATATTCTGCTGGAAAGGGTCCAGGACCAGCCTCCTACCCACTGCTGCCTCCCTGGCTTCCTGCAGGTGCCCTGAGCTCTTTGAAAGCTTGTCAGAAGGGAAAGGTTTGGCCGTTGTGTTTGATTTTTTTTTTTCCTAATACCCCTGGAGGGTTCTTTCAGTGTCTGTAACTTGGTGCAACCTTAACCTGGAGCTGCCACGAGCAAGCTTCAGCATGGAGACAGAAAGCTGTTTCCATCTCTGCACCCTCAGTTGAGGGAAAAAAATGCCCTTCAGGCACAGATGAAGGTCATTTTACTGCCTTCTTGAAACAAGTCTCTGCATAGAGTAGTGCTCCTTGGTATATTACTAAAATAGAATTTATAAAGTAAAGATGGGGGTTTTTTTCCCATCACTCTGTTTCACTGTATCTGATCAAATCAAAGCTACAAGTCGAAAGTGTGGCTTATGAGGAGAGCCTTGGTTTGACAGGGAGAAAATACATTTGATTTTAAAGTATGATAAAAGGAATACTGTGCCCGAGTAAACATTTTTACAGTAATAGCTGCTCTAACTAGAGAAGATGTGGGCATCTCAGATAGTCTGGCAGTCTGTGGATAATGGGTCTAAATGGAGCTGTTTATGTCCCAGTCTTTTCAAATGACAGCCTGGTACCACAGAGCCCTTTTAATTTTGGCAGGAATGGACAAGCACTGAGGCTTTGAGATAGATGCCCAGCAGGTGCCAGATGATAAAAGTCATGTAGGTATTCTGAAATCCAGTGTGCCCAGCATTCTGAGCCATCCTAAACACCAAATGCTGTCTTACAATGAGTGAATATCCTTGGTAAAACTGAGTATTTGCAGTCTTTGAGAACAGCTTTTCTTTCTATGAGATTAGGATCTGCCCTGGCTGTTTGCAAGGCACTATCCTTTTCCCTGAGCATTAAAAGCACTGGCACAATTACCTGACTCTGCAGAATTTTGAACTCTTGTCTTTTGAGGAATAAACCCTAGACCAGAGCTTTGCTTTGGTAAAGAATGGCTGTGAAATGTGCTCAGGTTTGTACCTGCTGGCTGAACCCTGGTGCAGGGGTGGCCCTGGCTCCAGCAGTCTTGGCCACAGCCAGAAAAGGCAGGAGCCTGCTGGGCTGCACTGCAGCTCCTGTCCTCCCCGAGAGCACAAATCTCCTTCCAGGGGAAATAGGGGTCCAGGAGAAGGCAGAACATGAACTCAGACCTTCTCCCAGTGTGCACTCAGGATGAAACCAGTTCGTACAATTTAGTGGGGCTGTGGTGGTGCAGGGAGGGGTCTCATCTGAGCACAGGCTTCTTGTGATCCCCTACAGAGGGTGTATCTTGCTGTGATGCTCTCCTCACCTACCAACACAACCTGGGCTCTCCCTTCATCCTGCTGAGGACAGGGTAAGGGTTTTGGTAATCCTTGGATATGAAGAGTAGGGTGTAGAGTCTGTGGCAGCTGTCCTAAATCAAGTCTGAGAACAGAAGTTGTGGGAGAGGATGGAAGCCTTTTTGCAGCTAAGTCGGTCTGAAGGGAGTAAAACTCACTGCTGCCTTCCAGCTGGTCTTCCCAGGCCAGGTGCCAGCAGTGAGATTGTGCCCTGCCTGTCTGTGCAGGGAAGGCCATGGCATCACACTCTGCTGTGGAATAAGAGACCAGGGCAGAGAGCTGAGTGTCTGCCTGTGCACTTCTTCCATGCTGGGCACCGTGTGACTCTCAACAGGACCCTGCCTCGGTAGCTCCAGGCATAACATTCCTCTTACTTAGTGCTTATAGTAATTTCACAGCTGAGCCCGAAGACGAGAAATAAGGATTTTACTCACTGCATGTTCTGTATGTTTCATGCTCGCATTAACTATAAATCCATTAATAAGAATTTATTCAAACTGCTCTAGGACAAAACGTGCAGATCTTGCAGAGAGACAGCAAAGATGCAAAGACTGCTCTTATTAGGGGTAATGTCTTCAGTGATTGATTTCTGTTGATACAGTTCAATCCTTTAGAAACTGCTGCTTTGGTTTTGGTTTTGTTTGTTCATTTGTTTGGGTTTTTTGTCTTGTCAAATAATACCCTGTTATTGATGAATAATTCCTTCCAACGTCAACATTTCTTAAGAGTCTGAAGATGCCCTCAACCTGAAGCTTAATATTTTCCTCTGCACAGCTATCTTAGACGAACTAATCTGTATTTGCAATGTACTCAGCACCCAGCTGTGAACTCGCACCTTCATGGAGCCCTGCAGTTGGCCACAATATCTACCTGTCACTGCTACGCCATTTCCAGGCTCCCTGGAGGGTCTGTAAGTCATTGTGGAAAAAGGACAGGGCACAGGCAAGTCTAGAGGGGTCCTTCTCATCCCTGCATGGTGCTGTGAGGAGCAGAAGCAGATGGTCCCAGGGTGATAACTCACTTTCCTGTGAGCCATGTGAATTTCTGACCTGCCCTGAAAGCAAGAGCTGATGGTGTTTGTAAGAGGCAATATCCTGCTGTTAAAATGGCTTTGTTCAGACATTGGGCAGGTGCTGGTGGTCTGCAGGGCACGGTGCTCACCTCATTTATGGAGAAAAGGGGGAACTCACCCTTTTCCTTAGGGCTGTTGCTGGATTTGTGTCACCCCTGATGGCAGAGGAATGTTCATGCAGGTTCTGGAGCTCTCTGAGCCTTCCTGGCCAGTCACTGCTTCTGGAGCAGGCTGACCATTGTCCTCTGCCCCAGGGCAAAAGGAAGAGGCGCTTTCCCCCTGCTGCCAGCAGCAAAACCAGCCCAGGGCCACACCTCTTCCTGAACTGTAGCAACCTTCACTTTGTTGCTCAAGCTCCAACCTGCATGTGAGGACACCTTCAAAGCCCTTCAAGACATCCTGTTTCTCCTCATCCTCTTCCCGTAGCATTCTTTGAGTTCATGGGTATAGCTGGGCCCCTGTAGAGCTGGGTTGCTTCTTACAGCAGTTATATGTGGTTTCCTCATCTGCTTTTATAGCTGGAAGTGTAGCCCTCACATTACAGAGCTGGGACTCCTGTATTTCTGTGCCCAGCATGGCTTTCTGTGGAGCACTGGATTTGCTTCCAGAAGTAAATGTCTTTCCAGTGCTGTGTTTGTGTGTTTGTTTTTCTTGATTGTTAACTGTTATTTGATCCTGATCTTCTTGCTTTTGGGAATTGGTGCAGCGTGGCTAAGAGTAAGACCCAAGGGCTTGTAGGAACAAACTTAATTGCACTTGGAGTTTGCTACAGAGTGAAATATATTCAATGATTTATAGACTCATAAAGTAAAACAGAAGGAAATTTTATATATACAAAAACAGAGAACTGATTCCCTGAGAGCCACAGTATATCAAGACCTGCATCTCTGTAGGAACAAACCATAAGTTAGACTATGGGCCAAGACAAAAAAGTGCAATGCCTTACTGCTTTCTTTCCTGACAGCCTGCAGAACATTTTGATAGTTTGGGGGTTTGGGCTGCTGCAGTTATCTTAAGAGAACATCTTGCATAACTGCTGGAAAACCAGCGCTGATGCAGCACAGGAGATGGAGTTATTTCTAGTGATCCAGAGGCTGGTGAATTAGGATAGACCCCAAAAAGCTGGAACCTCAAATTCAAGCAGATACAATACTTGTTCTCTTGGAAAGCAGGGTATATTAGAGGTGGTTTGTTTTCTCTTTCCTCGCGCTGAAGTCCTCTGTTGCTTTTCTCTTGCAGGAAGACGAGGCTGTGTGAGCTCTATGCAAAGGTTCTGGGATCAGAGGAAGCTTTACATGTAAGCACAAAATCTAAACCCCAGCATCTCTGGAAAAGGTACCTTTGGAAAAGGTACCTGCTGTGGGAGCTCTTGCTGCCCTTAGTAGAGGAATGAAGATTATGGCAAGCCTTAGGTTGGGTTTGGCAGTGAGGATAAGAATGAGTTTATGAAACATTAAAAGACAGATATGTTCTTGTCCAGCCCCATGGTGTGGAGTTCTCAGTGGTTGCCACCCTAAACCTCAGCTGTTGTCACACGTGACAGGCTTGCTTTCCCTCTCTGTCCATTTTGTGTTTCCTCTCTTACTAGTTATTAAGATCCACCGCTGCATGTGTTGGGTTGTTTTTCTTTCGCCTTTCCCTTGCCTTCTCTTCCCTGAAATGGTGAATGACTGTTAGGATTTGTGTGATTTCATACTTAAGATTATGTGATTAACGCTACTTATACTGTTAAGGACAATTTTACAGGCTTAAAAGTTGTGGACACCAATCTGGAGAACACATCATTTTCAACACCACACATGTAACAGAACCATGAAAGTGCCACACTTTGCATTTTTAACAGTGTATATTTGTACCCAGTGTACACATTACAAGTATTTCAACTGTACACCCTGAAGGTTAATTTTGCTTTGCATGGCTCAAAGCATAAATTTGTGCACAATGCATAAATTAACATTGACAGATTAAGGGGATTATGTTCTACAATGGCCAGATTAACTAGTTTTTTAGACACTGCTAGCTATTTTAAAAAAAATTAAGGCTTATTGTGTTGGGTTCATGCTGCATTGGGAGACTTGTTAAATGTGCTCATCTTGTCAGGCATTGACATGCAACAAATGATAAACTGTTCTTCTCTACTCTCTCCTCAGTTCTGTTATTAACTTCCTCGAGACTTTGTCCTTTCCTTGAGTGAATTAATCTCTGTTTTACAGCCAGTGCATTATGAAGAGAAGAACTGGTGTGAAGAACAGTATTCTGGGGGCTGCTACACGGCTTACTTCCCACCAGGCATAATGACTCAGTATGGAAGGTACGGTGTCTATTTATAGTGGGCTTTGGAGTGGTAAGATAAGACCAAGTTAATAAATATCCTCAGAAAGGGTCATGAATCCTCTGCCGCTGTTCACTTTATACCTTTAAGATCAGTGGGGGGTGTTTTAAAGAGCTGGTGTAACCTTCCACTTGTCTCAGCTGGGTTTTATGATGGATGAGTGCAGTATCATTAGGGGCTTTTAGCCACTCCTGTTATTTGGTGAGTACAGCTGAGGAGGTGCTGGGAGGGGAGTTGGAAGCTTTCACAGTCTGCTTACAAAACTGGCTTTGAGTGTTTGAGATCAGTGTAACCATTTCAAGCACATCTTTAGCTGGTGTTTTAAAAATACTGACAGAGAGTTAATTCTTGCTGACATTGATAGTAGTAAGTGATTTCTTTGGACCATTCCTTTCTTTTTAACAGTGAAAGCTTAATATAGTGATCCGTGTACCATTGCATACAGTCTTCTCCCACTTAAGTTTTTTGCATGAAAATAAGGTTTACCAAGAAGAAAAAGACTGGTGATTGGATTTAGATACACAGGTTTTAATGTGGTGGAATAGCCCTACTTTGGAAGTTTAAGTTCTTAAAATTTTAAAATAACTTAGAGCAATAAAGCAGTTGTAACAAAGCGCTGATGGAGGCCTTAGCATTTAAAGTAATTAAAATGATAATTATTACAGATTCTGGCAAAAATAGAGTTTAAACAATGCTTTTTATTTATTTACTTATTGTTACAAATACCGCGGAGAAGTATTTCAGCATGCTGCACTGTGCCAGTAATGCCTGACATTAGGATTTATGCCACTGGCTGGAATTGTGAGATAGTGTAAGTCTCATCTCAACATAATTGTCCTTCATACCTGTGAAGAGCGTAAACATTTAAAAAATGTGAACACTGGTGTGTTCACTGTAAGAAATTCAATGCAACCCAGGCTCCTCCTCCAGCTCCACTCACCCAGTGCTATTATCTTTAAGTGCTTGCTGTCATTTAGAACACTTTTATTCCAACATTAACTATTTCAATTCTTTCCTGATACAGCTGATGTGACTTATTGCTTGTCCTCCTCCAGGATCATTCGGCAGCCTGTTGGCAGGATCTACTTTGCTGGCACAGAGACTGCCACAGAGTGGAGTGGATACATGGAGGGGGCTGTCCAGGCTGGAGAAAGAGCAGCCAGAGAGGTACAGATGCTCAGGGGACACTCAAATATCCTGTGAAAAATGAAAAATCTTGTGGTTGGAGGTGAAATGAGAACTGAGTGTTGACAGCTTTGGGTGTTCTGAGTCTTGATGCAAATCCCCGGAAAGGGGAGAGACTTCAAAATGGATGAAGGTTTTGCGCTCAGATTTGGAATGCTAGGAAGGGCTCTGGCTATTTTGACAAACTCTCCCCGTGTTTCTAGGGTTAAATCTTTTCTTCCTTTACAGAAATCCCAAATTCTCTCTTAGTCATTTTTCTCCCAGATCTGTTTACCATTATACAGGGAGATCATGTCTGTTAGAGGATGGAAACAGCTCAGTCCCGCAGCTCTGCACACCAAGCCAGTCCCTTCCTCAATGTTTCCAACACAGTGATGTTCTGTTGAGACAGCCCCAACATAAAGTCACTGAACAAGGTGTTTGACGCTGGCCAAATGCCAGGCACCCACAACAGCTGCTCTCCCCTGCCACAGCTGGGCAGAAGAGAGGAAAAAAAATTAAACAAAGGGGTTATGAGATAAGGACCTGGAGAAAAAACTCCAAGGGCAAAACAGGCTCAACTTAGAGGTACAAAGTGAATTTATTACTAACAGAGACAGAGGAGGATAATGAGAAGTAAAATAAGCCCTTGAAACACCATTTTCCCCCCCAACCCCTCCCTCCTTCCCACCGACAGTGCAGGGAACAGGGAGAGGGGGTTTGGGTCAGTTCATCACCAGGATTTTCTTCTGCTGCTCAGGGACAGGAGTCCTTCCCTTTCTTTGCCGTGGGGTCCCACCCATGGGAGACAGTTCTCTGTGAACTCTTCCAACCTGGTCCAATCTCATGAGCAGCAGTCCTCCCAAAACTGCTGCAACGTGAGCTCCCCCCACAGGCAGCCAGTCCTCCCAAAACTGCTGCGGCATCGGTTCCTCGTCCACGGGGTGCAGACCTCTGAGGCCAGGCTGTTCCACCTCGGGAGCAAGGCCTCTCTCTCCACTCGGACTCCTGCTGGACAGCAGCCTCCTCCAGGGNCTGGACCACAGCCTCCTCCAGGGATCCACCCGCTCCAGTGTGGAGCACCTCCCCATGGGCTGCGAGTGAATCTCAGCATCCCCAGTGGGCCCCATGGGCTGCAGGGGGACAACCTGCTCCACCATGGGCCTCACCAGAGCCGGCAGCCTGCAGAGGAATCTCAGCTCCGGCGCCTGGAGAACCTCTTCCCCCTCCTTCTCTACTGACCTTAGTATCTGCATGTTGTTTTCCTGCACATGTTCTCACTTCCTCCCCTTCTCTAGTTAGGAAAAAACTGTCCCCACTTTGTTTTGATTTTCTTCTTAAATATGTTACCACAGAGGCGTTACCAGCATCTCCAATTGGCCCAGCCTTGGCCAGCAGCATGTCCATCTTCAGAGCCAGCAGGGATTGGCTCTGCTGGACATGGTGGAAGCTTCCAGAAGCTTCTCACAGAAGCCACCTCTGTGACCCTCCTGCTACCACAAACCAGGCCAAGCAAAACCAACATACAAGGACTTAGATATTTTGGTTCTGAGAAAATGACAATTCCTTGAGTATTTTCAGGAACGTTACAGTTTATGGACCAGCAAAAGAAATTTCATCTTTGTTTTATGAGGTGAAAGGATCCTTGTGGCTAAAAGCTACAGTCGTGGAACACAAATTGTCCTGGAAGGGATGTAGAGAGTTCTTCTAGCCCATACCCCTGCCCCAAGAGACAGGGATCAACTGTTCATAAATTGCCCCATTTAAGAAAGTTATACCTAAGCTGCTCCTGAAAGGCTCCAGAGGCAGTGCCTCATGACCTCTCTAATGTAAGGACATCACAGCAGAGCCTCCATAGACCTCAGCAAAGGAGTTAAGTGCACTTGACTGGTAGAGATTTTGATGTTTTCCTTTCCTCATTTACTTATGAAAGGAAAATGTGTTGAAAATTTAATGCTTCTCACTCTCCTGCATTGAAGAGTTGACAGGGTCCATGAATCTTATCTACAGTAAAAGCCCGTTGTAAAAGATGTTAAATCTTAAATCTACAAATGTGTGGGATAGGAAAAACAGTAATATCACCATCTCCATTGTATTTCACTGTAGAAGAAGATAATCTTGCTGTCTTCCCTGAATATCATTTCAAATGGTCTTTGCTATCCTTCTTATCTCTGCTGTCTCTGATACTTTGAATGGTAACTTTCCCATAGCGAAGGTTTTTGTTTTAGTTTTGCTTTTCTCTGACTGAAAGTAGTGGTCCGTCATCACTCCCAGGATGCTGTTCCTCTTCCTATATCTTGATAAATTTTGCAAAAGAAGCTACTCCTGGCATCTGCACATATCACTTTGCCATGAGTATCTGCTTAATTCTTAGTCATAATCACATTACCCTGTTCACACAGGACTGGCCAAGTCCCAATATCTTGCATGGACTAACTAAGCATAAAGAGCTTTCTCTGTTACTGTTTCTGTATTCCATTAGGAGTGTCTTATTAAATATCAGGCCTCCCCAGAAATGAGTTGTAAAAAGTTGAGTTTTCTTCTAAAATTTGAATACACTGTGATTTATGTGCTTAGTCATGCCATTTTTAAACAATAATTGAAGCCAGCTTTTTTTTTTTTCCCTGTCTTAAAGAATCCATGGTAGTTATTGAGAGCCTTACTTATTTTCAGATACTGTTTGCTATGAGGAAAATCCCAGACAGTGAAATTTGGAAGCCAGAACCTGAATCAATCGTAAGTATTTATGTAGATAAAATGGATTGGACTTTTCTTCTGCTGTTTTGCTGATGAGATAAAATTTTGTTGTCGTCTGTTTTTGTATAAGTTCACCAAATCAAAGCTAAAATAAACTTTCCCTTACTCACCAAAATTGCCCTTCCCTAAAAAAGGAACAGAATGGAAACTCAGACAGGGCATCCATCTGACACATAAGGCATGACTAGAAAGAACTGCTCTTTTAAACTTGGCTATGAATCCTTTCCGTGTGTGTGTTCTTCCCTTTAACTGAGCAGAAAGATAAGATATAACTGCTTAATTGATAAGATATAACTGCTTCAGCCCAGTTCTGTTCCTGCTGCGAGAATCTCTCGATTTATATCCCGCCTCTCACAGTGGAGATGTGTGGATAATGGATACTCTCCCCACAGGATGTGCCAGCTTTGCCCATCACTACAACCTTCTGGGAGAGGAACTTGCCATCTGTGCCAGGACTGCTAAAGCTGATTGGATTTTCCGCTTTCTTCACCTCTGTGGCTGCAGCTGGGTTATTGGCCTACAAAAAGGGACTTCTGGTTCGAAACTGAAAAAAGGTGCCAACTCAAAGCCTCACAATTGAGGGATTTTCTTTTTCTTTCAGAGGTTTTTTTTTTTTTTTT
>VZRN01005533.1:74036-143222 GCA_013397935.1 Dasyornis broadbenti
TTTTTGTCATGTACTTCCCTGTCTCCAAAATCTGAGGAAGAGCGGAAAACAGTAGAGAAAATAGGCCGGAGGGAAGGGATTAAGAAAGGGCATCCATGTTGAAAAACAATCTCTAGAGTCCAGGCCTACTTCTAGTACTAATTTTTTGGTTGTTGGATTTCTAGGGTACCAAGTGTTATCGCCTTGAGGTTTTGATCCAGATCTCAGAACAGAAGTGACAAAATACTTCTCTAAAGCCTATTCTGTTGAGATTTCCAGTTGGTTTTACTTTTATGTCTGAACCAAACCCTGAACTCCAGGTCTCCACAGGCCCTGTTCGTACTGTACTGTACAACAAAATTTCCAGTTGTAAACAAAGGATTTTTGCCTTCCTGTGTGGTAGACTGAGAAAAGGAATCCATAGCTTACAGGATAATTAGATAGTTCATGAAATTACTGAGGAACTGTTAGTGTTTTTATTTTTTACCCAGAAGTCCAGAGCCCAGGGAGCACCTAAGGGACAAGCCAGGCTAAATTTATCCATCTGAACTGTGCAAGTGCAGCCACAGGATGCTGGCATTTCCAGTGGCATACATGTCCTACAGTGAGTTAAAGGACAAGGGTTCTGCTGTGTTTGGCAGTGGGGTTGAATTTCAGGCTCCCCAGCTGTGTTCACAACTGCCTGGCAGAGCAGAGCTCGCGTGGTCCAGTCGAGTCTGTCCCTGTGCACACCTTGAAGCTGTCTCTTGCCTGGCAGGGCACAATGGGCTTGAAAATGTAGTGTTAGCATTAAACAAATAAAATAAAACAAACAGACAAAAAACCCAAAACAAAACAAACAAACCCCAAACAAGCAAAAAAAACCCAACATAAAAACCCACTTATCTGCCCCCAAATTCTTGCTTCATACTGAACATGGATTTGCTGGTTGAGTGCTTTGGTCTCTCCTAACAACCATATTGATAGGATTAGCACTTCCACTTCTGCCTGCTGTGCTGTGTTGTACTGACTGTGCACTTTTGGTAACTAATCAAGGATCTGAATGATGCTGAGGTCAAAGAGAACCGTTGATGCAAGAGTCACGTGCGAGTGCTGCTGCCCTCCATAGCTTGGTGCTGTTCAAACGATGTGAAAAATAAGAGAAAGTAGAAATAAAGAAGGCAGGATGCAGGGGTGACAGGGAAGTAAAAAAATCCACCCACCAGAACCTCAGTGCCTACTTGTCAGTGTGTTGGTGCCTTGTTCTAGAAATTTCTGCTGTATTAACCTGTGCACAGCACAAGACAGGAAGACACAGGTGTGTCTGACAACAGGATCTGATGCACACGAGGTTGGAGATGTCTGGAATTTTTCAGAGCCTGTTTGCTGCACTTCTCCCTTCAACAAGAACCAATTTATATGTAAAAAAAATTGGATTGCAGTAAAGAGCCACAGAGGGAAGTACAGTAATAAATTCAGCAACTGGTGTGAGCAGACGGTAGAGGAACTGTATCACCAGTCTCAGACAGACTTTCTGGGCTAGCATGTGATCTTGCTTGTGTAGAGCAGCACTTCGTTCTCCAAATAGTCCCATGGAAATTTACTGAACTACTTGGAAAGCTGTAATATTTGTGAGCAGCACCTCGCTTTCCGACCCTCAGGTTTTGTTCTTTTTAACTTGATGTGCCAGTTAAACATCGTCTCGTAGCAGCAGCTTGGATTTTACCACAAATGAATATCCTCGTAACAGCCTTTTAAAATGCATGGGGGAGCTTTTCAGGCATAAAGATCTTTAAAGCAGAAGAGGAGTGCAGCAGTGTACATATGGCCTCTCTTGTATCACACCGAGCTCTAATTTGCTGGGACGTTTGCCTGCTTCAGAGAGCTTCTACGTGGCTTTCTCTCCCTGTGATTTATTTACTAAATGAATTAGGAACTGAAAGCTGAATGGGAAGTTCAGAGCTTTTGCAACTCACACAATTCCCAGGCCAGAAATAAACGCAGGAACCTAAATTTGGGAAGACATTTTTGAAGTCTTGGCCCCAATATTTGTAAGTGGTAGACAGTGGATACATACTTTAAATGTAAAGAACTGCTGCATTTGCAGATGATTTTTCTGCCAAAACTGTTTGGAATTCAGGTCCTGCTTCTGCCCTAGAAATACTCCACATTCTCTAAAGGGGAGCAGATTCATGAAACTAATGAGGCTAAATCGGTTTTATTCACATCCAAAATGCATTTCTCTCTTATTTGCTCCTGAATCTGGCAGAGGTTTTTCCCAGTTTAACAGGATCATGTTGTGTGCCACAGGGGCAGGAATTCCAATCAAAACCAGAAATAAGGTAGTTAGAACTGAACTGAATCTTAATCTAAACTTTTGATGAGATTGCCCAATTAAAAAAAAAAAAATTGGAAAGTTTCTATACTTATAAACCTTTCTTAGTTTCAAAGTGAAACAAAAATGGGGAAAAAATAGAGCAATACCACAAAGCATTTCTCATTCTGCTACAAATAAAGAGGGTGAGGCTTGGAATCTCAAATTAAATTTGGACTCCCTGAGATTCCTAATCAAGTCTGGTTGGAGCTGGGAGGTCTGAAGTGTAACATCTGTATTAACACTCTAAAGTCTCTGTCTTCTTCCTTGCAGACTGCCAAGGCTTTAGCAAAGCTCTCTTTGTCTTTACAGCCGTGTCTTACTATGATTGTGCTGTGGACCATACCACCACTATGGGATTAAAGAATGGATTTGCTGCTGTTTTCTCAACATTTTCCACACAGAAGGAACACGTGGCACGTTGTGGACATGGATGCCAATGTGATGAGTGAATTGACAAATGTAGGTAGAGAATCAAACTGCTTCCCTATGGGTGGAGGGAACTGTTAGCACTGGCTTACGTTTTTGAAATTAAAATTCATGCCAACCCTTTGAAGAGAGGAATGAAGCCTGTTTTAACGAGTAACCAGTCGTGCTGTATTCTTAATTTATTAACACATTTGATGAGACAACTGCTGTCATGAAAGTTCCAACAGTTTACCAGCTTTGTAAAATGTACTATGGGAACAACCATGGAAATAATTGTATTTGTCTCTTATGAACTGAACTGTGTTACCATGCATATTTGTAATGAGTTTACAAAAAGAAAAAAAAAAGAGATTTACTTTCCTGTACACTGTTCTGATAGCCACTCTACATTGCAAGGAATGACAGGTCATGGCATAAAAATCTGTGTTAACCAAAGGACTTGAAATCTAATTGTATAAGCAACTCAACAAGGATGTGAGCAATTTTCAGGCAGCGCCCTTGTCTTCCCTTCAATTTGTGCATTTTTTTCCTCAGTGCAGATCTTGATTCCAAATAGCACATCTGCTCTCAGTACAAAGACTTTAATCAAGTAATTAAGTCCATGTCTGAGCATTGTCCATCACTGGAACACACAGCCTGGACAAGAAGCTATGGGGTTTGTATTAAAGGAATCTTTCAGTGTCCACAGTGGGATTGTTGTTTCACTGAAGTAGCTTTACAGGTGTGCAGAAATTTTAAGATTTTTTTCTCTTTTTTGAGACATGAAAAAGAAATATTTTTGAGGAAGGAGGAATTGTATGACCTCCAGAAGTACTAGGGAGTCAAGATTAAATAACAGATCTGCCGCTGCTCTTGGGCAAGAAGCAAACCCCCTCAAATCAGAGATTACAAACACTCACAAATAAACCTGACCTGTGTTCCAATGAACTAACATTCCCTCTCCCATCTCCACCACCTGAAGATCACCCTGATCTTCCTTCTGTTGAAGAACAGATTGCAAAAACGAGACAGCCGAAGCAGTCTTGCTTTCAAAGTGTCTCTCCAGTGAATTTGTTTAGGCGTTGTCGTAGACTGCCGCTTATAGCGTGTCTGCTGTGGTCATGTGCAGGTCAGTGCTCAGTGGTGCCTGCCTCTGTGTTTTGGGGGAAAAAAAAAAAAAAGTGACTTCACTTTGCAGGAATATATATGCTGTGTGTGTGATGAATTTGTGCCTTTTATAACCGTAGCATTTTCTAAAGTGCCTCTGTGGTGACTGTCTCCCTTGGTTTCCTTCTTCAGCTCCCTTTTCAATAGGCTCTGCAGATATTTTTACCTGACAGCTGTGAAATTTTTTTAACCTTAATTAGAATCAATAAATATTGTCATGTCACATGTGTTGTTTGAGGCTTTTCTTTTAGGGAAGCCCCTTTTGACTTGCTTGTAATGGTATTACTTACTGACACAGCATTTTGCATTTCATACTGAAACGTGTAACTTCAGCTTTTCTTAGTAAAGAAAGCTCTGTGAAGAAAAGGAGAGGATTAAAAAATATACAAAACCACCCAAGCAACCCCCCAAAACAGTGCAAAAAACCCTACCCAACCCCTCAAATCCACAATTTAAATTAAAAAATCGAACCACATTTGGTAGTAGTATAGATGACCAACTGTTTTACGCTTAAGAATTAGTTTTTGTTACTGGAGGGCAGGTGGCTCAAATTGAACATAGGAAGACACAGACCTTGTACCAAATACTGTGTGATGTAGACGTGAAAAGCCTGGAAGAGAGACCAAAATAACTTAATTTCACCCACTATCTCAGTGGCAGTGTTAGAGAGATAATGGAACTGAAGAACAAATTTGCTCTTGGGAAGGGACCTGTGTTGCACAAAATCATAGGCCATGAATACTGGAGAAAGTGTAACCACCCATGTGAAAAACATTAAAAGTGTGCAGTGCTCTGTGTATGGGCTCAACTTCCAGCATTACAAGTTACAAAGGAGCACAAATACAATGAAAGCAAATACCCTCAACTAATCCTTCACACACTCTGTAAAGCATCTGTCCCCTAAGAAACGTGTCAGAACCAGCAATGCATTTCACAGCCTTCAAAGCAGCCAGAAAGTGCTTATGACTTTAAAACATGGCTACCAGGTTTTGGTAGCAGGGGGCTACAGGGGTGGCTTCTGTGAGAAGCTGCCAGAAGCTTCCCCCATGTCCAGCAGAACCAACCCCTGCTGGCTCCAGGATGGACACACTGCTGGCCAAGGCTGGGCCAGTTAGAAATGCTGGTAATGCCTCTGAGATAACAAATTCAAGAAGTAAAAAATAGTTACTGTGCAGATGTAACTGCAGCCAGAGAAGAGCAGAGTGAGAATATGAGAGGAACAGCCATGTGGACACCCAGGTCCGTGCAGAAGCAGGGGCAGGAGCTGAGATTCCCCTGCAGCCCCTGGTGAGACCATGGGGAGGCAGCTGTGCCCCGGCAGCACGTGGCGATCCATGGGGATGCAGGGATCCACCTGCAGCCTGAGGAGGAGCCTACGCTGGAGAAGGTGGATGCTTGAGAGGAGGCTGTGATTCCATGGGAGGCCCATGGAGAGAAGAGCCCGTGCTGGAGCAGTTTCCTGGCAGGACTTGTGACCCTGTGGGGGACCCACGCTGGAGCAGGCTGTGCCAAAGGACTGCACCCCATGGAAGAGTGACTCCTGTTGGAGCAATTTGTGGAGAACTGTTTCCCATGGGATGGACTCACATTGCAGAAATTCATGGTGAGCTGTCTCCCATGGGAGGGATCCCACGCTGGAGCAGGGGAAGGACTCCTCTCCCTGAGCAGTGGCAGGAACAATGTGAGATGACCTGACTGTAAACCCTATTTCCCATCTCCCTGTGCTGATAGGTGGGAGAAGGGAGAGCTGGGAAGGGGGGAGGAATAAGGGGAAGGTGTTTCTAAGGTCTTGTTTTACTTTTCATTATCTGCTCTGATTGTGTTAGTAATAAATTCAGTTAATATCTCTAATTTGAGTCTGTTTTGCCCCCGATGGTATTTGGTGAGTGATCTCTCCCTGTCCTTATCTCAGCTCATGACCCCTTTGTTATATTTTCTCTCTCCTGTCCAGGTGAGGAGGGGAGTGACAGAGTGGCTTTGGTGGGTGTCTGCCATCCAGCCAGGGTCAACCCACCAGAGTCCTTTTGGTGCTGAAAGCCAGGGTGATGAGGATTTTGAGATAAAGACAGTAATTGGGACAGGTTGGGCATAATATGGACTGAACAATGCTGGAGAGCAGAATGGTCATGGTGAATTTTTGTTATAATTATAGTGAAGGGACAAGGGCTGGATTTTGTGTAAATTGCCCATTTTTGCTTTGTGTTGTGATGTTATTTTGATTTTTGTGTGGGGAATTTTTGTCTTGCCTTGTTTGACTATTTTTGTTGATGTGAGTGCAGGTTGTGGGATGAATGTGGATTTTAAGGATAATTCTTACATTCTTAAATATGTGATTCACAGAGGTGAGGGGTGGAAAGTGGAGGTCAAATTTGACCTACCTCTTTAATCCTTTGTTCAGACATCTCCCGGAGCATCCCAGAGGGCATAACTGAAATGGTATTGTTATTAATTTAGTTATTTACAAAGCTTTCAGTGTGCATTTCAAAGAGACTGTCTCAGCCAAGGGTTGCTTCATTATTTCCATCAGTCCAGCGTACAGAAAATTAATGTGGACAAATTAATACAGAAGAAATCCATTTTGTTTAACATCTATAAAAGATACAAATATGATTTCCTAAGAAACCAATTAGAAATCCCACTCATTGTTTAGAAGAGAATAGAATGTGTGTGCAAATTATTTGGCTAAATCATGCAAACGATGAGAGCTGAGGATCATTTTTTCCTCTCGTCTTGTGTAATTATACCAATTGCTCATCTGGAGCAAATCCCAAAATGTTGGAAGGACTGATGAGTTTTGCCTTCTGGCTCAAGACAGGATAAATTCCCCCTGAGCCTGTGGAATTGCCTCAGAAAAAAAGAAAAAAAAAAGCATTCAAGAATAATAGGTAAAACTGGCCTCGGATTGTAGAACCAAAGCACAGTTTGGGATCTGCTGGAAACAAGACACGTTTCTGCTCAGGTTGGTCCTGCTCTGTGGCGTGGATGTGGAAGGGGGCTCCTCATCTGGTGTTTCAATCCATGCAGGTACTGTAGGCTCCTACAGACATTTCCTTCTCTCACTGTCTCCATACGGGAGGGATGGATGGGATTTTTAAATTCAGTGTCTCAGTTATGTGTTTGAAATACGTGGGATTTACTTGCATCTCACTTTTTCTGCAAAGAGCACATATCTACCCACCTAGAGGGCAATTCATGAGCCACAACCCAGTTGCCTTGTGCGTCTCAGACATTCCAGGACACCTTGTTCAGCCTCCAGCTGCTGCCCTGAAAGGAGGCAGCTCTTCCAGAGGCCCAAGGCGAAGTGTGTCCTAAACCAGCCCTGCCTGGTGGCACAGATGTTCTTTGGGTACCCAAACAGGGAGGTTCTGCTCCCACCAGCTGCTGATGGCAGTCAGGTGTTTCTTGGGGCATTAAGCTTTGAAGAAATGCAAACAGGGATGAATCCAACATGCTACAAGTTAATGAGTTGCATGTTAATAGGTAGCTGCACATATAATATGGTAGTACACAGCTGTCCTTTACCCAGGCAGGCTCTAGATGAATTTGTTTGTCATTGGAAACAGAGCTGTGAAATTCTAGTCATAATATTAACGGTGTTTGCTAGAAAAGCTTTCAGTTAGCAGCTGAGTGCCAAGATAAGCTGTAAAAAAATACACCTGGGTAAGAGGCTTTGTAAGTTGATTTTAGTGTGCATGATTTGTACAGTCAGTAGCAACAAGCTATTCTGAAGCTAGGCTAGAAAAAGCTCAGAAAAAAAAATTTGAAAATAATCCTAGAATAGTTTGGGTTGGAGAGAATCTAGAAAGGGAATCTTCCTAGGTCATCTAGTCCAAACCCCCTGCCATGGGCAGGGATATCTTCAACTAGACCAGGGTGCTCAGAGCCCCATCCAGCCTGGTCTTGAATGTTTCCAGGAACAGGACATCCACAACTTCTCTGGGCAACCTGTTCCATTCATCTTATATCTGATCTAAATCTCTCTTGTTCAAGTTTTAATCTCTTTGTTCCATCACAACAAGCCTTGCTAAAAAGTCCCTCTGCAGCCCTTTTAGGTACTAAGGTCTCCCCAGAGCCTCCTTTCCCCCAGGCTGAACAGCCCCAACTCTCTCAACCTGTCTTTGTAGGAGAGGTGCTCCAGTCCTGTGATCAACTTCATGACCCACTTCCAGAGATGTCACAATACCTGTGAAACACACACTGTCCCAGCTCCTGGGTCTTTACCCAGTGCCATGCTGGCTCATCCCAGTTTTCCATCCTTCCTGCCATTGCTGAAGGAGGCAAACCAAGTTGCTTTGAGTCCAAGCTGGTCTCGCTCTGTGTTTTGACAGAAGGTGAGATATCATTTCTAATTTAGAAGCAAATGGCATTAGCAGTCATCCAGGGCTGGTTTTTGCTGTGTGCACAGTGAATTTTCTGATAGCGATGTTTCTAATCCTCTCTTAGATGAATGACCCTAACAAAATAATCCAAATCCACCCAGCTCTATTTACTCTGACACCTACAAGCTCTGTAGACTCCCTCCCACCATTCCTCCAGCTTTGAGGGGGAGAAAAAGCCTCATCCAAATCTAAGTGATCCATTCATCTGACCTCCAGCAGAGAGGGGCTGAGCAAACACAGACCAACCTCATCTACCCAAGGGCACAATGCCATTGAATTTTAGTGGCATCTTTGAGAGGGGGAGTGTCTCACTGAGTGCTATTTCCCTGCAGCAGCAGAGACTCCAAAAAGCACTTGAAGAAGTGGTACCCAGCAGAAACAGCAGCCTTTGGATGATTTAGTTTGTCAAGTGGTTCTGTTTGCTCCTGCCCCTCTGCCTAATGGGATTCAACACTGCACTTGAATACACTCTGGTGCTTGGCTGGGAAGGAGCAGGGAAAAGGAAACGTAACAATAATGCACTGAGGCATCCTTGTCAGCCCTCAGGCCGTGCCCAATTTGCATATGCTCCAAGTTGTAAGAAAACACTTTGCACAGCAGTGTTGAATTTATCAGAAATTACATTATAATTTCAGATGTGGAAATTTCTATTCCAGGTCTGAGGCAGGGAGATGTCCCATTGGGCTGTGCAGTCATTATCTTAAACAATTGAAGTGCATGCTTGTACTTCATCAAAATCAAGGGAAGACATTACTCCAGCCTCCACTTGCCTATTCAGTCCAAAGTGGAACAAGAATGTTTAACTAAATTAGAAACAATATTATTTCCCAATAATTCTTTATGAGGTGGAGTTTGGCCAGAGCAATTTTTCAGAGCGTGCATATTTGAGCCAGCACCTCTATCCATCTCTGCAAAGCAAACTGCCCCCACAGAAACCCCCTTCTTAGAGGAGGAGAGTGTCCAGGTGCATTCAGGATCTATGCTCACGCTTTTCTTCCAGCTCCTTTATGCTGCCAAGCAGGAGAAAGGACTCAAGCTGCCCTTTGGAGGAAGTTTTTCAGCGCTGGCAGAGGGGTGGTGCCTCAGCCATTTCACTGCCCTGATTTCTGCCAGGGACTGGCCAGAGCCAGGAGGAAAGGGCTGTGGGGATGGAGCCTGCGCTTCTCTGCTTCCTCCAGTGTGGCATATCAGAGCTTGGAGATGGGTGAGGACAGGGGCTTAAAGCTGGGGACTTGCATCCTTTCCTTTAGTGTGCTTTCCTTACAGAGGCTGATATTTTGGGTACCTGACAGGAAGCACCAGTCCAGAAATGCCCACAGAGACCTTCCTGCAAACCAAAGTGTGAAGCTTCTGCCACATTTTGTTTGCGAGGTGATAAAATCCTGCTGTTAGGTAGCCCAGAGGATGACAGCCCTTATTTCAGCCTGGAGCCCTGCTGTGCCACGCTGCTGAGCTGGCCATGCTTCAGCTCAGCTGTCTGCAGCTGGCATCTGCTGGTGTCAGCAGTCCTCCTCAAATGCTAGCCTCTGCCTTTTGGAATTGAGCCAGGTGTCCTGGATTTAACCAAGGTTTTGATGAAAATGATGGGGCTCAGGCTAAAATCCAAGGAGTTGTTGAGTGAATGGCCTGGCCATGGGAGTCCAAATGCCAACACAAGCTAATTACATCCTTTGCTTCATTTTCAGCCCCATCTCAAGTGGCAGCTGTCCTCTTGTACTGAGTGGCAGACACATTTCATAAAGATGAACAGGGGGAAGATACAGGTGGCAAAGGGCATCTGACTTATATTTTCTTGTGCTTGGCAAGGTCATATGCGGAGCAAATTTATGCCCCTGTCTGATCTGTTCATTATAGGCCGGGGAACACCACATCCCTGGGACTCTGGAAGAAGAGATGTGTGGTCTGAAGGCACTGCTCACCTCCTGTGGCACCCAGCAAGGTCCCAGTGCTCCTCTGCTAAAGCTTCCCTGTCCTCTCATCAGTAATGGGTTCTCGCTTGGGAAAGTTTTTCCCTGCTCCTTCCGTGTGTCCTGGGTTATTCTGTCTCTGTGATGTAAGATGAGTCAAAAAAACCAAAACAAAGAGAGCAAGAAACAGGGAACAGAACCTGGAAAGCCAAGTGCTACAAGTAAAGAGCAGAATAGGAATTGCAGCTGCAGCCTGAAGCGTTCGTTGCCAAGTGCAGGAGCTGAGTGGGAAAAGAAAAAGCTACAGTTCACTCACAAAGAGCACATTTGATTTCCCCTCCTGGATTTCCACCAAGATGAAATTTCCTTTCTCTCTGTGTGTATGAAAAGCAACTGGTGCAGGGGAGAAACAGCCCACAAGGAAGAGAAGCGACTATAGCCGTGTTTCCACAGAAGAGGACTCTCTGGTGTGTCCGTTTGTCTATTTTTGGATGCTGCAGTCAGGAGCTGGGAGCTGAACTCTGTGCAGAGAGCATAAAACCAGTGCCCAGCTTGACCCTGGTGTGGTTTCTGGCTGGGGAAAGCTCTTGCTGTCAGGCCTCAGAACCTGGTCAGTGGGACATGGGAACCAACGGAAGGGAAACCTGGATGTTTAAACCTGCCAGGCTGTGCCGTGTTAGCACATCACCCTGGGTGATATTTTTATTCAAATATGTAATGCTAATTTTGCTGTTAGTTGCAGGTATGCTTGATCCTGGGAAAAGGTGTGAACCTGGGGGCTCAATCAAATGTGGATTGAAAAGTACTGCTGGTGAAGGACTAGCAAAGGGTCCAAGTGAAGGCAGCAACCTCTTGCTTGCCCAGGGAGGATTTTCAGAGAATTATAGGATTCTTTGGGTTGGAAGGCACCCCAAAGGTCATCTTGTTCCAGGCCCCCTGCCATGGGCAGGGACACTTTTGACAAAAAGAGGTTGCTTAGAGCTCCATCCAGGAAAACCTTGAACACTTCCAGGGATGAGGCATGCACAGCTTCTCTGGGCACCCTGTCCTTCACCATTTTGAGGCTGGATGTGCCCGTTAGCAACTCGGGTGGGTCTGGTCAGACCTCCCCCTTACCCCGCACAAGGAGCACAGCTGGAGGGCCACTGCCTGCCCTGGGGGACATCCACGTTCACTGCTCCAAAACACGGAGCCCCTGCAACCTTGCTTGGGATGGTGGCCCCTTCCCAGACCTGTCACATGGTGGGTTTCCAGCCAGAGGGGTTTGGGTTGTCAGTTCCCATGCCAGGAGGTTGTGGGCTGGGCAGGTAATGAGGGGAGGAAAGCCTGGCTGGACTGATGGTGCTAAAATTGGTGCCAGTGTCTCTCCTCCTGCTCCTCCTGCCCGTCCAGCTCCTGCTGACCCAGCAGCCCATCCTGTTTCAGGCTCCCTGTCCCCTTGGGCTGCTTGATGGCAGCCAGGGAGGGACCAGCCATGTTACCCTTCATGGACAGGAACTGCAGCCAAGGGGAATGGGCCAGAAAGGAGGTGAGAAGCAGGAGAGTCTCACAGAAGTGTTTTTCCATCCCCAGGGCTTGAGCAAATTTGCTATGCTATCTATAAGCAAACCCAGCAACTTAATTAAAAAAGGCAGATTTTCTCAAGTATATCATCCCCACTCCCTTATTTTGCCTGCCTGATCCATGTGCTCAGTGGTGCTTCTTATTTCACTGCTACTATGGAGGATTAGGGGTTTTTTTCTCTTTCCCCTCTGCTACTCCTTCTGCCAGTGCTTTCTCTGGTCTTTGTTTTACTTCCAGCAGCCCTTTCACCTAAGGTTTTCCCATTTCCCAGGGATGCCAATGCAATTTAGTTCCCACCCTGGTGCTGGTGGACTTGGTGTGGACCTCAGCCTCTCCCATCTCACCCTTTACTTAGAGAGGACAGAACATTTCCCAGTTCTGCTAAGGGAGTGCTGGGCTCTTCCTCCAAAAGCTGGGGCACTGAGCACCCCTGGTTAGGGGAGGTGTCCAGAGGCATTCCCACTCCCTAACCCAGGTGAGGACTCTGCTTGATTCCAGAAAAAAGAGGCATTTCCCTGGTGCTTCATCCTCACAGCTCTACTGCCAGCAGCAGCGTGCTTGGAGAGCTGTCAGTGGTGATAAATTCGGCCCCATTCCGTTTCAAAATTGGTTTAAGAAAGATGCCTGGCTGTTTAATATTTAAGCTCAATGTTTAATGTTTAAACAGGGAAATTGGTCTGATTGTCAGAAAGGGCATTAATGCAGGATGGGAACTGGTCTATAATCTCTGACAAACGCTGCCCTTTCTCTGCAGCAGCCTGGTGCCTGGGAGCTGCAGGAGTTTCAGAAATGCCAATTTTAATCAATCTCTCTCATTTCACTTGCTGCCTGCCAATCCCACAGCGCTGAGACGTGCCTTTCCCTGGGAAGGGGAGAACATTGTACCTGGCCCTGTTGAACAGTCTGAGACGAGTTCAGCTGAACTGAACTTGTGCTTCAAACCCCAAACCAATTGCAATAGAAATGTGCGTGGATAAGGTGGAAAGTGACTCTGGACAGTCTTGGCTCACGAGTGCATTCCAGATGATTCGGGGTCCCTTTTGCACGGGCACACAAAAATTCTGATGTCAAGTTTAAAATAAGCCTGAAAATGAATGGCTTTTATTGCCACAAATACACCTATAGATAAATTATTTTTGAACAGGTAAGGGCAGCGTTTTTCAGGTGATGGAAATATCCTCCTGAGGAATGTGTGTGGCAGCGTAGAACTGCTTTCCACCACAAAAGGCTCAGCAGCAGCAAGCCTGTGCTTCCTCCCTGAGGAGGCCCTGTGGCTGTGCCAGGCTGCATGCACAGGGTAGTCCTTGGGCACAGGAATTCCTGCTCAGTAACGACTGCAGCTGTGGAGAACACATTCAGCAGGGAGCCCTCAAGCCAATCAGCAATTCACGTAACTCACGAAAGGCAAAGCCATAAAGAATCTGAAGAAAAGTTTATAACAAGATCAAGGTTTCAGGACTATTGAAAGGCACATTTCACCCATGTTGAACAACAGTTGAGTTCATGGACACATACAGCGCTCAAAATTCATGGCAAAAAGACCACATAATGATGGTACATTGTGAAACATACATTCCAGACTTCAGTCAGACACTAAAGTGATTATTTTAAGTGTATCATGTACATAATAAGAGCAGAACAGGCAGATGCATCCAATTACTGTAATTTACAAGGCAGTAATTTGAGCCTCAAATACATTTCTCCTTATTGGAAGAAGGCGCTACGGATTAGGAGTGAAATGAGGGGCAGTGAATTGACAGGGAGCCAGGAAGCTGCTGCCATTTGGAAAACAACAGCTACCATCTGCTGCAAGTTGTGGGGGGATTTAACTTTGCTAATTCATCTCACTGTGCTGTGGCAGCACAAGGCTGGGCTGGATGGGTGCTGCTGGGGCAGGCACCCCGCAGAGCAGATGTTCACAGATGTTTCCTTGGCAGTGAGCAGAATAAAGTCCACCCATGCCTCCTCTCTCTCTGCTCAGTGCTGTGCTCCATGCTAATTGCCTCCTTTCATCCAGCTCAGGGTTAAGTTTCACGTTGCAATGATTAATAATTAATCAAATGCATTTGAAAATTAATTTGGCAATTCTACGACTGATTGGCATGCTAATCTCCTCTGTGCAGCGGGGATGTTATGGGAATAACCTCGGATGTTCTGAGCTGCTGGCTGAGGTGAATGCATGAGGGCATTTACTATCCTGTGTGCTGAAAAATAAAACACTGAGTGGAAACAAAAGCATTCTCTGAGACCTCTTTGCAACTCAGAAAATGCGTGATCTGCATTTTGCCTTGCCTGTATTAGGAATACATCACTGATACTATCATGTCCAACAAAAACAAATGGACAAATTTGAAAAACGCCCCCACAGTTGATTTATTTCTGTTTAGCTGGTAGCAACTGCAGTAGATTTGATGCATTGATTATGGGACTAAAAAAGAAAAATCGCAAGGAGTATAACTTTTGCTCTTTCCAGCTGTCCATGCCACTTTTCTCCAAAAGAACACTCATCTGGTAAAAGGGAAGGAGAGGGGGTATGCAGCTTCCACTGGGCGTGTGGTCCCCGCTAGTTTCGGGTGGCAAGTCCCTTTTTATAGGCAAAGAGCCCCGCAGCTGCCACAGAGGTGAGACACACGGTGCAGCTCAGCAGGCACAGCAGCCCGGGTGCCGAGGGCAGGTTCCTCTCCCAGAAGGTGGTGGTGAAGGGTAGGGCTGGGACATCCTGGGGGAGAGAGGAGATGGTAACACCGCAGGGTCCCCCTCACCACGCCAGCAGGGAGGTGGCAAATGTCCCCAGATGGACCCAAACAGGTTTTTCCCAAGGACCAGACAGTTCAGGGAAGAAGAGCCATGGCTGTGAGACGTATCTTCTCTCTTCCTGAACAGCCACAGGTCAGTGAAGGTGGAGTTACAGGAAGGAGGTTATATTTGGCTTAAAACCACGGCCTGGGACTGGGCAGAATTAGGCTGCATTTTTCAGTCCCCCAGACTGAGATCATTGTCCTCGGCTCTTAGTCATCCACTCTTCAGACATGGGTAATAATATTCCTTGGACAAGTCCCAAAAATTAATACCATCAGCATGTGAGGTGACCAAAGCCTTGCCTGGGAGCAGGGTGCATAGGAATCACTGAAACAGGGACATGCCTGACTGAGGGTGTGTGCCTGACTGGGTGACAATGACACTCTACCTTACCTTTGACTGTGGCTCTGGCACCCAAATTTCACTCTTGGAGATCTTCCCCATACTGTGCAGTACCTTCAAGAAAAAATTATTTGTACCACATGAAAAAATTATAACCCACGCTACTTCCAGTTTTGGAAAAACAGAGGAAATCAGAGCAAGGTGACATTGATAAAAGGCATACCTATGACTAGTTGAAAGTCTTTCAAACCAGAAAATGTACAGTGATTTCTACTAGAGCTTCTCTAAATATTTTTGTGGGAGGTTATTTGGTTTAGTTTGTTGTTTTTTTCTGAGTAAAAGTAAAAATTCTTTTTCTCAAGGCAGTTTGAGAAATACCAAGGTGAGGTTACTGCCATGCACACGGGACACAAAACCTGTTAGGAGAGTTGCATCTGGGATACAGAAAGAGGAGAGCTGCAACCCTGAGGATCTCACAGCATAGAATTGTGGAGCCATCCCTCTCCTATTCAGGCAGTCCAAAGCTCATAAAGGATTTTTATTAATAAACTGGTTGTAACAATCAAGGGGGTTCTTGGGGGCAAATGAATGCCTCCAGAAGAGACAGCTCACTGTCTTTGTAACTGCTGCTCCCAGGCATGAAGAAAAGAGAAATTAGGTGACTTGAAATGAAGCAAGTAATAAGGATTACAAGGTGAATCTGACATTCTGTCAAATGAAAGTAAAGGGCTGATTTTCCCTTAAATAACAACTCTGTGGCTTTGCCATGCAGCAGTTGTAACTGTAATGTGCACCCTTTAATGCCTTTTTTCCCCTCCCACGGATTTTTGTAAAGGGATTTCGCCGTGACTGGGAACCCAGCCCAATGTGTGTCATTCTGAGGAGATTTAGACACTATCAGAGCTGCACATTACAAATTCATCAAGTGCAGCTAACGGGACTGTCTTGTAAAAGGAGAAGCAGAAGGGATAGATCAAAAATGAGAACAATGTTCAGATTTCCAGATTTCTGCTTAGGAAATAGCTGTGAGCATTTGAAATGATTTAGATTAGTTTGAAAACATGCAGTGACTAGTTTGTTAGAAATTGAGGCAGCAAATCTACGAGCAGCATTGGGTTGGAGGGATTTTTCCTCTAGACAAGCAGTACATGGCATAAGCTTTATTTAGTCTCTAGTGCAGTAATATTCTGATGTGGCTGAGATTCTTGGCTTCGCTTTATTCAATAACAAACTAAGTAAGTTTAAAAAAATAAAAATACTTCGGTTCACACTGTTTTCTGGGATCTCTCCCTGTCAATTCTAGGAGCTTTTGCAGGAAAACAGACCCTCCAAGCTGTACTTAATCCTTTCTAGCCTTTTGATAGAGACGTTGAAAGCAGAGCAGTGGTGTGTACCTCTCTGGCTGCTCTCTCTCCCGCCTGCACGGCCCCTTCCATGTATCCGCTCCACTGGGTTGCTGTCTCCGTGCCAGCAAAGTAGATTCTGTCAACAGGCTGGCGAATGATCCTTCAAAACAAATGGAGAATGGAAGATGACAGTTCACAGGAAGGTGATGATCCTTCTAAAAGCAATTCATGGCGTTGATGGAGCGCTTGGCTTCAGTTCTCCAGAATCCCTGCAGACCTGGGCTGAGGTGCAATAAGCTGTCCCTGCAGGATCACCTGCTGGCTGCTGTACACAAAACTCAAGATCTGAGAGAGAGAAAAATCTAAGGCATAAATCAGTGTTCCCAGCTTCCATGCAAAGTAATGCAGGCCTTATTTTAGTGCTGGGATAAGGGATAATCCTAACAGCCTCCAGCAATGTAGTGCAGCTGATAGATTTATGTCCTCTGCACGGCAGCTTTGCTGTTATCCTGCCATTACGGCAGAATGTGAATGATGTTTTTGCAGGGATGGATCACTAATATATCAGCTTCTATTTGGAGGCTGGACTTGCCTGGCTGCTGAAGGCTTGGAATTCAGGGAGGAATTCAGGCTTGCATTCACTGTGTAGGGCCATAAAGCCAGCCCCTGAGCCCTGCAGTGCTGCACAAGCCAGATGCAGGTAGTGAGCTCCCTCTCCCACTGGGAATGTGCTTGGTGTAAGGGCTCCATCCAATCCCCCATTAGCTTTTCCCTGACAGCAGCTTCCCCAGGCCAGAGGCCTCACTTGTCCCTGCCCAAGGGTTCAGATAAATGAGAAGAGAAGAGGCTGTCCATGAGATGACTTTTCCCCACATGATCTTGGCTCAGACAGGGTGTTGACCCCATGCTGGACATGTTGAGGAGCTCCTGGGCTTCTCCTGATGCTCCACCTACACAGTCTCCATCTGTCCAAGATGTGTGTCCTCAAGGGCTCAGGGGTCTCCAGAGGGATCCATTGCAAATACTGCATAGCACAAACTACTGTAAATAATCCAGTGGGGAAAAGTTTTGTGGCTTTAGCAGGTCCCTTTGTGACTGTGCTTTGTTTCCTTGAAAGCCACAAGAGAAACTCCGCTCTCAGTAACGTAAATAGCAAGATCCTTGTTAGCTGGGGAGTAGGGGAGTGCAAAGAGGGTTGAAGTTCCCCTAAAATTCTAAATATGGCACAGGTGTGTTGCCTAAGGTACAGCATTGTACGTGAGCTAAGAAATGTGAATGAGAAAGCAAACCATTCTGTTTTACCTTCCATAGGAATGCATTATGCCTGGTGGGAAGTAGGCTGTGTAGCAGCCCCCTGAATATTGCTCCATGGTCCAGTTCTTCTCTTCATAATGCACAGGCTGTATCAACAGAGAAAACAGAGTGAAACACTGGCAGGGAAAGTGGAAATAAAGAACAGATTTCTTTTGAAGAGGGGAAAAAATCCAGGCTGAGAATAACTGACAAAGGAGTGCCATGTCATCTGACTAATGCTATCCATCTGCACAAAACAAATTTTTGTGCTTTTACAGAAACACCAGCCTCTCACAGGGACACGACAGGACAAATTAAAACATGCACTGCCTTCTCTTTTCTTGTGCATGGTGAGACTGGCAGTTCTTTTCTTCCTGTACTCAATGCTGCCCTCCCTTTGGGAATACAGATTGTATGGCACAACATGCAATTTTAGGTACACATTTCAGGTGCCAGGAACTTTGGCTTCATGATCCAGAACAATGGAGCAACATTTTGTACAACAGAGGCAAAACCAGGCATTAATTCCTTACTTGTAAAGCCTCTTTCATCCCCAGTGCCTTGGCATATGCCTCACAGATCTTCTTTTTCCTATATGAAAATAAAATCAGAATCAGAAAAAAAAAGGGGGAAGAAATCTCTCCACTCTCATTTTTGTTATTAAAAAACCCAACAAGTTTATTGCAACACATTGGAAAGAAAGTTGGGTTAGGCTTTGTTTTTAAGTCTGATTTCAAGTTCTTATCTTAACATACATATTTCAGATGTTGATACCTAAAAGTTACATCTAAAATGGACCCAGGGAATGGGAAATGAAGGTTGATTTTGGCAATGAAGTCTAAAAAAATAAATCTTTGTACAGCTATTTTAGGATGCAGAGCCAATTCATTCTCATGTTCACTGGTGTAAGACCAGAAGAAAAGCAATATAAATCAATTAAATCCCTACAGATTTACTATAGCTGGGAATAAAATATGAGCTGAAGAATGCTGCTCACATTCCTAAGCAGAGCTCCTCTTTCACTTGCACAGTACCAAAATTCACATTTAGAAAGCAGTGTTTGTTCATTTCACTGACTAATGGGGAAACCATACTTTTGTAAACACAGAAGTTTAAAAATGTTGTCACCTAGTCTGAATGTGAAGGAGACCCAAAAGGAGCCATGTCAGCACCCTCTATGTCCCTGGGTTAAAATATCACTCAGTGGGGATGTAGTGTGGGAACATCTTTGGAAAAATTTTCTCTGCTCCTATAGAGACCCAGAGCTGGTAAATCATAGCATGGAAGAGTGGGCAGGACTTGGAAACTTAGAAGTACCCATAGCTGGAGGAATACTGGCATTAGAGTCTTGGTGTGTTTATGCTAAAATCTCAATTTCTGCCCCAATTTCCAGTGTTGGTAGTTGCACTGAGCACGTGTGTATGTGCGTATTCACACACACATCCCTGTGGGGAAGCATCCTAGAGAAACAACCTGCTTCTGAATACTTACAGCTTCTGAACTCTTACCTCTCCTCCTGGCTGAGATGGGCCAGTTTGACAGCCTTTCTGGTAAGGATGAAACTGGAAAGAAAAATACGGAGTATGAACATCACCCCAGCTGATTCACAAGCTCTTTCTCAAAACGGCTTCAAAAGAGGATGGATAAAGCACTTTACTGGAATGTAATGGGCTTGGTGTTTATCATCATACCTCAACATTCAATAATTACCGGTCACACAGGTGAAAAAGCCTGTGCAGGGTAAGCTGCGGAGTCAACTGAAAGGGAGGGTGTGCATTCCCAGAGGGCACCTATCTATGTCTGATCCAAACGGACTGAGACCCTGAGTTTTCTTGAGCTTTTGAAGTCTAGCAGGCAGCTGCCTGTGTCACTTGGTGTTAGTGATGGCAGCCTGCTGCTCTGACAGGCACTGCACACTGTCATGGATCGCTCCTGCAAGAACTGGGATTAATATTTATTCATCTCGAAGGAAAGAGATTTGGCAATCAATTAGTTCATCTGACCCTGGTGGAGATGCCCAGGGGATGAAGTATGTTCCTGCACTCTTTGGGAAAGTCACATAAATCCACAAGGAGAAAGAAAGCAGGAAACTGTTTGCCATATGGGGCTTGGAAGAGGCTTGCTGCTCTCAGGTCATGGAAGCTTTTAAGCCTTGAACATGCCCATAAACATGTACAGTTCAGTAGAAGTGGTGAGATTTCCCTGCCAGACACTTAAGGAGTAGTTGCCTGACATTTATATTGGTCTTTGTTTTGGCAGTCTCACCTCAGATTACGGTGGAAACATTTGTAAAGATTGTTTGTTCATCTGGTTTCAGCTATTTTAAAAGCCAGTCAATGCTGTCACGTATTTTCCCACCTGTTTGTCCAAACTATAACTTTTTTACCTGTCAGTTTCTACAGAATTCCGATTTTTACACTGCACAGCTGCTGCCCTGCTCCACCAGCTGATGTTCCTTGTCCTGCCTCAGCTCAGTGGTGAGAGAAGGCAAATCTTGGACAATTGCATTGTCATTTTGGCCTACAGCTAGGTAAGAGAGGGATTTGTTTCTAAATCTACTCCGCAGCAAAAAAAAAAAAAAACCCGTGAACTGAATGCTGAAAACAGACTACAGCTGAACGCAGCAACTCCTTCCCAACCATATCCTTTGGTTTAGGCTGTTTGTAGCAGAACCTTCACCGAAAGGTTTACATGGACTAGAGAGGCCCAAGAGGCTTGGCAGAAGTGCTCTCCTCCATCTGTGCAGACTGTGGAAATGGGAAACGCTGATTTAACCAGGTCATTTCCCCTCTTCCTCCTCCTCCCACTCACAAGAAGCAATACACATCTGTAAGTGTGGGCTGGCAGCTTTTACCCCATAATGGCAGGGAAAGTTCCATCAGGTTTCGTGTCATCTATGGTTATTCCAATTGGAGACTCTTCATCCTCAATGATGAAGGAACCACAATAACCTAAGGGGGAAAAAACCCCAAGATGATTGTCAGAGAAACTTGTTGATGATCACTGTTTCTGACATTAGAGAGCAAGGAAAATGATCCATAAAAGGAATTATACCGTAAATCCTTTGTTACCAATAACACCTGCATGTCTGAAGTGTTTCTGTAACAGTTTCTCTACTCTCTTCTCTCTGACTCTGAGAAATTGTGTACACAGACCTATAAAACCCTTTAAAATTCCATTGTTACTTAACAAGGAATTGCTGTGGATTGCTGCAAGTCCCTTTGGCTCTCTGTTTTGGAGACAATAAACATTAAAAATAAATTGATCTAGTCAGAACTATGGTGATTCATTCCATGAGTAACTTTCACCAAAACAAACCCCAGTGTAATTACATCTAGTCACTGTGGGCTCAAATTTGCACTCTTTTGATTTTGCTGGTGATAAGATTGTTAGGAATGGTGCTCCATAACAGTAATGCAGCAGAAACAGGGGCTGTCTAATCTAGTATCACATCAGAACATGTTTCAGGTCAATGTGCAAAAAATCTCATCTAGAGAACAATGTATACACCTGACTTTTTTCCTGTCTAATTTCAATGGCCAGTTTATGCCCTAAAACATGCAAAAAATTACGTAACTTTGCTAAAGAAATATTCTTGCCACTCTCAGTGTTGCTGCAAAGGAAGTGGAAACTCATCTGTTCATACAAACAGTTCTGAAAATGGTATCAGTTAAAGCTGAGAAAAACATGATATTGCAGCATGGAAAAAACGTCTTGAGCTAATCAAAAAGCTAACCTACTTTTCCCAGTCCTCTGAGATATCAAGTCTGCAGAATAGAGGATTAAAACCAGGGAAAGGTCTTGCTTACACCTTAAGCTCTGCTTGTCATCTGCTGTAAGTTCTCTGTGGCTGAGCGAACTGTCCCTGGCAGGAGAAGCAGGGAGCTGATGCTGCAGGGCCACCGCTTCTGTGCTCTCCAGGTTTCAGAACTGTTTCCCAGAGAAACCTTGCTTGTTCTCTTGGTTGTCCCACCTCAGCTAACAGCAATGAGATTCGGGATCCTAGCTGAGTCTGGACTCATCTTTGGGACAAGGGATGCACTCAAGCTCAGAGAAAGAGTTCTGCTTTCTAAGGAGAAAGCACTTTTCACTTCTCACCTTTCACTTTTCTGTGTGGTTGGTTTCGGGGTTTTACCCATTTAACTCTTCCTTGGATTTATTCCCTGACTGTCAGACATCAGAGCTTCAAAATTTGCACAGTTTAGGATTCCCAAGTCCTCCCCTCTCCCCACCTACCCTTCCTCCTCCAGAAGGCTTCCCTGTAGTACATCATGCACTTTATGACACTCCCCATAGGCAAACGCTGAATTAACTGGTTTCTCTTTGGTGGCAGCTCTGGTTTGTAGTGAATCTTTGTTGTCAGGATTGGAGGGATGGCACTGATCACATACTTGCCCTGGAATGTAGAACAAAGTCAGCACAAGGCACTGCGTCTCAGTGAGCTCGTCCCACAGGACATGTTTGAAAGACAATCTTAATAGCTGCTAACAGCTTTCTCACACCTGACTCTGCTTCATGGCTTTCCCACACACATATTTCCAGGTCAACAAAATAATTCTGCCATTTCATAGAAAAAGCAGCTAGAAAAAACAGACCAGAGTTGAAACTTGGCTAGAGAGAGGTGGAGAAATGGGACAAAAGAGATCTTATGGCCTAGCTAAAACTGACTTTTATCATCCCCAGGAAAATATGACATTTGTCCCAGTGATAAGACGCTAAAAAAATCACATTTGTGCATATTCACAGGATGTTACTTCAGGACAAGGGATGCTGATGGAGATTTCAGCTTTCCTGAATGTGCTCCATCCCCTCTCACAGGCCCTGGGTCAGGCTGGAGCAGTGCAGGACTCTATAGGCTGACACTATATCAAAGCACTGCTGCTCTCAGGTCCTCCCAGGCTGGTGGGGCTGCTGAGGGCAGGAAGGCCAGCAGGGAGGAAGACTAGTTTTAAAAAAATCCCTAGTGAAGAGAGAGCCCCTCCTCCAGGACATCTTCAGAGCAGCTTCTTGATTTTTTTGTGCTGCAAACCACAAACTTAGACACAAACAGGAAGGTTTTTTGTCCTCCCGTTGAAATGGTCTCAATGCAGAACTAAAACGTGAAAAGATATGAAGACATAAAAAGTTGAGGCAGAGAAGTCAGAGTAATGACAGAAACCAAGTAGCAGAACACCAAGAAGAGAGCCAGGCATAAATAAATCTGTAAAGCAGGCTTCATGGAGTGTCAGCATAGTCCAAGAAATGGACACACACAAATGGGTACTTCCTGATTACATCTGGCTGAGAGCTACAGCAGATGTATTCCCCTACTAAATGCATACCCTACTTTTATTCTGATCGAATTACCTCATATATCTCATGGTTTAGAGTCTCCACAAGAACACTATCACCTGTCTGATCGATACTGATCACAGGTCTCTCCAGTTTAACTCTGCCTTTGAGGCGTTCCATTATTTTCTCCGATATCTGACCAGAACCGCCTTTAAACTTCCTCTCCTAAAACAACAAAGAGAAAAGAAACACAAACAAAAAAATCAACAGTATTAATCACAATGACATTGATTATGACTTCTGCTCACCATCATGAAATTCCAGGCCAAATCTGCAAGTCCTAAGGGTGCATAAAGACACCCAGACTTTCAAAAGAGTGAGGGCATAAACCTGAGCCTCAGAGGGGATTACTGACTAAACCACTTTTGCAGTAGCTTCCCTAATGAGCTGGCTTAAAGCCTCTTTAAGCCTACAGAACATGCACATATAATGCAGGCATTCTAGCAAAATAAACTTATCACTTCATTCAAAGCAGGTTTTGAGTATTTTACCCACCACGGTGCTACCAAAACCCTCGAGTGCGACAAAGAAATCAACTGTAGAGTGAATGACTGTGCCAGCCCAGAAGCAAGACAGATCTTTAACTGGGTCTGGTCCCAAGTGCGACAGGCAAAGAGCTTTTTCTGTCCCTGGGAAGACACAAAGACCGTGCTGTCTGGAAAAAAAGCACAATCTGTGACGCACACTCCCCTGCAAGGTCTGTGGAGAGGGTCGGGGAAGCATGAAACCTCTCTCATCCACCAGCCACCAGCATTGAACCGGCAGTTCACCTACACATGTGAGATGCTGGTACCGGCAGGGAGGAAAGGATCCATGAAGTTTTGTGCTGAAAGACTGAAATGGCTGCCCAAGGAGGTTTTAAAAGACTTGTCAGGGCCACTGAGCCAGAAATCCTTAGTGCTTTTGCTCAACTGATATTGATTGGGGTGAGGGAAGAGGGAAGCATGATAGGAACAAAGACAGCTTTTCCCATTCAGGTAAAAAGAAAAGGAAATGCTCTTCCCAGGCTAGCTTTCCCTTTTCCACGTTTTGTTTAGCTATGAGTATCTTGGGATTAATTTTATTTTTAACTCTTGCTGCAACATCTAGCAGTTGCTGCTGTGGGACAGCAAATATGACTGAAGGGCTCTTGAGGAGGAAGGCTCTGAGTCAGGTCTGTCTCCTACCTCAGGACAGCATCAGCTCTGCTTACATCCTTCCTGACACATTGTCTGTTCTTACCCCAATGGACAGATGTTGATGGAAACTGTTGCCATGTGGGCTGACCCAAGAAGGAAAGGCTTTTTGCTATTTACTTCCAACTCTTGCCTTGGCTTCAACACCAAAAAACTCCCACATTTCACTCTGAAGCACACTTGTTCTGAACTCTGGTAAACATTCAAATGTTCCAAGTAACCCAAAGAAATATTGGCAAAAAAGCAACACAACAGCAGCAACAGCGCTGTGCTGAAGTGAATGCAGAAACCCCCCCACTGTGTAAATAGCCCCAGTTTATCCCAAAGCCTAGCTAACAAAATCCTTCATTAAACAGGGTTAGTTGAAAGGGCTGTAACACCCCTTGAGAACAAAACTGTCTCAGGTGCCACATGCTCTCATCTTTTCATTAATTGCAGGGTTTTGATTGGTACAACACTCCACTTGCTCGTTACGGCTTCGAGAGAGGAAGAAGAAAATGAGACATTTCGTACCTGGCCCCCATTGGTGATAGAGAAAATCCTGGATGTGCCCCCACACTGCCTCACATACCACAGGAACCAGAGTGCAGAGACTTCGTGAGGCTCAGACGTGACATTGACGTTCACAAAGACCGTGGCGAAGTCTCTAACAGCTCTGCACGAGACACAGGAGCAGGAAAGGACAGTGAGAAAATATGACTTCCTGACTGCTTTCAGGATTTTCTTGTCATACTAAACAAGGGTTGTTTTCCTAAAGTCAGAAAAGTCAAGAGGATTGATATCTGTTTACTTTTTCAGTCTGTAGTGAGACTGTTTACATGGGTTTCTACTGGCACCTCCTTCCCTCCCAAAGTATTTGCCCATTTAGTTTGAAATCTCATTGATTTCACCTTAGTTAAATAGTTTCCCAGCCACTATTCCTTTCATCAGAATAAATATTTTTCTCAGCAGAAAAACAGTTTTGGGAATCCGTTAGTGAAACTTTTCTGCATTTCTCCTCCATGGGGAGCTCATCGGGCACATCAAATCCAATGTCTGATGGGTCCTGAGGGACTGAAGTAGCCACGCAGCCAAAACATTCCCCACCTCTCATGTAACACTGCTGCACCGATCTTTTGTCAAATCAAGAATCAGTCTTGGTAAATAACCCAGACAGAGAAACCAAATTGGCAATCATTGCCACAAAAATAAGGAAAGGGTCATCTGTCTGCCACAGTAAGTCCTCTGAACATAAACAGAGAAACAGAAGCGGGAAATGAGGATCTGGCTATTCACACTTTGTGCTTTTGCAGCCACAGATTCCTAAGGAAATTGAGATCATTTTGCAAAGAAGGTAAAAGGACTTTGACTTGGATGAAGCTTCATAAAACAACATGAATTTATAACCATCTGCTAAAGGGAGGAATTTTGTGAGTTATCTGGGCTAAAATATGTAACTTATAAACTTTTATAATCTCATTTCCCTAAGTATGAAGTCCATTCACCCCTATTTCATGAGCCAGGATATGAAAACTGCCTGCACACAAGAACCCTCTCTGACAATGATGAAAGCACCAAGATACTAAACAGTTGCAGCAAGTTCAGGCCTGAGAAATGTGAAAAAAGTCTCCAGGATCAGTAGATGCTGATCTGTGACACAGGACAAACAAATCTTCTTTTGTAATCTTGGCCCGAGGCACACAGAAAATTCCGTGGAAGAGCTTCTCTGTTTAAGCACTGTTTTTAAACTGTGTGTAGAAAAATGGTGCTTGGCTTGAAGATCTAAAATGGGCTTTTACTGAGTTTTTGAATGTGTTTCAGCTGAGCACATCCATGAAAACTGGATGTTTTACTGATAACACCAGTGGCAGTAGAAGCTGCCTTTCAGAGAAGCCTGTATAAGGAGGGATCACTATAAACCCAGTCCTGCCTATGCTCCACCAGCTCCCTGACTAAGAGGAGCAGTAAAAACTAGAACAGGAAGAGTCACTGCACTTGGAACAGTAGTTCAAAGTAACTGAGTTTGCAGGCAAAAGGCCCATAAAGCTAATTGTAAAGAAAACTACAATGCCACAGTGAGCACAAGCAAGTCCAAATGGCTGTACAGCATATCCCAGGGAGCTGGAGAAAGATCTAAGCCAGAAAAAAGAATTTCAGATGGAAAGTTTTGGTCAGGAAGCTGCAGGCACAGCACTAAACTGCAGTCAGAAAGAAAGGGCAAACAGAGCACAGCCACACAAATAAAAGACACTGAACAGGAGGGAGGAGAGTGTTCCAGAACAGCATAGGGGCTGGCACAGCAAGCAGGGATAGGAATTTGCTCATATGAGCACACTTTTCTTTCCCTTATAAAAATAATTGATTGAAGAAGGAAAGGAAGGAAAGAGAATTTGCAGTTGTTGTCACCTCAATTTATTGAACATTGCTCCGTTTTGCATTTATACAGTGTGGGCCATCACAGACACAGAAAACACACCGGTCATTGTACAGATGGCACAACTCCCTTAGCCCTTTTCCTTCTAAGCAGTGCTGATGTTCTGTTGGAGCTGCTGCTCACAAGCAAGGAGGACCTGTGGGATGATGCAAAGGTGAAGGGCAGCCTTCGCTGCAGTGCCTATGAGACCGTGGAGTTTAGGATCCTGAGAGGAGTAAGGCAAACGGCAGAATTGCAGCCCAGGAATTTGGAAGGGCAGGTTTTATCCTCCTCGAGGACCTGCTTGGCAGTGTCTCATAGGAACCTATCCTGTAAGGCAAAGAGCCCCAGGAGAGCTGGCTGGTGTTCAGTGCCCCAATGGTTTGAGGCGAAAGGATGGTGGGAAGAGCCCACACCACCACTTCTGTGTGCAGGGACTTTCTGAAGCAAACTCCAGGCTCCCCCAGCCCCTTTGATGCCACCTGCCACCCAAGCAAACCTCATCTCAGGCACCTCCTGGTCTGTACTCAGCTGTAGCTCAGAATCTGCCACAAAGCCACCACCATTCTGCAGCTGGCATTTCAAAGCGGATAAGGATTTACGTACTTGGTCCAGCAAATCTTATTTATCAGCTCTTTCATGGTCATTTTGTCCCATTCTTCAGCATGTGGAGCATCCCACGGTGCATCAACAGGAATCTGGAGACAGAGGTGAAATATCCAAGAAATTATCCAGCACTTCATCATTGCCTGGTCATAGCTAGTTCCTAGCACAGGCTTGATTGATGTGTTGGCCAGGAGTTACCACTTGTCCCCTGCACGTGGATATAAATTTGGAACAAATTTACTAAAATGAAATATTTTCCATTCACACCTTTGGGCATGAATTGAACCATGACAATCAAATCTGGTTTTGCCTGACCAATGAACTCTATCCTTTTGTTGGGACTCATCTGGCCATTAGTTGGCCAGAAGTGATTCCAGTTTAGCTGTCTTGGTGTCCTCTATAGGCTGAGGGGAAAATTCTTTTTTCAGCCAGTTCCAAGATGGGTATCCAAAGGCCCCTATGTCTCTCTGCTAATTGCAGAGTGAGAAAAAATGTCTAGATACTTTTGAAATATTTTTAGGCAGTTAAATTCTTAGTAATAATAATAATTTTTTGCATGTAAGTAACATGTGGAGGACACTACCATATCCCTAAATCTTTAAAATATGTACTATTTGACAAAACAAAAAAGTGTAGTATCGTACACAAATTTGATTCTGCAAAAGTCACATAAAACCAATGAAATTTGCAGGAGTTCAGTGAGTTATGCTTGAAGGTTCTGGAAATGTAGAGCCCTTGGTTTGTTGCTAGATTATATGGCAACTGATGAATATTTGAAAGACAGTACAATGCTCCAGGGGCTGCAGTTGTACTGCTTATATTTTGAACTTTAAAAATAAAGTTACTGTGAAGTCAAACTGGAGCCCAGCTTAGGCAGCTACAAAAAAAATAAAAATTATCTTTACTCAAAAAGGCTCTCATGAGGGAAAGGAAAAACACTCCTTCTAACCTCCCAGCTCATGGAATGGTCTTTCCTGTCATGAGAAAACACTGACACCGAGTTCAACCTCATTTTTTTCAGATATCTTAAGACACCTCCAGATCTTTTTGTCTCCTCTCATAGAATCATGGAATAGTTTGGGTTGGAAGGGACCTTTAAAAGTCATCTAGTCCACGCCCCTCTCAGTGAGGAAAACGTATTATTTCTGACAGTTCCTGGGCAATACAGGAATCTTTCCTGATGGATGCTTCCTTTCTGTTTTCTTTTGTTGTTGAGGTTTTTTTTTTTGTTTGTTTTTTTTTAATATTAAAGTAATAAAAAACCTGCAGAAACAAAACAGAACCAATTCTGATTTATTCATGGTGACACGAGCATTGTAGGAAACATGTATTCTCACAGCCTACCTCTTTTCCCATCTTGTCCATGGTTCTCCAGAAGTTATTGTAATCCAGATAAACCAAGGGATTCCATGTTGAAGGGCAAATTCCCAAGAAATTCCGTGACTTTCCCTGAAATGCATATAAAAACGTAAGCAACTGAAATACAACAGACATATCTTCATTACTCAGGAACACAAAATTCTCAAAGTCGTCACACGGTTGGCCTTTTGCTCCAAAAGACCTGGCTGGGTTTTTGGGTTTTATTTTTAACCCCTGCATATGCACGCAAGCAATGGAACGCATGTAGCTAAGCAGGAGGGATACAAACAGCTGGACAGACATAGAAAAGGACAATAACACCTTTTTATATTTATTATTCAGAAGAGATGAGGAAGGGTACATTTGTTCTGAGCAGGGTGTCAAATTCTGGACTGAGGAGACTCCAGCAATGTCCAAAGAGGTAATTCTCCTTGTTCCTAAGCGTTCTGCGTTATTACACTTAAATGAATCTACTACTTGCCTGCCTGCTGAAATTTGAATTCTAAAATTTGCACGGATCGAAAATTGCACGCATTTTAAACCATTTAAGCACCTTTATGGTACACCTCACTTTAAAAGCAAACATATCTCTTTATTATTCCATGGGAGAAACCCAGCCTACAAAAAACAAACAAACAAAAAAACAAACAACAAAAAAAAAACCAAAACAAACCCCAGAAAACCAACCAACCAAACAAAACTGAAAAGGAAGTTTTTGGCTGCAGGAAGAAAAACACTCTATACTTGCAAAAATGGTGTCAGTACTTACAATGTGTGTGACACAGCTGCAGCAGAGGCTGAAACTGTTATTATCTGAAATTGACTGTTTCAGATAATCTTGTGATATAACGATAAGAGAAACAATCTAACAGCAGCTGGTCCTTTGTGATAACTTTGATCTGAAAGAGGACGGGATGAGCAGGTAACATTTTCTCTTATTAAATTGCTTTGAACCTTCCCCCACCTCAGCCAGTGGTGAATCTCTTGTCAGACCTCTCTGTTCACCCTTCCAGCTGCGTCAGAAGTTTGTGTGAGGATGCAGGGAACTCTCTGCCCATGACAGGTAAGAGCTGTGGTGCTAAAGCAGTTTGAAACCTGCTTTTCAGTGCCATGGGCTCCGTGCCAGCCCATCCCACCTGGCAGGTGGGAGCCACAGACCAAGAGAGGCTGCAGGGCTGCAAATGTAGGGGATGGTGACCCAGGGGCAGAGGACACAAGGCAGGAGACAAATGTGCTTCCCTCACACTTGGTGAGAGAGAATTTATTGATCTTCCCTGCTGATAGTTGTGTGTTTGTGTGTAAATACATATGGGTTTCTGATATTCTGCAGAGCATTTTTCCTGCAAAGGTCATAACGAAGATCAAAGCTGCGAGATGAAACTCAGAGATCACAGTGAGCTTTCAGACTTGGCAAAAGCAGTAAAATACCAAAATTCCTACACTTCAGTCATCTTTTGTCAGCCCCAGGACAGATACAGTATGGAAGGAAAACATGCACACAAGAACCCTCTGTGACAATCCTGAAAGCACCAAGATACTAAACAGTTGCAGCAAGTTCAGGCCTGAGAAATGTGAAAAAAATCACGTTTTTTACCTTTGCGGGCAAGGGACCACAGCAAGTCTTGGCCAACGCTGCCTGGTCCCTTTCTCCGCAGAGCAGGGCTCCAGGGGTGCCCCAGCTCTGACATCCATCAGGTCACTGTGCTGCTGCTCCCCACCATCTTCAGGGAAGGCAGCAGCAAAGCCACTCCCCTGTTCCATCGAAACGCAATAATCTCTGCTCTGGGCCGAGCAAAGCACCAGGCTGTGACCTCAGCACTCAGTTCAGCTTGAGATCCAAGTGTTTAATGTTTGGGGATTTTAAAATTTCCAACAAATGTTGCACTTTCAGGTCACCAGGAGGTGGCTTGGTTACCTCTGGATTTCTGGGTAGGTAATATCAATCTTGTGTACTACATAATTTTTTCTCTCTTTTATCCCGATTTTGCTCTTTTTCAGAGAGTTACACTGCAGGAAGGTGGTGGGGAGATGCTGGTCCAGCTTTCTCCAGGTGCACGTGTGAGAGCAAGAGCAGAGAAAATGCTCCTGTGAACTACCAGCAGGGGAATCCCTCAAAGGACACTGCCTCTTCCCTCCCCTTCCCTTGAGGACAATTTTTCACTGCCAGGCTGGAGCACTGCGTTCAGCCACAGAAAAGAGGGCCAAACAAGGGATGTACTGCATCCCACAGTTTTTACCGTCATAAAACGATGCTGTATCAAACTAGGAAATCCTGATACCAAGCAGTAATATACTACCAATCATTTTATTCTTATTGCACAACATTTTGTTTCTCTAAAAGATCATCAAATACTGCTTCTCAACACTAATTTATTGCTAGTTTTTCTATTCTGGTCGGGAACACAGGTGCCATCCACGTCCCTTCCTTGACATGCTTTAACACCAATAATTCTGCCCTTCAGCAGAGATGAGGTGCAATGCTCTCAGGTCACCCAAATCTGGGTGAGGAGAAGTGATTACTGCAGTTCTGTCATGGCAGTACTGCAGGAAGGCAAAGGGGAAAGATAAACCTGTGTCCAGTCAGGAGCAGCAGCAAAAAAATCCCAGATTTTCACTGTTCAGTGACACCTCTTTTCAAAAGTCTTTTTGACAAGTGATTGTGTTTGTACAGAGTAATGTAACTTGCAAACAGCTCTCCTACCCTTAGCTTACTTAGCTTAAAACACCTTTGGTCAATGGCATAGCCCAGGGAGATCAAAGGGAAAACGTGTTTTATCCCCTGAGAGCTATGAAATGCCAACTGATAACTAAAAAATCTAAAGTTGTGTTACTTGTTGCTCTCTTCTGCATGCAAAAAAACCCCCACAATTTCAGTAAGACTAGAGTCCAATGGCAGGAAAAGCTGGAAAAATACAACAGTGCTAACAGACCTGGAAGAGGCTAAGATTGAATTCAGAGAGGCTTAAATGGTTCACAGACAGAGTGATCCCTTGTGTGGTGGGGCTGTACCTATCAGAGCAAAGCCCAACTCTAGCAAATTCCAGGAAAGAAATTCCCATTTCCCATTAGGGAGCACAAGCCAAACAGCTTTAGACACATCACTTTTCCAACTTTCTCTCTGGCACAAGTATCTCCACAGCAGGGAGTAAATCTAGCCCAAGTGCGCTGGGGCTGGTAAGTTATTAATTTGGTTTTAACATTGTCTCTCTACTAGGCAGAGGAGCTCTGGCTGCGTGTTTCACAGAGGAGATCACTGCAAACAGGCGAGGTCTTGCAATATTCCATTTTTAAACAAGTTTATAGTGTTCTGGACATATTATTTTCAGAACTACTGTTTTCTTAACTGAAAGGCAAATAACCTAGTGGCTTTGTTCCCATGCTAACACGTGGCTGCCTGCCTGACCCACAGAGTTTATCTAACTCTTTTTTTCATTTCCTGGTGTGTCGAGCGGTTTCCTGCAGACCTCAGATCTGTATCCTGCTGCCTGCTTGGATTAGTTACCCCAGACCAATCCACAGAAAACAAGATCCTCAAGCACCATCCTTCAGAGGTTAGAAAGAAGGCAGTGAGGGATGAGCTCTGCAAGGTCTCTTCCCTGCCCGGGGCTATGCTGGGGCTTGTAGCCAAAACCACAGGAATTAACCCCAAGCAGTGACACTGCCCCAAGTTTCACAGGTCCAGCCCTGGGAGCATTGCTGTGCCTGGGACTGCCTGACTCCTGTGTCTGAACACCAAGTTGATGGTGATGCGCAGAGTCTGAGTCACAGATCCACCTGCTCTTAAGGCAGGATGAAGGAAGGAAAAGACCAGATGGCCAATGTGAAGCTTTGTATAGAAATGCTCCTATTCTGTCAAGTGTCTGAAAACCAGAAGCCCTTATTAAGTAACATTATATATCCAGGAGCTGCGTGCTTCTGCCACATTTTGGAGGAATGCAGTTATGTGAGAGGGTTAATACCACACCAAGGCCCTAATGCCTTCACTTTCTGGGGTTTTCCACTAAAAAGGTGAAAACAGCATGGAACTCCAGCACATCTGCCCTTTCTCAGTCAGAAAGCCTCCTTGTTAAATTATGGGACAGTAGCCACAGAGCATTTTTAGCTCTGGAAAGTAAGTCTGGGGCTCATGACAAACACTACAGATTTAGGTTACAGATTTACAAGGACAGGATACCAAAAAAAAGTCCTGATTGACACCAAGGCAGCTCATGTTACCATGATAACTGATGGGAAAGACAGAACAAACAAAACAAAAGAGATAAACAACAGTCACATATTTGGATTTTCAAATAAACTGTAACTACATAGGAAACATGCATGAATGAAGCAACTTGGTTATTAAAGCCTGCAGTACACAGAATTTTTCCACACACATGTGGGAAAAATTCCTGTCAGAGAAAAGAAGCTCATTAAATCCCTCTGGGGATTTTCACTTTCCCTTGGCTGCTTCCGCTGCTCGGATAAACCACTTTCCCACTTTCTCCTAACTCAATCAAAGCAGTATCCTGGAAATCTTCAGAAAAAGCCAAACTGAACTGATCATTATGGTAAACAAAAGACCAAAAATCTGTTAATCCAAGGGTGCTGTAGATTACATACAGATGAGTACTGCCACAAACACATCTAAAGATGAGCTTAGTCACTGCTCGAAACACTTTCTCTCGCCTCTGACAAAAGCACACAACATTGCAGACTTTGGAGAAAGCTCCTGGGAGGAGGCCTTCCTGTTTGGCCCTGGCTACACACTCCTGGACAGCCACCAGCTGACAGAAACGACAGCTGAGACACAAGGGGAGAAGTTTCAGTTGGACCTTATAAACCTGAAAGGCAGCAGCTGGCCCATGGCTGATGGTGTATTGGCCTAAGAAGCTGAAAACACCCACCTTTCAGATTAATAGTTAATTTCTGGTGGATATGACCCTTTAATATCAAATAATCTCTTTGCTAACATTTTCTGCCACCTAGGAAATACCACAGGTGCTCGTGTTCCTGGAGCATCTTTAATGAATATGAGGGGTGCATCTGCAGCTGGATGAGCATGAATCCCTACCTCCAACTCAGCATCCAGCCTGGCCACAGCATGCAGCAGGCAGGGAAAAGAGAGGGAGGTAAAAGAGCCCTGGGCACCGACCAGCCCAGCCAACAGCCAGGACTGCACAGATGGAGTTTAATAAGCTTCCTCTAGAAGTGGGATGTAAGAGAGGGTTCAATAACACAGCCCTAAATCAAAGGGCATGGTGACTACACAATGCCTCAAGGAAAGAGAAAGGAAAGGAAGCTGTGGAAAACCTTAGGAAAAGAAACTGGAAGAAAAAGGCTACAATTTCTGGGAATGGGATGCGGGAGAAAAGAGACCTACAGAAAGAAAAGCATCATTGTTATTCATCCAGCGCTTAAATCTGGGAAACCTTAAAGCCCCTTTGCTGTCACCCTGGTCCAACAACCACAGCTCCCTTGGGACCCTGATTAGCTCAGCAGGACCACGATGACAAATCCAGAACTGATCCACAGCCTGTGATCCAGCTGAATAGCTCATAATGCTGCCTCTTGCTTAGAAACATGCTTCACTTCAAAGAAAACCTACAAAATTACATGGTCATTAGCAGGGACGTGCATAATGCAATGTGGGACAATAAAAAGCTGCAGTTCGGTGTCAAAATGGATTAAGGGCTCAAAGTAATATAACCCATTAGAGCCTTTTATTTGACATAAAGAAGATAAGTGCCTCTTAGGGTGCTGAGAGATTCATGCCTGAGCTTAAATTAGAGTGGGACAAACATTCTGCTGGTACAAACCAGCCCATCCCCCTCGCTGTAGAATTGCATCAATTTTGCATGAGGGGGTGACAAATAACTTTTTTAGTATTATGGAGTGGCTGTGCAATTATTTAAGATGTGCCTGTTTTATGAGCATGGCATCAATCTGCCCAATCAGGAGCGCCTGCGGAAGCAGATGGTAAAACTTTGCAGCGTGAACACATTGCTCTGATTCTTAGGAGAAGTGGGAAGGTAATAGAAATGAAACCAATTAAGGATCCATCACATAGGCTGGCTTGCCTCTACCAAGTATGTCAACGCTGACTCATATAGGCTTCAAGTCTGGTTCTGTCAGAGTCTGTTAAGCACCAAAACTAAAGAATATTAAAAAAAAAATAAGAATTGAAAGTGATGGTCTTTGGAAAGCAAAATATTTTGTGAGTTATGGACACACAGCCACATTTCACACCTGTGAATCTTGGGCCTTTCTTTGTTCTTCTCCCTGCTGCTCTCACTCTGCTCTGGTTATGGCAAAAGGTCCTGGGTAGGACCTGCTGGAAAAAATCAGCGGGCTAAAGATCTAGGACAAGGGCTGGAAATCTGCTCTGAAGACACATTTCATTCCAGTTCACTTTAGCCACGCCAATACCTGCTCAAGAGTGGCCACCTGGACTCCTGCTGCCCCACAGCTCAGAGGTGAGGCTTTTGGTGAGCCTTGGGAAGGGCTTGTGTGTCACCATTAGCTAGAGAGGGAACCTCAGAGTCTCAAATTAGATTTTTAGCTTCCAGACATCCATTTGTGAGTAAGATGAATCCCACTCTACGGGATTGGGAGAGATCTCATGTGAATCCAGTCATGTGAGCCAAATATATTATACTACTCCCAGACTAGTCCCATAATAATCTTGTCCAATATCATCATTCAATACTATCCAATAATATTATTATTATTCTTTAACTCAAATTTTGGAACAAGTATTTCCTGAATTTCAGGCAAAACTTCTTTAACGTGTATATTCAAAGACAATGTGCAAATGCATCCACAATTTTTTAGCTGCTGTCAGTTGCACTTTCTGTACACTTTTCAAGAGAAAGTAATAACCATTAGTCCCACTCCCAATAAGTTAAAACAGAATAACAACACTTCAAACAGAGGCTTTCTGGATTACTAACGGTGAGATTTGGAAATGCAATACTTACCCCCTTGTGGTGGAACATATGGCCCTCGACATTCACTTTATAGGTCTCCACACCCAGCTCTTTTGCCAATCGGAGAATCCGGTTTTGGGTAGGTCCCACGTACGATCCACCAACATCTACATAATTCACTTTATCATTCTGTGGAAAAGAACATGGGAATCAGAAGCTGTGCAGGAAGCTCCTCAACACAAACACCTAGAAGCAGAAAGAATGATTCCACAGTGAATGTGTATGGAATGTCTGTGTAAGACATTCAGGAGGAATTTCTTCCCAGAACGGGCTGTCAAGTGTTGGAAGGGGCTGCCCAGGGAGGCGGTGGAGTCACCACCCCTGGAGATGTTCGAGAAATTCACATTGCAGTTGAAACCACCTCCAGCATCAAGGCTTGTTTTCTCTCTCTAGACACCTGCTTAGGCTTAATGCTGCAGCTGCTGAGCTCTGCACTGCAGTTTTCCAGGATTAATCTCCTTTCCAGCACTGCACACCTTGGCTCCAGCCCGCTGCTGTCTGGCTAGGAGCCCCCAGCCATGCCTGCCACGAAAGGCGCTCACTGCACCCCTCAGAGCAGCACCACTGTCCCTTGGGAAGCAGGAAGAAAGCAGAGGGTTCCAGGGATGCACACTGTTACAGCAGGCTGATCTCCCAAGACGGTAACTCTTTTTAACACTGTTTATAGCGAGTATTTTAAGCCTGGCATTCTCAGTGTCACAGAAGGATGGTGTTTATGCTTCGTGTTTCACGCACCATGATTTCTGCTGGAACACCACCGTTTATCTCTGCTTCCCCAGCAATGGCACCTGACATAATTTAAACCTCCCTCACTTCCAGGGTGGGAAGCAGAGGTAATGTCTGTGTTACATTACTCTTCCCACAAGTGATTCTTCATTTCGTTCATTTTTTTCTTTTCTAATGGTAATCGAGATACGGTTCATTTTTAGAAGCAGGAGTATTATTTCAGATAATTTTAAGACATTTTAAAACATAAGTCTGAGCCATAATGATGCCTGGTCCTGCTCAGGCTGCTTCTTACAGGGCTCTAAGAGATCATGGCTGTTACAGTATGCAAAGGGAGACGGCAAAGAGAGGAGAAATGCCCTGACACTCATGGTCCCAGATGATCGTTTTCAACACAGTGTTGAATTACTGAAGCCTAGGTAGACAATATTCATTTCTCCCTCAGCTACCAAGCCAGTCACTGCACCTTAGAAGTCTGTCACGTTGGTCAAGCATGAGCTGCTCTTGGTGAACTCACGCTGACTGATGACTTTTGGATTGGTTGCTCTGACACCTTCTGAGGGACTGAGTTTAAGCTGGGTCAAAATAATTGTAGTTCCTTGGATCAAAACAATAGGAGTGATGTTTGTCTCGTGATAGACCAGCACAAGTGAGAGTCCACATCTCATGAAGAACTCACCCTGATAGTGAATGTCCTTCCTCCAACTCTGTCCCGGGCCTCGAGGACCACCACGCTGACCCCAGCCTCAGACAGCAATTTGGCGGCTGACAAACCTATTCAAAAAAAGAGAAAGTGTATTAAAGCAAGCGGCAGCAATCAGCCACATTAATGGTCAAAAACTGAACCAAAACATCAAGGTCAGAGATTTCAATAGGTTGTTCTCAAAAATCCCGGAGAGAAGTCAGGAACTTTTCATGGTATCTCACCACAGAAATCTTGTGGCTGCTGCTTAATTGCATGGCGTAACCACTCACAGCATTCACAGACTGAAGTTTCCTCCTTGGGTTTGCTTTTAAAACCAGCAAAACCACGGTTATTGAGGGACAGACACAGATCTCACTCTTCATTTGTGCAGCCTGTGGAAAGGCAGCACCCAGCTTGGGGGGCTTGCAGCTCTACAGTGATATCAATAATGCTGCAGCAAGGGAAACTTCCAACTCCTTCCCTGCCACATCAACTCTCTGCTCCATTGCTGTCCCTTGCCCTCATTCACACGCAGAAGCAAAGTCTGCTTCACTGTCAGGATTCATTTTCAGCAATGGAGTTTGACCATGACAATCAAACAGGCTGCATGTAGATACTTTATAAAAGGAATTATGGTCTCAGCAAAAATCATCTAATTACGGGACTTTGCGATGGAGCCACCAGAGACAACCGAAAATTCAATAGGACAGGAGATCTCTTTGCTTTTGACAAATGCGAGCTGAAATTGTAAAAAGCAATCATGAGTTGGTGAAATCAGATTATCCCACTGCCCCTCAGGCCAATTTGGCACTGAAGCATTGCTTCTTTGGAGTTGTTTCCCCTCCTTAAGTACACGAAAGGCAGCCTTATTGATCAGAACTTCCAAGATGCCCTGCAGGCAGGAGTAACGATATTACACTCATGTTTATCACACTACCTTGAAATGTGATTAAGAGCAACTGTTTGTGAGGCTGCAAAGAACGCATGTCTGAAAAGACCAGCGGAGAGGAATCATTCTGGGAAGAGTTAAATGCACTCCCTTATTCTAAGGGCAATACAGAATGGACCATAAACTTCCGCACATATAATCTTTTAGTGGGGAAGTGGAACACCATTCACTGGAAACCAGAACTAAGGAAGTTCAAATGTCTCACACAGGCAGAAATTATATATATCATTTCCATAGTCATCTAAAAGTAACTTTACACCCTTGCACCATATTCTTCAGATTGCTGCTGGAGCAGAAGTATACTTAATTCTTCCATCTATTTAATATTCTATTTTTAAAAATGCAAGCCGTTTTTCACTGGAGTCGATATCTTACAAATTGATCTAATTTATTTCAGTGATAAATTTTTTTTCCTCCATTAAACTCTATAATCAATTTTTTTCTAGCTAATTCTTTGATCCATTAAGTGATGGTGTTCTCTTCCTCCTCAACATAAACATAGATGACACAAGTCTATAATTTTTAACACACAAACCACTATTTTCTTACAAATACATAATTTTTGATATGCAGACAAATGAGATTTCAAAATATCCAGCAGGATTTGTCACAAAATAGTGGTTAGCCCGCATACATAAAATACAAGGCTGAATTCTCTATTCTGTGTAAATATAACTGGACACTCAGGCACGAGTCGGTAATTCTTGTGTAAGGAATTTTTCTGTAGATATACATGCCTTGAAAAAACAGAATGTGGAGCCACAAAAAGTCCTGCCTAGGTATGAAAAAAAAATTATATACAAATCTTTGGTGCCTAAGACCATAATTTCATGCTGAATACAACAGCTCTATTCCTGCCACAGTTGTTCAGGAAGAATAACGGTTGCACTGGACTGAGTTGGAAGCTAAGCTTACTGCTGGATTATAGCCTAATTATGTGATACATCCAACAAAGACGGGATGCTAAGGGATGAAGAATGTCTTGTAATGTGACCGAGGTTCCCTAACCTGTTTGCCTGTTAAACTGTGCTTGCACTCCAGAATTACAGGTTGAGTTTCATCATTGTTAACCCAAGGGTCATCCTATACGCTGGTCCAAAAACCAAAAAAGGCTCCCAGGTTGCACAGACTGGGAAAGAGTAGGAAGTACATTGGGACAGCAGTGGCTGACTGGGAACTGGGAGAGCGCATGACTCACAAGTGACAACAATACCAACTATGTTGATTAAAGATTACTACTACACATTCATTTGCTTAAAGCATGGAAACTATTTTCTTTCAAAATAGCGGACTAGGAACAACGCCCATACACAGCATCTCTCTGCAGCTGTCTATCAGACCCTCCTCTTTAGCTTCATCCTGGTGCAACTGAAGTGCACCAGGTCTAGGTGCTTCCACAGGTATGTCTGAAGCACCCCAGAGGTCATGAAGCCTCTGTGCTTTTTATACACAATTAACCTCTAAACAGACTGCATATTTACTCTTCATCTTCTCCATAACTTGAATTTTCAAGACTTTTGTCAATCTTCCAGTACCCTGGACTGGACAATAGAGAGTGACCATTTGATTGATGGGGTAAGAATGAGAGAGGAGGAACGAGACCTTCTCCTTTCCCACTCCTTGTCCCATCTCTGCCTGCTCAGCTCCTCTCAGGCCTCATGGAGCTATCCTCTCATTTCCTCTCCAAGATCGCCATCCCAGAGCACATAATGAGCTTCAGGAACTGCTAAGGGGCAGGGCAGAAGCTGTGGCTGCCCCATCCCTGGAAGTGTTCAAAGCCAGGTTGGTTGTGACGTTGAGCAAGTGAAGGTGGCCCTGCCCACAGCAGAGGGGTGGAACAAGATGAGATTTAAGGCCCTTTCCAACCCAAACCATTCCTCACAGGCACACTGTTCTGGGCCAAATGGAGCACTGGGCTCAGTGCTCAGACCAGGTAATTAAGACACACCAGTGTCTGTTGGTGTGACTGAAGTGCAGACACTCCTGTCTCAGCTGAGCCTGTGCCTGTGACGCCTCCACTTCCACTGAGTGCAGCCTTGAGACAAAGCTGGAAACTGCCCCAAATCACTGCCCACACTCCTTCCTGATATCCCCCTAATTCCATGAACTAGAAATACACTCCTTGCCTCAGCAAGATGGAAGGAGCCTGCCAAAACCATGCCTCATTTGCAGTATCTGGCTGTGGAAATCCACTTATTGTTAAATGAGAACAAACAAGACTAGACATCCTCCACAAGGGTTTCTATGGAAATCTCACCAGCAGCTCCCCTCCTCTGAGGATGCTGTGCAGGAAAGCTCTGTTCCTACTGATTTTGCAGTGCTATTAGGGACTGAGAATTACTGCAGCTGCTTTCATGCCAGAAAATTGTCATAATCCTACCACAAGCAAAGCACTTTGCAGTCCATCAGAACACTGGATATACAGTTAAAAAAAAAAAAATTAAATGAAACTAAGGTGAATTGATGCCAGTCTGCAGACTAGAACACACACCCCATGACTGAAACATAGAGATGCTGAACAATACTGACTGTTGTAATACAACAAAGCCCATCTCCACCTCAGAGGAAAGAAGAGTTCAACTCCACAGGTAGTGAACAACACTGGGACTCAAGAGATTCAACCGTCATTCCAAGAGGAGTCATGTAATGTGGAAAATGGTTCCCTATTATGTAGGGAAGTGTTTATAAGGGTAGATTTATGAAAATAATTCCAAGTTGCCTCAATATTGGTGTTGATACACGGCACACGAGCAGGTCTGAGTTCTACAGCACAAACAGTCAGAGTTTTAAAGAAGTTATTTTACTGGAAATGTGCTAGTGATTCTATACTAACATTACAGAATTACACTTTTCAAAATCTAAGCTCTGCAAATCCTCAACAATCCTCAACAATCAAACAGATTCCCTGATACAACACGATCAAGAAGCAAAAATCACCAGAAACTTTCTCAGTGACAGCACTTCTCACGTGGTGTATGCTGAGTATCTCCAAAACACTCAAGGGCAGTGAAGGGGGGTGAGGACAGGCTGATACCTCGAAATTTTAACCTCCCAAACCGAGGCCACTCTGTATGTGCCACATGGAGCACACCAAAACAAAGGCAGAGAAAGCACCTGTTGCTACTGAAAAGGAAACTGCTGATTTTCTAAATGTGTTGCTTGCCTACTTGCTAGCTTCTCTGACAAAGTGCATTTGCATTTTATGGATCCACTATGAGCTTTAAAGTGTGTGAAAACCAAGCTATTAAAGCATTCCTTCATAAAATCCTTGTTAAGCCACGCCACTGTGCACGGCATGGGATAGCTACACTGTGAGAAAGATGATTAACTCATTACTGTAGTGTTCTAGCAGACTTTAACTGAGGAAATGGGGAAAAAATCTTCCTGCAAAATCCCTGCATTTTGCTGACTTGAAGCGGGGAAATAATTTCAAGACCTTTTTTGCTCATTATTCTAATACACATCAGTAAAATAAGAGAACTGGCAATATATCATTATTGAAGTTCCAGTGTAATGGCATCCTAATGCTGTGATTATTTTTACTGTTTCTCTGATGGGAAACCTAACTTTTTCTAAACACAGCTGAGTAATTAAATCTGGCAATGACCACCTTAGAACCAGCTCTCATTTTTCCAGCTAGAAATCCCTTTGGCAAGTAAAAAGGAACCTGTCTAGGAGAGATACCAAACATTTCTGCAATACCATAGGGTAAAATCTCCCTTCCTCACCTCTCTTCTTGTTCTGCAAGCCTGATTATCCTTTCATTGGAATTTTTGTGCACATCATAGCATTTATTTAAGTTTTAAAACACAATTAAAATGAGCTCAGTTACATCAGATGGACCAGAGAAGCCAATAATGGGCAACAGCATAGGGAAAGCTGAGAATGAAAGAACAGTGTCCTTTCACAGACTAAGGATTTGAAGATTTTAAATTGCCACTGAAAATATAAAAAAACTCCAACAATGCTATTAATTCAGTAACAGCATCTTAAAGTCACACAGTGTGGATCACAAGTCTACATTTATTTCTTCTCAGTGTTGCCTAATACCATGACATCACTGATTTTCTGCTTGTCAGAAACTGTGCTTTATCTTTTTATACTTTCTTTCACAACCCTTCTTGTAGAATTCCTGGTACTGGGGAGAGATTGAGTTTATGTATTTTGTTGTTTTCAGGTAAATGTTTTTAATTTCTTTTCTCCCTTCTAGGGGGGGAAGAAAATAACCAACAAAAAAACCCACTTGATTCAGCATAGATCTTAACCAAAAGAGAATAAATATTTTCTATTACAGAGTACTCTGCCCAAATGAGACCAAGCCACTTACTGGTCTCAATGGCACCACTGTCTAAATGCTCTCTACAGATGCAAGCCTTGTTCTGAAGGGCACAAAGACAATGGACAATGTTAACAGAAATACAGTGGGCAGGAAGAGGGAATTCTATCCCAAGGAGGAATCCACTCCTCTGTACGCGCCCACAGGGATTTTCAAGTCCGCAGCTTATTGCAGTAAACATTCCTTCCCCAAAGTAATGCCCTCCCCCAAAACAAAGGCAGAACAAAGCTGATGAGCACGGGGTTGGAAATGCAGCATCTCCCTTCCCATCACATATTAAAATGAGCAGTTAAAATGATGACCATTTGATACCCCCCAGCTATGGAAACACTCAAGGTAATGACACATTTTATAACAATATTTTTTAGTCAGTGTTGTGCGGAATAAATTCCTGTGACCTAAATGGTGACCTTCAACTAAAAAAGTATGTGAAAAAATGTTGTTGCTAAATTATGATCAATGTCATCACCACAAATACCAACAACATGAGCCCTGGTACTCCCAGGAAAGATACAATGCCTGTCCCATGCCTGGTTTTGTTATGTTAGGATATTTTTAGGGATTTGTCCTAACTACTTAGCAATTTATTTTGGTTATTGAAGCAAATATAACTCTTAAGACTTCAGCAGCAAAACAGTAGAAAACAATATGAGGAAGGAGGCAAATAGAATTTGGTACTTCTGCTTGTTTGCAATCATTGTATAAAGCACCCATTACACTTTGCACAGAGTTCTGGTAGTTTTGTTCCTGCTGTAAATTTTTGTCACAACAACACACAGCTTGCTAGCGGTACACTGGGAACTCAGAGCTCTATGAAACATTTTTATTTATTTCTGCATCCCCAAAAACGGTCTTCAGGAATCTGTGGTACTAAATGACAACATTATCGCTGATTATCAGCTCTCTGGTTGGATCCAAAAAGAAGCAAAGAAAGGAACTGTGTAGATGGAACCCAGCACAGGGCAAACGCAGAGATAAACAGAGAATACATTTTATCAACCAAATATTACATTCCTATAGGCCAAATCCCAGGTAAATAAAGACGTAACAGTTGAAAAGAAAAAAATCTATTGGAAACTACTCCAGATTTACACAGGTCAGACTGATTTTATCTTACACCAACAACTGTGTGTTTGACAGTTTATCTGACACCAACTCCCACCAGCAGCTTGGCGCGCTGTCAAAACAAACAGGGCAGTACACAACAGTTGTGCTGCCAGGGTGGCAAGCAAGGAAAATCTGTATTTCCTCATTATTCAGAGCCCAAAGCCAAGGCGTAGGTAGCTCGAGGGGTAGGGCTGTCGATCACACACTGTGGAGCTGGAGATGCCAACACAGAGTGCTTTTCCACAGAGAGGGAAAAAAAAAAAGAACCTTAACGATATATCATATATTTTAATTCTGTATAAAGGCTAATCACTACTATTTTTACATTCCAGCTTTTCCTACAATTTGTGGCCCTTGGACTCCTCTGTAAGTGCAACAGTAAACAGTGCTGTTTCCTGCACATGGCTGGCAAATCTCCGCTTTGATTTTGTAGGACCATGCAACCCCCTTGTTTCTAGATAAAAAACATCTTTTTATGGGGAAATAACTATCCAGTGAATTATAAACTTAGTCTTAAATTTCAATTACATCTGTTTTTCCCTGGTGGTTTGTACTTGTAACACAATGTGCTGAAATTTCTTCCAAAAGATATTTGCAATACAAGATTTTTTGGACTTCCCTGCTTCTGGACATACTTGTTCATATCTGCTGCCTCTCTGGTTTGCATTATGTAGACAAACATTATTAATTCTCCATGCCATCTTCTGATAAACTTGGCTTCCATGCAAGATGAGGCTGGCACATAAATGCACACCCAGGAAAAAGCTATGGTATTTTGTTACGCTTTTTCCTTTTTCCTTTCCAAATTTGGAACTATTTAAGCTTGAATTTTCAGGGTGTGTTTTTCAGGGTGTGGTTTTTTGTGATTCTTTTCTGCTGGAAAACCTTGGTAGAAACTGACTCCCTACTTCTAAATGTCTAGGGAAAAAATATTCTTTGATTTTGAAAACTCATGCCTTTTTTTTATTATTCCTATTTTGGGAGTTCTAGCAGCAACTTGAAATTTGGCAGGGAGGTGAACCTTTGAGTCAACATAGCACATTTTGTTATCCATGTGAAAATATACCCCAATACGGTCAGTTAGAAAGTATTGAGAAATTGCAGGCCACAGCAGGTCTTTTCCAGATCTGACAAGCTGAAATATCTGAGGTTTCTGTCAAAACTCTCTGAGCACTTAATGCTGTCCAGTTGTTAATGAGCAGTGACTGAGGAGTGACCCAGCATCCAGGACCTCCTTACAACATTTTGTTCAATCAGCTTGTTGTGTTTCAACAAATGAGGGAATTACATGGCCTAAACCAAAAGACACAAGTAAAATCAATCAAGTCAAAATCAATCCAAAACAACATTCTTCAGCTCAGTAGAAAACCCTGTAAATAGAAAACGGGAGCAATATTCAAGCCATATAAACAAAAACTCCCTGTGGGTATGGGGTGAGTCTTTAACTTCAGGCACCAGTTTAATACGCTTTTGGTATAAAATGCTATAATTAATATTAACTGTATTACAGGGGAAGTTACCTATTAAGAGTGACACAAGCATGTGCCTGGGGCTTTTACTGGCCACAATTCACATTTTTAACATGCAGGCCCAGGTGCAGAAAGGAATCTATCCCAACCTCTGCAGCTCCCTCTCTGTAGGGTTCCAAAGGCACTTGCTGATGCAGCCTGGACAGTTCGAACACAATTCCAGCGGGTACAGCAGGAAATTCTCAGAGGTAGAATCCACCCAAGCAGGGCTCTTCCTCCAAAAGCTTCTCCACTGTGAAGGACTCTTTGCAGAAGCTCCCTCCAACCCTAGACTGCAGCTCCTACAGGCAGAGTGGATTCTGTGTCCCTGGAACGACCACGTGCAGATGTGTGCATGCTGAGGCCAGGAGCATGAATGAGTAGAATGTGTCAGGCATTGTTCAGAAATTGGCTTTCAGGACCGTGCTTTGCTTTTAAGGACAGATAACTCCAGAGCTGCCTGGATCTGAGCTTCATTTCACAAACACTGGACAAATATTTTTAAAAGCCACAACATCACTGCTGGGAAGCCCACACTTAATAGAAAAAGCATCTTGCTTATAGCTCATACACATTCCATGTATTTCTAGTAAAGAACCAAAGTTTCCTATCCTTTCTTGCAAGCACCAGGTAGGAGAGGAGACAGTAATCTCACCAGATGAGTCAACTGCAAACTGAATTTCAGAGACACAAACAACAAGTCAAGATTGGAGTCAGAGAGATGTTGAGGGGAAATCCTGTCCATACTGGAGCATGATTTACCATGTATTCCACCAGAAGCAGAACTCTAGACACAGATTACTTACTTTTTTTTAAGACCAGAAAGCAGCACTGTCCAACCTCTTGCAGAACTGAGGTGTAGGCATATTGGTACAGGAATGGTAGTGACAGAGAAGCCATGAGAAAAGCAAAATAGAGCAGAGGCTGATCAGAGTTTAATCCCCAGCTATGAACGGCAGTGTAGAGTAAAGATGGATTAATTATTAAATACAGCATTTATTGTCTATTTTTCAAAGGCTGCTTTCTTAAAATGTTGCCTGTTCTAATCCATAACAGGCAAACATCAATTTCCATGCCACTGATGTAGGGTTTCCGTTGGCATGAAAAATATTCCTGTACCCCAGGAGTGCTGTGACATGTTTATTTGTCTTTTCATGCCACTGACAAATTTTCAGGGACTGTGAGTACCATGAAATTTTCTGCTTGGCTCCATTTCAATTCCCCCACCAGGTTTTGGTCCAAAGCGTAGATGTTACGAAGTAACTTAGTGATTTTGTACTAGTGAGGCAAGAAAGCACTTAGAAATGCTCCAAGCATTTTCTGAAACACTGCAACAGGCTGGGAACCTGGAGGGGCAAGGCACCCTGAAGGGTACAAGAGCTTCTCAGAGCTCTAAAATCCATATTAACAGGATGTCGCCATCAGCTGCACACAGGGTGGTAATTCCCTAAGGACAAAGTGTACAGGAACCCTAAGGATGAAGACCAAATGTCTCATGCTAGCAGGAAAATTACCAGGCATCTGGTAAAACTAAAAAGCAAGGAAATCTAGGCCCAGACTCTTTCTTTCTGTTTGGTGATAATACAGATTATTTGCATAATTACATGTTCACAAATCAGTATTTAAACAATTACTATTCTTTTAGTAAATGAAATAATATAATTAAATAAACCATTTGCTGTTTCACGCATTAATTCACTGCGTATTAACCAAAGGAAAGCCTCTGATGCCTTCTCAATACTAATAAAACCTAAATTTACCCATGCCAATAATGGTTGCAATATCACTGAAGTCACAAAACCCACCTTTTCTGAATCGTTAGTGAAGTAAGAAGTGCCTGAAAACTGAGACCTGGCCAAAGCTGCCAACACAGCATTGACCTGATGGACAACCTAAACACTAATTTTCTCCAACGCAGCAACATTCTCATCTTAGGTAACATAAAAATAATTAATTAACGGGGTTTTTTTAAGCATAAGGATGAGGGGCCATGATGCAATTACTGGTGTCAAAGTAGATTTGAAGAGTATTTTGGGAAGTGTTGCCTAGTAAAGTGTGAGGAGTCCATGGCACCTGGGGAATTGTGCTGCCTCTAGCACCGCCATTCTCACCGCACCAAAACCTAACCTACGGATATTCCCAGGTATTAATCCTGCAGCATTTTTCCAAACCAAACAACTGCCACCACCGCATGAGCAACCTAAAAAAAAAACAGGTCAAAAACCCGTCTTTCTCGTGATGCACCAATCCCAGTCCGCATCCCCGCATTCCTGCCTTGTTCCGCACCTGTGGACACCTCCAAGTCACTTTTCCTCCAGATGAGCACCAACACCAAAAACGCAGGGAGCAGCAATTTGTCCCTAACACAGCGACGTGGACCATTTTCCCTTTCCCTCCCCGATCGCACCTGAAGCCCCCGGGGCCCTGACACTGCGCTCGTCCCTTGCCACCCCCGCGGCACCGCCCGGCCCCACTGGCGCAGGACGCGCTCCGAGAGCGCTCCCGGTGGGATGCCCCGGGGGAGGCCGGCGGGTGCGCGGGGGCCGCGCCGTTCCGCCCCTGACCCACCTGAGATGCCGCCCCCGATCACCACCACATCGTATCGCTCGGCCATGGCGCTGTCCCCGCTGTCCCCGCTGTCCCCGTCCCGGCTCCGGCCACAGCCGCGGCNGAGGCCCTTCCACCAATGGGCGCTGTCCGGGGGCGGGGCCAGACCTGACCACGCCTTCCCGGTGCTCGCCCCGCGTTCGGGCGGTGCGGCCCGACGGGGCGGGGGATGCTCGGGAGCACCGGGAACAGCGGGAATGCCGCATCCCGGTGCGCGGCGCGGTACCGGCTCGGTGCCGCACCCCGCCAGGAGGGATGGAGGCAGGCAGCGTGCCCGGTGCAGGGTGCATGAACCACCCAGCACCCGCTTAACCCCGTGTTGGTTACTCGGAGAACCAAGGAGCCGGTGGAGCAGCCTCCAAGCCTCACCTCCTGCTAGAACCAAGTCGTACTCCATCCACGAGCCGGGGAACAAAGGGTTAACCTTTCCACGGACGTATCTTCCCAAAGACAATGCCTGAAATAGTAATGGGTTGCCGAAATTCTGTTTGTACTCAGCCGCTATTACTGCTGTGGAATACGTGATGGCTGTGCTATTTCTTGCCATGCGTTTTACAGCTCGTAGAGGTTTTATTGCCGAAGTGTAAATGTCATCTCTGTGAAGGGAGTGGAAAAAATTGTGAGCCTGTCCATCCCCTTCCAAGTAAGCACAGGAGACCTTTACAATTCTCACAATTACAGGAAATCCTAATGCTGTTTCGTGTTAAATATTGGTGTAAGTTCTGAAAGTTGCCCAATTCTGCAGTCATATTCCATGCCTGGGTATGACCAGTGAATTCAATGAGACTGCAAAACTTTTTAGGCTCGTGTTCTTGGAAACGAGTCGGTTTTCTCTCCTTTAAGGGAAATATAGGACTTTTGGTTTGAGTTAATTGTGCCAACTGAATGAGATGTAGACCCGCTGGAGTGAGTCCAGAGGAGAGCTACAAAAACACTTTGGAGCACCTTTCCTTTGAGAAACCTCTGAAAGAGCTCTGGTTGTTCAGTCTGGAGAAGAGAAACCTCTGCAGAGACTTTATTGAGGCCTTTTAATACACAAAGCAGGGCTGTAAGAAACACGAGGACAGACTTTTTAGCAGGGCCTGTTGCAACAGGACAAGGAGTAATGGAATTAAACTGAAAGAGAGTTGGTTTGGGTTTGATATAAAGAATTTTTTACGGTGAGGGTGGTGAAACACTGTAACAGGTTGCCCAGTGAGGTAGTGGATGACACACCCCTGGAAACACTCAAGGTCAGGTTGCTCTGAGCAGCACAGTCCAGTTGAAAATATCCCTGCTCATTTCAGGGCGAGTGGACTGGCTGAGCTTTGAATGTCCCTTCCAACCCAAGCCATTCTGTGGTTCTATGACAGCAGTGACCGAGTGCAGAAACATCTATAAAACACCAAGCAACGGTGCGAGAGACAGGATAATGGCTCCTCTTCACCAATAAGAACAGGTACTTTACAAAGTGTATGTGCAGAGCTGAGTAAGTGTGTGGCAATAGCTGCAGACACAGGAGCACCGGACACTGTAGCAAGCAAGAACGCGATCCCTGCTGCTCGGGGAGATCAGCTGCTGAGACAAAAGCTCACTATCACTGGGATTGCTGCTGCTCCATGGGTAAAGGGAGTAAAACGGGAACAGACCGAGGCTTTGAGAGTGGTATGGATTCTGAAACAGAAAACCCAATGTACCAACACGCCTTTGTGCCTGATGGAGGGAAAAAAAAGTCTTTGTTTCTCGAGGGAGATAAGGACATCCACTCCCGCAGCTCTGCTGGCTCCAGTGGGCAGGTCACAGGGAATCTGACCAATAAAAAGCTTCACCAAAGAGCACCTCCCTCATAATTCGGAAGCCAAGTTTGGAGGAAACAACAAAAACATCCTTTGTGATAACAGCAGGAAACTTGTGTGTATCTAGATAACCTACTGATAGATAAGCTGGCCAACAAGTCTCCAGTGCTAAAAGGAGGCGCAACGGTCTTGTTAAAAGGAGATTGAAGTGGTTCTACCTAGACCAGCTCTAATGACAGGAGATGATATCAAAGTGTGAACTGCACACGTTGTTGGCTCAACCCTCGTAATAAAGACTGAAAATATTCCTGAGGGGTTACCAAGGGTTACCTTGGGCTTTGGCAGATTCCAGAAGAAGCAATGCCTGTCAGAGCCAGGTAACTGCTTAGTCCTTGGCATCTGTAGGATACAAGTAAAAGACCTCAGAATAATTCTATATTAACTCAGACCTGCAGACATCTAGGATTTGGGAGGAAAAAGCCCTGAAGCCTTTCTTGAGAACAACAGGATAAACCCTACAGACTTGCTGAAAATGCAAGAATTAGGGAAGGAAAAAGGTGATGTGTCATATTGAGAGTGATCCTCCTCTTCTAAATGTGATGACCACATTTTTAAAAATAAATTTGAAACGTGTCAGAAACCAACAGAAAATAAAAGGATGCCAAAACATACGCTAAGGTAAATTCCAAGCAGATAATATTTTACTTGGAAAGAAATTGTCACTCAGAACAGAGTTGAATAATATGGAAATGCTCACCAATGGGCCCTATTTGTTATGCAGTGTAAAAAAAAACAAAGGAACAAAACTGAAGGGTGAATATAGGAAGCTTCCGTTGCTGAAACCATTTCCATTCTGCAACCTCTCTAGCTGATTTATATCTGCTTTAGTGAATGATTTGTAGCAATAATTTGCTGAGCTTGTAGGATGTGCATGATCATGAATGTGACGGTATAGAAAGTCACAGAGCATTCTTTGAAATTTGCTAGCAAAAACCACTGAAAGTTGCTGAGAAATACAGTGGAATATCAAGAGCAAAAAAATTCACTTGAGATCATATCTGTGTCAGCAACAACAAAAATTGTCAGGGACCCCCAAGAATGAACAAAAATGGATCAATTTGTTGATCAAAGAACAAGAAGAAAAGTATCCAAAGTTAAGTGGCATCACCAAGTCCTTTACTGTCCTACCAGTGTTTTTCTTTCAGTTTTTCCAGCTACTGATGAGGGGAAGCCAAACTTCTCAGATCACACCATCAGGAATCACAATTAAGTGTTATTTTATGTCTGCTCAATACCCCAAATGATGAGTGAAATCAGTCATAATCACAGTGAAAGACACAGATATTTTGCATTCCTTCCTGATTTCAATGTTACTTATTTTGCTGATGCATCCAAAAATTAGAACACAAACATAGGGAAAATTCCTATAAATTGTTTTTATAAAAATAAAAAAAATATTATGTGTTGTACACATATGTATATAGTACAGGCCTTTAGTTATTTATTTGTTTTATGAGTGCATTTTGAGAGATAAATAGAACCTAAGTGCTGTAAGGGAAGAGTGCATTATCCCTAGAAGACTGATTGTCATTATTAAGGTTGTAATTACCACCACTTAGCCACCTCTGAAGTCATGTAATTCTGGTATCTTAATGATACCAACAGAGCTTTTCTAAAATACCCTAGAACCTGTCATCTTAAGTGTCACTGTCAGCTGAAATTTTTGCCATTAACTCATCATCTGCTTTGATTAGCATTCTGCTCTGCATGCACAAACAGGAGCTTTCCAGGGAGCACCAGGGCCTTCTGCAAAGCCTAAATCACAAAAATTTGCATTCGCACACATTTCAATTCTGGTAATTATAGGGTTAGTACTCTGGGTTGCATCAATCTGGAAATATGGAATACCGTGAAGAAACCCCTCTCCCACCCATCAGACTCAGTAGTTCTGCAGGAAGCCCGTTTGTGGGGCAGCGGTGCACAATGTTATGGAGCAACTTAAAAATTCAACTGTAGGTGATACCGTATTTTCTAAGAACAGTTTTCTATTCTGGAACAGTATCTTAGACTATCTTAGGCTGAATTTAGGATCAGCTGTTAATTTATACTGCTAATGATGTTTATAGATGGTGGTTTTCTTCCCCTTTGCCTTCTCTTCTCCCCACCCAAGGACTTTATCAGTAATGGAAATCATAAAATACCATGTAGCACATAGAAATAGACAATGTTGCACACCATAAGAAGGAAAAAAAGAAATGTCCTATGAAATGTTTCAGGCTTTAGAGTGTTTTCCTCTGAAACAAATTCCGGACAAAGAACTGCAGATCAAAATATCTTCAAGGGTTTTATGTGAGAGGATGGAGAGAAAACAGTGAGGAAGGGGTAGCCCAGCCTCCTGCCCAAAGCAGATCCAGGGCTTGTCTAGTTTGGAGGATGGAGCACTGGAGGATGGAAAATCCATAAGATCAGGGGGTTTCAGGGTCTGCCCACCCTCAGAGTGAGCCCTTTTTTCCTCATCCTGAGTTGGGATTGCCCGTGTCTCCAGCTTGTTCTTGTTCCCCTGTTCCACCACAGGGTGCTCTGGGTACTTTTGTGTTTTGGACCTTCTGATGGAGGTTTGTCAAGAAGCATTAAAACTGTGACACTGTACAGGAGGTCTTGAAAGTAAAACGTCACGATCCCATGCCCTCAGAGAGTCCCTTAGGGAATATTCCTATAATCTCTCAGCCTCTCTCTGGTCCCCCAAATACACAATTATCTAGACCCACTGGAATGGTCCCAGGTGGGGATTCACAAAGAAATTGTGCAACATGTTGGTAAAAACGGGTTAGAATCAAAATGGTAAACTGTGGACGGCTCTGTAGAGTAGTAATTTGCATTTGTATAGATTAGGATATATATTCTTAGTTTTGCAACATCACTTTCTTCCTTGGATGTGTATTCAAAACCATCACGAAGCAATCACCAGTCTGATGTTGCAAAACAGTCTTCACTGGTGTGAAAAATGGTTTTGTACACAAAGATGGCTGTGGCATATTTATTCATCACTGTTCATCTTTACTGGCGTGTCTTCAACAGTCCTGGCGATCTCGTGCTTCCTGACCAGCTCTATTTCAGGCACTGTGCTGAACCCCAAACAATGAATAAGCACCTTGAAGTAAATTATCATCTCTCATGACTATTAGAATTTGATTAGTTCATGTTACCTTATAATCACAACCAGGAATCTTCTGAAATATAAACACAGACAATAAAAATTCACTGTCCACCCTCTCCTTGACCTGTGTTTCCCTTTCTCTCAGTTACTGAGCATTCCACAAACCTTCTGGTGAGGTGCCTGTTCTGAGTGCAAGGCAGTAGCAGTGGGATGTGGACAGGGATCAGGGGAGTGGGATGCCCTGAGCCAGCCCCCAGCACTGGCAGAGCTTCTGCTCTTCGGCAACAGATTGATGCTGGTTCCTCTTATCCACTCTCCATCCCTTATGTGGCTCCAATGATCTCGGCTCCTTCACAGCTCTGGACACAGAGGGCATCATTCCATGACTGCACTGCATTTGAAGGCCTGGAAGCTTTGAGCAAGGATATAAATATTGAAAGGGAAGTGCCATGAAGATGGATCCAGGCTCTTCTTGATGGTGTCAAGGACAAGAGACAAAGAAGAAACAGCTGCAGAGGAAGTTCCACCTGAACATGAGAGAAAAGCTTTTCCTGTGCAGTGACTGAGCACCGGAACTGATTGTCCAGAGAGGTGTGGAGTTTCCCTCAGTGGAGATGTTCCAGAACCATCTGGACACAACCCTGTGCCGTGTGCCCTGGGGTGACCCTGCTTGAGCAGGGAGGTGGGACCAGGTGAGCCACTGATGTCCCTTCCAGCCTGACCCATTCTGTGATTCTGCAGTGGGGAAAACAGGCAACTGCATGTAAGGAATTCTCTTAAAGCCATGAAGAAAGGTCAGCAATTATAACTTCAATGTCCCAGGTAAATCTACTAGAATATATTTAAAACTTTGATTCAAATTTCAAAGTGCTCCTCTACACCTGGGAACAGAAGGAAAAATACAAGCTTGAGAGTCACTCCCTCAAGAGCAATGCCCTCAGTTACACGCAGTGAAATTTTCTGGTCCTCCAGAGAAACCTGTTATTTACTCACTGGGTAAAATTTCACTACCTCAAGATGCCAAAAAAATATTTTGACTCTACAGAAATGTGGAATAAAATTTTAAGTCTTTTGTAGCCACCAGAGTGTTAGGTAAATGTTTTCTTTCTTTGCCAGTATGCTGTCGATAATTTCATTTTGCAAAATATTTCCATCTCTTTATTTCAGTTTGTAATACAACATACTTAGGCATGTGGGGTACAAAAATTCAGAAGATTGTTTGAGAAGGAGACTGAATTACCTCATTCAGATTTTTAAAGTAACTTTTCTACATGATTATGCTGTCTGAATGAAACACTTACTGATCTTTTAACAGCTTCAGACTCTCCTGTTTGTATGTCTCAGAATTTTTTAAATTATCTTCGAAATTTGAACATCATACTGATGAGCACTAGGCAGGCTCCATCAGTGGGTGAAGTAAAGCACAAATCTCCAGCTACCAGAAGCCGGATATGCGCAGGCAGACCTCACACAAATAAAAGGCTGTTTGGTTCAGAGTGAGGAGAGTTCGCTTCCTGGTGTTAGAAGAGACGAACACAATGCTCCAGGAGGAAGCAGGTGAAGTGCAATAAGCCCAATTTTTTTTTCTCCAGATTCAGTCTTCTCCCACACACAGCTTTGAAAGAAAACAATGATTTTTAAGTCTCTGTATAATATCATAGCCAGTCAAGTTCCATTTCAGTGGCAACAACAGATTTCAGACCAGCTTTTGATAAACATTTTCTGAAGGCAAAATGATCACCAAACACAATTGTTGCCTTTAAAAATGCACAATCCTCCTGTGTGGGAGTGGGGTGTTTTTTTTTACAGAAGATGTGAAAGAAACATAGCTTCAGATACATCTCCTGCTAATAAAATAAATAGAGGTAATTCAAGTTACAGTTAGCATGTATGACTAAAAAGATTATGCTGGTAACTCATTTTTAATCTCTTTAGCTCTCTATTTCTCGTCTTTGCGTACGTTAGTTCAAATGCCAGTGTCAAGACAGACATGAAATCTTTCCCTTTCTCTCTAATTTATCTTCATGACTCATTTGCTACAGAAGGAGTTTATTGTAATAACTATGGGATAAAATACATTCACTGACTGCAGCAATAAGGATTTTTAAAAATATGTATATGTCCGTATTTGCTTTCAAATAAAGGAAGTCCTGAAATGTTTTCAACAAGCTTAAATTAAATAAAGCCTTCAGGAACTTTAGTTTGACTGACACTTTCAGCTCCAATATAAGCTCCAATACGAAGCCAGTAGGGGAGACACTGCAAGGGAGGTCTAGAAGAAGGGCTCCAGACACTCCTCAGACCTCTGGAGCTCCTTCATCCCATCTTGAAGAGGAAAGACCTTGCTGGACAGCACACACGGTGCTTTCAATGCTGCCCAAATAGCTGCCAGCAGATGTCTGCAAGATTTTTGTCCGAAAGTCATGCAGAGACCCTGAAAAGGTGTACGGGTGACAGCGAGGAGCAGCCACGGCAGAGCTGCCTTAGCTCTGGAAATGGGGAGAAATTTCTGTGCCTTCCCTCCTGCACTTAGCCCCTCAGCAGGGCATGGATTTGACCTTCAACCTGCACCTTTCAGGTCTCTGACTCTGTCTCTGTGTACCAGATTTACCTCATGGTGTTTCTGAGGGCACATTAAATGGACATAACTCCATTCTTAGTTTAGCAGCTCCTGTTGCTTTGCCCAGATTCCCTTTTCAGGCTTTAGACACCACACGAATGCCAGCACCCTCCGACCTTTGGAGGGGAGAGCGTTGGTGTTGCACAACCTGTGACCCAGCCAGTGAATAGGACTTTACGTGAGGACATGAACTTTGCTCATGTTGTTTAAAGCACTTGAAGTAGATTTATACTGTACAGTGTCATTGCTGCTATCAAGTTTTCTCCGTGCCCTTTGCCACCACTATCAGATAATTTTTATGCATCAGGTTCTAAAATGAACTTTCAGTGGCATTAACTAAGCGTTCCTTTAATTACCAACTCCATAAAAGAGTGGTTTGTATATAGGTCATGGATTGCTGGTATAATTTGAGGTTAGATCAAAGCTTGTATGAGAGATAACAACAATCTGAACACGATACTACATTTGGAGAACAAGTATTTGTTATAGATCACAAAGCCTGGCTGCAGCTTGAACAGGATTTTAGAAGTAGAAGTGCCATTACGGGAATATGCAGAGATCAGTGGAGATCATTAGTGAAGACATCAAAATAACAAAGAAGATTTGATCTGGGAGAGAGGAAAAGCCTTGTAGAAACACCAGCAAGAATAAATAATCCACTTATAGTCATCAAACTCCAGCCAATAACAAAAAAAAAAAAACAAAAAACAAAAAACCAAAAAAAAAACTTTGCTATTACTAGATCAGAGAAATTTGTCATGCCCTCTCACTGTCTGTCAGGTAAAACAGCATTGGGAACCTAGAGAAAGCATTCAAAAGGAAATAAAGGCTGTTCTCCATCGCAAATCCTGTACAGGATCCAGTGAACTGAAGCCGTGGGCACAGCTTCATCTGTCTCCTAGATAATTGACTGCTTCACTTAACACCTAAAACTCTCAGCACTCCTCCTGAGAAGCAAATTCAGTGCAGGGGTTTGGGAGATGAACAACCCTTTCTGCCAGCCCTCCTCTCCCTGTGCAGTGACCCCAGCACTTTGCAATCAGAGCCAGCCCTGAGTTCCACCAGGCAGGAATCAGTCACCCAGACCCAATTCCCTATCCCGGTCAGGTAGATGAGCTGAGAAGGACAGAGGAGCTCATTTCCAAGGTGCAGTTTCTTGTCTTTAAAGTCCTTCACTGGAAGTTACCCCGTAGACTCAGCACATTTTCTAGTGTGACCCAAGGGATCACATTCTTGTAGTAAGTAAATAGTGTTAATTGTTAATGTTAATGTTTTTCTTCTTGCAAAGCCAAACAGAGGATCTCAGATCCCAACATCATGTTAATTCCTAAAACTGATTTAGAGGGAAGTGCATCCTTTTTCCTCACACAATTACTCAAATTTGGATGACCAATAAATAGAAATTGGCCAGCGCAATGGATTAGCAGATTTTGTAATTAAGAACTGTTAATAAATTGGTTGATGTTAAAATAATGAGAATTGTTAGTAACTTCATTGGCCTCTGGCATAACAATACTGTCTCAGCAGTATTTGTGATAGTGACTATTGCTTATCTGGTGATATCAGACATCAATAGAAAATCAAAAATCAAAAATCAATAGAATACTATTGATTATTTCTTCTTTTTGCAACTTTGTAACATATTAAACTTTTTGACGGTTTCAGAGAAAAACTGTCTTAATTGGGATCTAGATTAAAAAAAAACCCTCAAAGTGAAAATAATCTCTGATCAAGTCTGTCAGTGCTTCCTGTAAAACAAAAACAACTGAGTGCACCCTGTGATGAAATCCATCGACATCACCTTATGCAGTTTCTCAGAGCTCTGTTTAGCAGTAGTCACCACCAGCTTCAAAAGATAAAGTTCCATACAGTCCCAGAAGGCAAATGGAAATCCCTGCCTACACATTATTTCTTGATTAATAAGTATGGATGCAGCATTCACCTGCACAGAGCAGGCAGTGCGAGTCTGCAGGGCCTCGCAGGGTTATCCACAGTATGAGCAGAGAAAAGCAATCAAAGTTCAATTTGCAGTGCCAGGGCAGCTGAGATGAAGGACACGAGAGCTGCTCTCAAACCGAGCTGCCTGCTCCTTGCCTTGGTGATTTATCTTGAGCCAAAATGCCCAGCACAGATGCGAGATTTGCAGCAGAGGGAGGCAGCTGTGTTTGTGTTCTGCCTTTGGCACACGCTCCAGGACAGGGCTGCACTTCTGGTGCCAACACAGGTGCCTGGAGAGGGTGGCACAGTCCTTGCTGTCACCAGCCCATGAAGCTGCTCGTTCCTTCACACTGGTTGCGTGGGAAGCAGCAGCAGGCAGCTTTGCAGGCACCTTGTGCTCCTGAGTCATTAGAAAAACACATTGCCTGTTGTCTCTCCTCTTAATGAGTCTTTTAGAAGATAGGGCGATTGGTGGTGTTCTCCAAATACTTTTGAGGTTTTCCTGAAGGAAAAGTGGTTTTCATTCCTGTGAGCAGTGTAACGAGCTACTAGTGTAATTTTGAGTTCAACCCTCGTCTTACACCTGTGAGAAGAGGACTGAGGAGAAAAAACCACACATGAGAGCGACCATTGACTTTGTGCTGACAGGATTGAAGTCACCTAATGCCAGCCTGGACAAGCATGGCTCCATCAGCTGTGTCCACCAGGGCGACTTCTCCCCAGGAAACCCCTCTGCCCACGAGTCTGGGCAGCCAGTGCCAGGGGAGGCAGCAGGGACAGGGGACAGCATTGTCAGTCCAGGGTGATGTGATTCCCACCCCAGCGTTTGGAAGTGGAGGTGGAGAGGAGTGATTGACAGCACCTTCTCTCGTGTGTCTGCAACGCATTAGAAAGGACTGGAAGAAAGACAATGTCTCCAAAAGCTGATTTCTGCCCCTCCTGGGGAAACTTGTGACTTCTCCACCTATTGCAGAGTCTGAGGGGGGCAGCAGAGGCCAAAGAGCCCAGCCGAGACACAAGGCGAAAGCATCATCAGCAACAACTCTCACTGTGGATCTCATATTTTTCTGTACCCTAATTTCCCTTTCTGGACTTTTCCTCTTGTCTACGTGACAGAGGCACCTGAGGCAAGTTCCTGCAGCTTCACCAGGCTCTAGTAATTGGGGGTGCTTGCCCTGCCTAATGCAAGACCTCGGTGTAAAGATTATTTCTGTGTATCAACTGCACAGCGCTTAAGTAAGCAAATATCTTCCTTGGTGCTCTCTGGCAGTCTGAATTTTGCTATCTTGAACATCCTAGAGCTATCAGAAGGAGCCTGCAGCAATAAACAATTCATTATGTTTGCTCTCTGGTGTGAAAGTACACTTTCTGAACTATGGGAGCCTCCTATATGTGAGGTTTCGTAACTGCCTGAACCTTTTACCTGCAGGAGATTTTGTGTTTGCAGGCGTTGAAGTTTACACAGTGGTGAATCATGGGGTCCTTTGAAAGGAGAATTTTACGTCCTCTGCAATTTGACTGGTTTTCAAATTTATTTCTAAAGAAACAATACCCAGATAATTTTTTTTTTTTTCCTGAGGAAACATTTATGTGGTGAGGGAATGACTACCAAAAGGAGACTCCTGGAAAGAGAATGAATAAACAAAGGTACAATAAAGTATTAGGCACACAATTCCTGTGTATTTGTGGGCTAGGACATGGGTATTAGTGTGAGCCACTCCCAGAACACTTTGTTATAAGTTTTTCTATGCCAGTTTAAACCATCACCTTGTAACACATGCTTGTTTTAATTTTAATAGCTCTTCTTTTCTAGTTTACGTTTGCCATCTCCTCAGACTCATTGTGTGTCTGAGGTGTGCTGATCACATTCAGATCTCTTACTGACTAATCTGACAGGAAATAATCCCATTTATTAAATATTATTCTATCAGGATTGTGCTAGATGTTTTTGTCTTGTTTTCCACAGAAGAAAAATATGTGTTCATGTGTCACACCATATAATTTAGATGCTTATGGAGTAAAACATATTTATTATCTGCATGTTTTTTTCTTTGTTCGTTTGCTTTCATGGAGTTTTCCCTCTGCAGGGAAAAAAAAGTCCACAGTGTAGTAGCCAAGGGCAAGCAAAACAGATTGCAGGGAGATGTGACAGAGGTGTTCCTGACTAACAGGGCAGTTAATGCTCTAATGTTGACCCACAGGGTGTGCTGACTGCTGGGATCCTCCTCTCCAAGCCTGGAGAAAAATCTGGATCTCCTGTTAGCATGGCTTTAGCTTAAGCACCCAGGTGGACTGAACAGTTTCAAGCCTCCTGTATGTGAAAATACATTACTAACTCATTTCTGGGACAACCATAACCAAAAGAACCCCTTATGGTCAGGCCAAGTTGAGAGGGAGAGGCTCTGAGTTCATTGTTTCCTCCTGATTGATCTAATGAGACAACAGTTACATTGTCAGTACAATTCAAGAAGGGAGGCTTATTTCAGAGGCAGAATTTATTCTGCTTAAATTGTTTTTAGAGGTAAATGTGTGGCAGTGGTAGGCAATATAAATACGAAAAAAAAAAAAAAAAAACAAAAAAAACAGAGGAAAAATAAAAACTTTGCTTTGGAGAAAACTGCAGCTGGAAAGGAAATGCCATGGACCAGAGGAGTTCCTGCACAGCATGCAGGGATGCTGTCCCCAGGTTCACTGCAGAGTGTAGAATGATGAGATGCATGAGTACAAGAGACAGGATCAGGGCTCCTACTTACGTTTTTATGCACTCCAGTGCTTTTTTGGCATAGCTGAGACTTGCAAAGGGAGTTGTTGAGATCCCAAGAGAAAAATTTCCCATTCTGTCATCCCCAAGACAGATGTGCTGATTGTACAGTTCCCTCTGGGAAATTTCCTCCTGAGCCCATCACTAAGTTTGTCTAAATGAAAAGAGATGATCTGGATTTTAGCTTGAGACATGTGGACAGCTCAGGTAACTATCCAGCTTTCATGCTTCTAGTTTGACCTGCATTTTGATGGTTGCCATCAACCTGCTAAAATTGCAGCGCAGAATCTATCAGACAGGAGTATGTGCAGTGAGATATTGACAGTGATGACTGTACCCAAAGTCTCCTTCTCATTCCCAGATCCTTTAACAACAGAATTGTGTGCATATAAGTTTTTTTTTTTTTTATTCACACACACGTGTGCACACATGAACACACAGGATCCTTAAGGCTCAAGCACACATCAGCCTCTGCTCATCAGGAATTTAGAATAAACACAGTTCACGTGTTAAGACTAATTCCACAATTCAGTACACCTGAAACTGCCTAAGCCTTTGAAATGGAAGTGCTATTTCAGAAAGGAAAAAATTATTAAAAATAAACCAATGCATTAAACCCCAGGATATTTAGGTAGTTAACAAAAGTGTTTTCTGTCTATCTAGCAGCAATCCATTCCAAAAGGCAGTGGGTATTCTTAAGCACCTGTGAAAGAAATAGAATAACAAGGAGTGAGGATGTTTTCTGTTGTATAGGATTGTAGCTGTGGTGGTATAAATATAGAAAACCTTGAAATCCTGGAGTACTTGTTAAGTATTAACTGATAACTTAATTTCCCAAAAGTAATTTCTGAATGTTATGATTTTGTTTTTTGCAGTTGGTGTACTTTTTTTAGCACAGATGATGTAGCAGTTAGCTGAACCCTTTTTTCTTTCCATGAATGGCAGGTAGGTGCCTGCAACACCTACTGCAAAAAGGAAAAAACCAGTTTTCCTCAACCTTTTGGGGCCAGCTGGTGGCCGCTGCTCTGCCCTCACAGCAGCTGTTGCAGCAGCAGATGTGCAGCTCCGGTGGGAGTGAAACCCTGCTGGTGAATCCACTCAAACCGACACAAAGCCAGGCTTTAGGGCAATTTCAACCTTTGACATTAATAAAGGCCATAGCTCTCCCGCATTACCCCATTACTTTGCATTTTCATGCACTTCTGGCCAGAGTCCATCTGATTAGGATGCAATATAAAAGCTGAGGTACAAGCATGGCGCTTCTCACAAGAGTCAGCATCCCCTTTTCCCCCTTGAGGTGTAGCAGCTCCAAGCAGTGGGTTTGGTGAGGAGGAGGAGGAAGATGGGATGTGACCATCAGAGACACCTGATGCCTCAGAGAGACGCTGCATTCTCTTTACCCCCATCTCATCGTGCCCTGGAAGTGTTGCCAGGAGCATTTTGGAAGCCCAGCTGACCGTGTATGTGACATTCTCCTTGCCCAGCTACTCCAGCCCATCTGACATTTTGTAATCCGTGAGAAATGACCGCTCCAGGGCTGGGCAGTCCCCCTCCAGCTGCCCATGAAGGCAAGGCTGAAGCTCTCTGCTGTTTATGCCTGATGGCCAGAGGTGTAGGCAGGAGACAGAAGGGAACAATGTGGGCAGTGGTTACTCCCAAATCATGGGGTACACGTGGTCTTTTTCTCACAGTTTCCAGCATTGTGGGTGGCATGTATCCAAGCACCAACAGACAGACCCCGTTAAAATGCAAAATTGGCTTAAAACTGTTTGGAACAAAGGAGAACCATTGAAAGACAAGAGGTAATTGTGCTATTTCTTTTGCTGTGTTAGCGAAGTTGCAGGTGCAGTTTCTTCTCTGCAGCTCTGGACAGCAGAAGCTCACTCCTTTAGAACCAGCACAAACCAAGATTTCCATATAATCCTAAGGACCTGCAATCCAAAGCTTTAAAGACAGAGTATAATAACAGTGGGGTTTTTGGTGGAGGCAGAAGAACTGGCAGTTTTCCATCTCAGTTGTACGGAAAATCCAACAGCTGTAGTAATGTTGAGAAAAGCATGAAAATTTTGGGCATGGCTCTAGGAAGAGAAATCCTGAGTTTTCAATGGTTGCTTTCTTTTTTCTCGTTTCTCTACAGTCAAGCCTGAGGCAGCTTGTACAAAACCACAGCATTTCCAATAGTGTATTTATGATTTCTGTCCAAGCATAATGATTTATGTAAAAACGTATGGCACCATCAGGAACAAGCTTCTGGAGACAAGATGTTTTATGACAATTAGAAGTACAGCTCTCCCTCCACACCTACGTACTGCTTGTACTAATATTCTCCTGTAATAAATGCTTTCCCTCTTTTTCTTTCCACACCAAAACACAGGCTGGGTGACATATGAAGTAGTTGTACAATGTTTGCAAACACCTCATGCAAAATCCAGTTAATGTACGGTTTTGGCACTGTAAAATATGGTATAAACCAGGTGTTTCTTTCCCAGAAGGGACAGACAAACAGCAGGATATCTCCCAGCAAGATCAGGCTGCCAGGCCCCCTGGACCCTGAATTTGTCCCTGTGTTCTTTTATCTCCTTGTCGCTTTCCTGCTTCTCACACAGTGCTGGGGGACAGGAGCCTGCCAGTGCCACCCTGCCGGTGGAGACCAGGACATGACAAGGTCCTGAACAAATGCCATGGGACTGGGATAGAGGACAGATCCACCTACACTGATATCACCCTCCTGAAGTGCTCCTGCCATGGGTTTTACAAGCTTTCTGAGGCTGCTGGTCTTACCAGCAGCACAGCACATTGCTGGTCTTTGCTAATTTGTTAATTGAAATAATGGTGCTCCACTCCTTCGCTTCAGTGACGTTTAGTGGAGACATTTTGAAAACAGGGCAATGAGCAGGAATGTGACAGACTTCATAGTCATAAACATGCCAGAAAGGGCTGCATCTACAAAGATTTAGCCTGGACCATGACGTTTCCCAAGGGAGTTTACAATCTCAGCTTTATCTGGAGAGAGAAAGGGAGCAGGGTGTGTGCTCCTGTGACAGCCACCATTGCAGCAGTGGATTATATGTAGATATTCAGAGATAAAACTGTAAGCTGGCTAAGCTTAACCTAAAGAATTAACATCAGGGGCTGTAGGTGCTCCTTGTAACAGACCTTGAATAGCAGATTACAGATACCTCACAGGCAAAGGAAAATAACATTCCTCTGGTCCAACACAGCTGGCTTGAATTAATTCTCCTGCTTCCAAAACACAAATAAAAGACTTGGTGGTAATCCCCAGACACCAATTAAAAGAAAAGAGTCTAACCTGTGACAATAAAGAGTCACACAGACACAGTGTGTCACTCCACTGCCTCTTTCTCTCCAGCTTCTGGTACTTGACTCCCACATTTAGAGACAGATTTTTCAGCAGGGCCTGTTGTGATAGGGCAAGGGGCAATGGTTTTAAACTAAAAGAGGGTAGATTCAGGTTAGGTACAAGAAAGAAATTTCTTATGATGAGGGTGGTGAAGCACTGGAACTGGCTGCCCAGAGAAGTGGCGGATCCCCCACCCCTGGAAAGAGTCAAGGTCAGGTTGGACAGGGATCTGAGCAACCTGATCTAATTAAAGATGTCTCTTCTCATTGCATGGGGTTGGACTAGATGGCCTGTGAAGATCCTTTCCAACCCAAACAATTCTATGACCAGGCTGGACTGTGTGATTTCCCAGCTTGGTGGGTGCTCAGTCACATCCAAGGATTGTCCTGCTTGACCAGGAATAGACATGCAAAGTAGATCCCAGATCTCTTATCACTGAATACCTTTGGAGAAGTAAAAGCTGCTGCCTATTTTTTCAAGTCTGGTGCTTTCTTTTCAAAAGCAGTAAAATGAAAAGAAAAAAATGCACTCTGGGAAAGCAAAGGATCAAATTTTTTGGTTTTAGCATTTCACTCTCTGAGACCACATCACATAAAAAGTATTGAAACCCCAAATCACACCATCTCTTTTAAAAGATGTCCCAGCTTCTAATGCCACAAGAACTTTAGATGTGTTTGTGTCTTTTGAAAGATCTGATGATTTTTTCTCTCTTGGGCAGTCTCTAGGAATTTGTGCTTTCAAAGCTTCTACTGGACAACAATCTATAGGGAGAGCAATGCTCTGGGGGCATTTCTTAGTCCTGAGTCCCACCCATCCATGGCCTACAGCACCCTGAAGCAGAATATTCTCTCACAGGCTGGGCCTGACCAGCCTCCAATATCATTGACTCAATACCACTCTAAATTAATTGAGTAGTTAATTCCTGTAGATTAAAAAAAATGTTGTTTCTGTGTTGGACATCATTTTACAACTTCAGCGTGCTGTAAGATAAACCTCCTGCAGAATGTTTAATATCAACAGAGACTGTCTGGGGATATTTTAGGCCGATGCTGTGATATTTGCACACTCTCACTAATGGATACTCCAGGACAATGAATGCTGCAGACAAGAAGCAATTAATTGGGTTTGGGTGGAGCTGGGCTCTGTGCCTGAACCTCAGCACTCCCCCTAGTCAGGGAAAATGTGTGGATCTGGACAGGGATGCCTGGCATGGCCAAGTTCTGGCTGCTGCAGGGTGTGAGGAGTGAATGGAGAGAGACAAGAGAAAGGAGAAAGTTTTGGAGAAGGAGTTGTGGGCAGGCACAGGAAGCTGCCTGGGCATTTCTGCCTGGTTATCTTTCAGTGCTGGGAAAAGTTCATGGTTCCCCTGCAGAGGAACCAAAGAACTACTTTTCACACCCAGATTTCTGTATTTCATGTGTGGTCAATTAAATTGTTCTAATCTGTTTTGAGGTTCTTGGTAATGTTTGATTTGTGGGAAGAGCTCTATTTGGGATTACCAGGTGTAAACATTACAAACAGGCATTTGCCAGGCTATGCTGAACCAAGCCATTAGCTAACAGAAAAAGTAATGTTGTGAAACAAAATTCAGGTCTGCATTTCCAACAGGGCGAGCTGTTCATGCAAGAGGACAATGAGATCCATAGAGGTTGGTTAAAGAGCAGAAGCCTGCTGGGAAAGAGCTTAGAAAAAGCACTGGCACATTATTGGGTGTGCACATCTCAAATGCTTCAACACGGTTGAAACATTTTGGGAAATGGTTGCTCTCGTATCTGTTGAACTGAAGAAAAGACGAGTCCTCTCATTTTCTCTTAGCTTGGACTCTGGGCATGGAAATTCGGCTGTGCTGACCTGTGAGTGTGGGGGGACACATCTGCTGAAGATCAAAGCACAGCCAGGCCTCTGCACTGAGTCCCCACACAGCAAACCTTAGGGTGTCTGTGGGGTTACTCACTAAGGAGAGCCCAAGGCAAGGAAGAGCAGAACAAGGAATGCAGGATGGGGTTCTTGCAGGCACCCTCTCCTCCTCAGCTCCCTGATTTGTGCTCACACAGGACCAGGCCCCATCTGTGCTGGCAGAGCTGCTCCCTGGGCTCCCTGGGTGTTTGGCAGGGGCAGGGGAGTTACCTGATTGCTGCAGTGAGGAACACCTGGGGTCCCACATGCTCTATGCTAATTGCTCCTAATGAATTGCTGAACTAGAAAGGCTTAAACTCCGTGATTTGGATCAATGTCCACTATTCATTCATCAGTGGACACCACCAATAATTTCAAGCTTCATTAGGCATGCAATTATGCTGAAACACCTATTTCTCATGCATGACTTAGACTGCCAAGAAAGGGGAGTAATGCAGAAAAAATCCAAAGCTTCTGACTTTGCACAAAGCCTTTGACTTTGCCCAAAGCAAAAATGTCTATGTGGCAAAAGAATGCACAGATCAATAAAATACTCCACAGCTGTAGCCAAGCTGGGGCTTAAGATACAAGCAAAAGTACTAATGATGGAAATTCCTTGTTTGATTGAGCAATGAAATGACTAGAAAGCCCAGCAAAAACTGTATCAACACCAGTAAATGCAGATGTGCTTTGTGTTGGCCAGTTGGTTTGTTTATTGCAGGTGATCTGCTCCTCTAGGGACATGGACTGGAAGTTGATTGGTCTTGTTTGATGATTGGCCTTTGTTGGAAGGAGTTGTGAGGGGAGAAATTAGGACAGGTCAGAGTTAAAGAGCAGCTCTAGAGCTCTAGAGACATGGCTAGCTTATGCAAAATTTGTTTGGCATTACTTCCTGAATTTTTCTGTTGGAATTAATAAGCTGGACTGTGACAGAAACTGGCATCAGACCACATCTAGTGGGTGTGTGGGTGGAAATAGAGGCAAAATAAACCAGGTCAAGAGATGGCCCGGCACAGCTGCTGCTGGAGTCCTTTTCTGAAACAAGAAGAAATGGGATGAGATTTTCTGTCTTTGTTAGGAGAAGCTGGGCAGTTAAAACAAGATTGGAGCCCTGCCTCTCAAGTGCTGGCAAAGACACCTGAAACAATCTGCAAAGCAAACGGCCTCAGAGAGGATCATCGGGAAGATGCAAAGTGATAAAGCTGAAAAGCTGACCCAAGACCTTTTGGCTTTTACCAATGACTGGCTGAACTTTTGCTTTGGTATTTTAACTGCCACAGCCTCTGCAGCGCCTGATGTGTGCTGTCAATGCCGCCTGTGCAGGTTGAGGCAGGATTTTGCTGTGGTTGTCACACAGCTGCAAGGCAGCACCTGCCCTGAGATCCCCAGGAAAAAAAAAAAAAACTTGCTGATGTAAATTATTCAGAGAATCTTAGAAATAACAGTTGAAAATTGCTTTTACTTCTGAAATTTCCATCCCTTCATCCAAGGCTTAGCACACAAGCATGTCTTTAACATGGATCAAGCAATACCCTCACTCACTTTCCATAACCCTGGCTTGGAATGTCTTCAGGGCTTTTGTGACTGATGACTTCTGGCACTGGAGAAGCTGGAACAACAGGCACAGATCAGAGGGCTGGACAGTCTGAAAAGCCCGTTTCCAAACTAGGAAGACAAATTGAGTCTAATTTTTTGGGCCATATGGTGTCCACAGAAATAGAATAACAAATTAGATGTCTTTTAAAAGTTCAGTTTCATTATTTTGGATGGATGCTTAGTAATTGATGTTTAATATTGTGAACAATGTGAAAAAAAAAAAACCACCTGTGTAGTATGCATACATAAACAGAGCTGAGATTGTCAGATTTAAAACATAAACTAATAATAAAAAAGGGATTTAGATTTGCCAAGTTTTTCATCCCTTTGTCCTATTATCTTTCTCATGGTGACCTCCCAAGCCTCTCTTTCTCTGTTGTTCCATATTCTCACCTAAAATGCAGATCCTGGCACTGGGTGTGGGGAAAAGCAGCCATGTGCTTCACCATTTGTGTCAAAGGACCATTGTTAAGGTGAGGACAGGATTACAAAGCTACATTAAAAACTAGTAAATAAACTCTTAAAAGGATTTGGAGCAAAACTGGAAGGACTGAGTCAGCAAACAGCCTCTAATGCAAATGCCCTTTACTTTGCTTTTCCTTGCCTGAAATCAAAAGAAGCAGTGTGAACTGAAAGCACTTTGCTGCTCTGAGCCTATTAAAGGCATCACAAAATAATCCAGGTCTGCTTCACTGTATCGAGCAGGAGAAAGGAGAAGCAATAATGAACACCAAAGAGACTGAGACAGGGCAAACAGAATGTAAAGGTTCACATAGAGGTGATCAGTAGCTCCCTCTGCTTATCCAGAAAATATGAAATCTGTGGATAATCACCACATGCATTTGCTGACTTTTGTTTCCAAAATATAGCAAGGTGTGCTACAAATGAGAATACACAGCAATAATTACATCCACAGTGGGCTGGAAAGCAGGAGCTTTTTGACCTTGCACCGCAGAAAAGCTGCAGAGGAGATTTTAGTTTGGAGGCTGGATGGGGAAGGGCCCAGAACAATGGGATGAGTCCTCCTAAATCTGTAAGGAGAGTAATCGATTATTTCACGGCCCCAAATGTCTGGGACATGCCTTCTATTTTTTTGTTCCAAAACCTTTCCTCTTCCTCTTTCCTCTTCCCTTTGTCTAAAATGGATCAGCCCAAATGCACAGAGATGTTCTCTGGACCAGCTAAAAAAAAGATGTTGGTGCTTTTCAACCAGGTGAAAAACTGACATTCCTGATGTACTGAAGAATTGGGAGCTTGAGAAGCAATACTAGGAAGGCCCCAAAAGAGTCTTAGACAAATCACATTATGCAATGGCAAACCTGGCTGCACAAGACTACGTTTATTTATTTATTTATGCAAATACACGATTTATAGCCACACTGGTGATTTGTTGTTCAGCTGTACAATGATTAGGCAGAGCAATAGATTCTAACCAGAGTGTCAGCTTGGGTCTTTCATACCTCTGTTTGGCTATTACATAAAACAGTGAAGACACTGAAATAAATTGTTATTGCCTCTGATATGCAATAAAGTCCTTGGGAAGAGCCTCTGCACATGAGGAGTTTCCTACACTGATAAGTGAGTGCTTGTACTGGAGCTGTTTCTGTGGTGCCTCCTTACCCCTCACATTTGGGATAAAATAACTCAGTGTAAAATGCTTACATTTCCCTCTAGTGCCATGGTTAAATCCTCCAGGCCTTTGTACTAATGCTCATTAATTTTTGGCTATCATCCTTTCAAGACCAGTATCTCTGAAGTGCCATTTCCTTGTAGTGGCCAAACTGCTGTCAAGCTTCAGGGAACAGCTGCACAGATGTGCTGGGAGCTGGAGAGCTGGGCCCCATGGATCCAAGGGGACTGTGAATAACAGCAAATCAAGAGGATTTTCCCTTGAGATGAATCTTGGGAGTTCCTGCACTCCTTTTCTGTGGAAAGATTAATTTAGTGGAGAAAAAAACCGTCCACTCCTGTAGCCCCACCATGCTCCTTGGTCCCCTGCAGCCTGGGGCCAGGTGGGAGCAAACTTCTTTGTTGCTGCTGGTCCCCAGTTCAGCATCCCACAGTTGTCCAGGCATCCACGTCAAGTCCCAGCAACACGAAACTTGCTAAGGCAACAGGAAGGATATTTGACAGGGCAGGGGCACCCTCAGCCTTTCTAGCTTTGATGAGATGAGATCACAAGATTTAAACCAGTGTCTGAAACCTCAGACTGACTCCAGATTGCCTCCCTTGGAGAGCTGCTACCAAAGGGAGAATTTCTTTCTCATAAGAAGTGCTGAACACCACATGCAAATTGGGTCTGCAGGACAGCTTTGGCAGGGCATTTTAAAATGTGAAACCAAAGTGCTTTGTCCAGCGGAGCTGCCCGGGAGACCCAGTGCCTTGGGTTTGAAGGAAGAGCACACTGGCATCGGCAGACCCCTAATTAATCAGCAGAGCAGACCCAGCGTTGGTTTGCCTGTGCTGATTGCCCCGGGCAGGAATTTTCTACCTGTGCCAGCAGCTGAAAAGGCACCCGCCTCTCCCGCCCTGGGGCGCGCAAACAAAGAGATCTGTAAGTACACGAGTGAATGGATAATGGGGAAAAGAAAGGAAAAACGAGGAGCGCTGTTTCTGCCAATTCTACCTGCGTGCGCCTTGCCTTTGAAAAGGTCGGGGTTTGCCTGGAGAGCAGCGGGTAGCCCGGGATTTTTATTTTTTTTTTCATTTCCTACAGGAATAGGGGTGCCTGGAGCTGCCCAGCGCTGGCCGCCCGGAGCCCGCGAGAGGGCGGCATCGGCTCCGGGAAGCCGCCGGGAGC
>VZRN01005533.1:149396-164493 GCA_013397935.1 Dasyornis broadbenti
TTTGTGGAATTCAACTTACAGGATGTTTTATCTCTCTGCTTATGTGGAACACCCACACACACATAGTCCCTGTGTCGGCAGGAATGTCGATCCACTTAGCCGCTGCTTTTTGAGAAATAACATACTTCTGCAGGCAAATGTTTATGGGAAAGCTGTCAGAAAGAGTTTCTCTGACTTTTCTTCAGATCTGAGTTACACTGAGGAGTAGAACAATCTTGCAGTGCAAATTGGAGGCAGCCTGCAGATTATTATTATATAGACACAAGCAGACATGTCCCACATGATTCTCTTGTTAAGCCAAACACTCCCGTGGTTTAAGCATCTTGGTGATTATTTGCAAATTATTGACTCAGTCTCCAAATTAATGCTTCTCTCAAAGTTCATGCTAGGAAGCCTTCCTCATAATAGATTTTCCCTTAAAGCTGCAAAAGAAGATAATATGTTCCCTTTCTTGTTTTTCTCTTGCTCAGGAGCGGAGTTACATTGGCTGCTTAGCGTTCCCTTTGCTTTCTACCCCATGAGTGTGTGGATCTGAATGCAGCACTCACAGCCATGGCTCTCTGCCCTCCTGGACAAGACAGCTACAGGTGCAGAGCCAGTCTTCCCCCACTGAACCCGAGAAAAATTTAATTATCTGTAAAGAGCGAACTGAAAACCTGCTTCCTTTTCAGCCCTCCAAGCTGCACTCTCACTAACCAGCACCCAGCCAAGGCTGAAGCTGGGAGGGGTGAACTCGCTGGCTGGAGCCAGTTTGTTGATCCTGCCTGTTCAGTGACATTTTTTCCCCAGCCTGTTCCATCTTTGGAAAGTCACCCTGATTAGATTGGAAACTATGAAGAATCTTCTTTCCTCCCTGCCTGCAAATTGGTTTCTCTGGACTCCACAAATTACTGTTTCCTTAATACATACAGAGAAATCTGGACGGAAAGTTCAAATGTGTACCATTAACACTGAATGGTAATGAAGTCTGTTTTTATGAGCTATGTCAAATTCTGATTTCATTACTTCAATCTCACTACCCTAAGGAGAAAATGTGTGCTCTTCTGGGCTTCAGAAACCTGAACATCTATAAAAGAGTGGAAGAGTAGTGTTAGAATGTTGCTTTCCAAGCCTTTTCTCAGAAATCTTTCATATCTTTAAGTCCACCAAAGAAATACATTGAAAAATACATCTCCTTTTTATGTAGCTCTCTTCTTTAGGAAAGAAAGAAGTTTAGGCACACAACTGTTTAAGATTCAACTTTTCTTAACTATCAACAGATAGTGAAACAGATGCTGGTATGCAGTCCTTCCACACCTGAAGATACAGAATTACAAACATAAAAGGAATAAGAAATGCTCCCAGCACGCAGACACTGCTGGTAATCGAGAGGTCTCACAGTCGTGCATACATTACTCCGTGAGTAAATGTGCACAGAGCCACGGCATATTGTGGCAAGAGCTGTATCACACTTTACCAAGGCATGATACCTGTGCAAATTGTAATACATACATGGAAAACAAGAATCGATCTGTGAGCTTCAGATCAGCCTCTGAACCAACAGTGCTTCTAGCAAAAATACATCATTCTTGACCTGCTCCGATTTTGAAACATGCCAGTGGAATCTGCTGGGTGCTGTTGCTGCTATGTGAAACTGGATACACAATAAAATTAAATACATACATATAGAAATAAGCATGAATATGATCAAATAAACAGCAGAAAATACTGCAAAATTTCATTGTGCAAAACCTACACTGTTGGAATGAACAATTTATGTTCTCATTCTCATAAGTATTTGCACAGAGATGTAGAGGTGATGAATTAAGAAATCAGGCATCCTGGTACTGTTCATTGCTCTTTCCCATCATTCTGATATTGCCAGAGCCAAGGCACCTCCAGAGGATGAACAGTCCCACTCAAGAAAAGTGCCTCAGAGGGACAGCACTTATCACCTTCTGAATGGATCGCTCTCCGTGAGGGCTACATGTAAAACAAAGTTATAGCAGATGCTTAACTTTCACATGGCTGAAGTTAAGGGAGATGAATCCCATTTTTCATTAGTCTGTCTGCTTGGAAAGCTGAAGGTAATGACACTTCACTCTCTCAGAGTGCTCCTCTGAAGATCGCTAGTGTAGGTATTGAAGTAAAAAGACTCGGAAGAGGCACAAAGGTTTCTGGAAGAAAACAGTTTGAAATAAATAAACCCACAGCTTTACAAGTTTTAGGAAATATATTTCCATTGGAGGAGAAATGGCAGGAATTATCCAAAAAAGCTGGTTTTGAACAACACTGAGGTATAAGGAAATCCAGACCTCTTAAAAAACATCCTAACGTTCAGCTCTGTGAAAACAAGAAGCCTTGGCTGTAGATTCATCCAGAAGCTCATCATTCATGCCAAGGTATTCAGTATAATAAAAATATATCAAGTATTCCAGGATAACGGAAAACACAGGCCGTCATTGGTTTCTAAGAGTAGTAACACAGTGGAGCCTTGTAGGAATTCTCATCAGGCTGAAATGAGAGGGCATTGTACCAACATAAATGTTTATTATTCATAGCAGTTAAGGGAATGTACATTTAAAACCCCTTCATCATTAGCCTCATTCACAAAAGCTGTTCATCTGCTCCTCTGAGGGTACTACAGCCCAGACTGTCTCCCCAGTCCATGTGCAGTCCAACTTTCTTTTTCTTCCTAGCCAAAAAGGCACAGTCTGCTCCACGTGAGGGTTCACTTTCAGCAGCCATTTATCTGTTTATGACATTTATTTGACAAATCAAATGAAATACAAAAAAGGGGCTTTGAATCTCAAGGATCATTTTCAGCCTGTGGTAATGTTGAGGCAGCTCTAGTTAATAACTAGAAGGCATTAGTGATTTTGCACTAAACAGGCCTATTGTCCTTGGACCATGATTCTAGCACATCTCCTGCCCTTCAAAAATTTAACTTTTGATTTCAAGGTTGTTTATTTGTTTGTTCTTTAAATGCCTTTCTATAGGGATAGAACAGACAGAATCCTACATCTTTCCAATAGAAATATCCTCTCTCACAAATGATACTTTACTATGATAACCTAAACTAAAGCTTGCAAAATGAAAATGAAATATCTGAAGCTGTCCAGCAATTCAGCACATATCCCTTTATCCTGAAGAGGGAAGGCCCCATGTGGGGAAGGGGCAAGGTTGGCTCCATGCCAGGGTGCTGTGCAGGAGACGGCTGTGCTGGACACAGAGTGTGAGACAAGAAGAATGTTCTTGACCAAATGCAGGCACGTGGCTGCACTCCCCGAGCCAGCTGCCTTCAGCTCAGTCCCTCTCAACGCCCCTGTGCATGTCCTTATCTTCTCCCTGCTGAGAAACACCATCCCTGAGCTTAAATCTCACCAAGCAGAATTTAAGCCAAGGCGCATGGCCTTAATTTGGGCGCATGAGGAGCAAGTTCCAGTCAGTTACTGAGAGCAAACTGGGTCAACCACCCCATGTTTACCAGCTTTGAAAAATTATGAACTACTTAAAAAAGCTTGTGAACACTGTGATTTTTTTTCTTAAGTAACTTTTGCAAGGACTTGAAATGAAAGGCTGAGTCTGAGGGACATTTGGCTGTCCCTGTACTCTGAAAGCAAAGGCACTCCAGGGTGCACGAATCCTCTGGGAATATTTGTAATTTCATCCAATAAAGTCTTTTCTTTTCCATTTGCCTAAGTGTGTGGCCAACTGCCTTCTCACAGCCCAAGACCTAAAGCTCTTTCATCACCTCTTAGCTCATTCCACTAACAAATTGGCTTCAAGCTACTCGATAAGTTCTGCCAAATCATATCAAGCCCACCAGAGAGGCAAGATGGACTGTATCTCTTATATTTGCATTGGGATTCTCAAATGGGAAGGTTGTTAGGTCGACTGAGAACTATTTGTGGTCAACTCTTTTCGTGAAATATAATCTGTCAAACACTTCAGCCTAATTATAGGGGTTCAATTTCTGCCAAGATATAATTAACGGTCTCACAGTGATATTAAGTGCTGTGGGAGTTCATTTTGAGATGAAACTTGGCCTGAAAGACCCATGTCCAGAGCTGTTATTTTTGCAAATATGCTTTATAATAAGATAATTATAATAACTCTGAACTAATTTTCTAATTGCATTTAAAATTATTTGCCTATTTCTAGCAGAACTATACATTTCAAAGCATGGGTTTCTGTCACTTCCAGCACTATAATTTGGGGTGGCCACTGTTGTTTGGTCCCTTATGCAAGGACCAAGGGGCAGGATCAAATGACAAAGTATAACTACAGGAAATTAAGCTAAATGCCAGGTAGGATGTGAACAGGGAATGGAATCCATTCTCTTCATTTGCCCTCAACTTGCTCAGCTGTAAGGAGTTATTTGAGAGCAAATCTTCAAAGCCATGAGACAGCAGGAGCCCCTCCACCCCTGCATTGCTGCCTCAGCAAGGGCCATGCCAGCAGAGCGCTCTGGGGGCACAGAAATGCCATTTTGAGGGCAGGGCTGTGGGGTCAGCCATGGGCTGTGGCAGGAATGTGCCATGTGTGAGTCTGTTTGTGCCTGTGAAGTTCCTGGCTCAGCAGCTCAGATCCTGCCTGCTGCCTCCATGCTGAGCACTGGAGTCGCTCTGTGGTGACACTGTTCTGGTTTTTGGAGCCCTCTCATGACAAGGTGGCACAAACCCACACGCTGCCCTGTGCCATTGCAGTGGCACCCAGTGAGCTGAGTGTCTCCCCAAACAGCTGCTTGGAAACAGAACAACCCAAAGTGTAACGCTTCCCAGACAGGCTGCACTGCTTCCCTTCTGAAGGAGTTCTAAGTACAAAAAAAAACTGGGAAAACCACCTTAAGTTCTCATTTTTGAGCCTATGAATAAATGCAAACTAAAAGCAATATCAGCCCCACTTAAGGGGAGAGCTAAGGATTTCCTTTGCTGGGCAGAAAGCACTTTGTAAGTTAGAATTAACCTATGTCAGAGCGATTTACAAAAAGATAAACTCAGGCATTTAATTCCCTATCTGGAGAACTGAATATGGTAAAGAAGCTGAAATTAATCTGCATTTATCATCTCCTGGTATTAGTGCTGGCAAGGTAACCTGCTCTTATGTAATTGGACTAATAGCTGTAGTTTATTAGCATCATTAAAACAGTGCTGCCTAGTAAACTTCCCTTTTATCTCACAATGCTGCCTTATCTGCCCAGGAGAAAAGGACTGGTTTCCTGGAAGGACATTCCTCCACATCATGTGTGAATCAGGCATGGACACAGACGAGTCAGGGGGCAGCCCTGGTTGTTTTAACGAGGAAGAAGCAGAGATTGCTGGGTTTGATGAGCAGGGTATGAGCGACTGCTGTGCTGCTGCACTTGAGCTTGTGATGGCTGCGAGCGATCCCTGACAGCACAGGAACCCCAAATCCACAGCAATGCTTGTTAATCTTGCAGAGAGAAAACACAGCTGTAACGAAGGAAAAGGGCAGCTTGATCTGCTTTGCCATAGGGTGTCTCAAATGAAGATTTTTGTATTTATTGGCTTCTTTGACGGTGAAGGATTACAAGGGGAAAGCACCTCCTCGTGTTGTGGCTCTGCCGTCCTGATGAGTCTGCAGTTTGTGAGGCTGCAATTTGCACAGACTACAGCATCAAAGGAGATGCTGCACAAGGGAAGAGGGCTGGGCATGCTCGGAGGCAAGGGATGATGAGCAAGATGCAAGTAAATAAAGAGAAAAAGGAAAAGAAAACACAGGCCCGAGGAGTGCTTGCCTCGCTGGGTTTGTTATTTGAGGTCTGGTGGATCTCTTTCCTAACCATTTGCCCTTATAGTTGGAACAGCAATGGATGAAGAGAAATCCTCATTTCCTGCTGGGGCTGCCTCTGTTTTCCAGCTGTAACTCTCCTGCCAAGGTAAAGTCTTCTAAATTCCCCACTCCTAAGTTTAGTTTTCTGTGAGTCCTGAATATTTACTTCCTCAACAAGGGATGCCATATAAAGGGAACATCAGTGTGGCTAAGGTAAAGAAGTGAAATTACCTAGAAATTGAGGAACATGAAAATCGGTAAAATAGCTATGCAAGCCATAAGCAGAAGGCATAACAAGAGAGGAGAAAAGCCGTCCTGACTTGAAAGACCCAAAACACTGGAGAAGATGTCAAGAGGTGAGATGATCACTACCAGTAGCTGTTTACCAGTTTATTTCTTGTTATTTATTCACTGAAAAGGTTGTCAAGCATTGGAACAGGCTGCTCAATGCAGTGGTTTGAAGCACCAGCCCTGGAAGTATTTATAAGATGTGTAGATGTGGTGCTCAGGGATGTGGTTTAGTAGAGGACTTGGCAGTGCTGGGATAATGGTCGGACTCCAGCAACTTAGAGGTCTTTTCCACCCCACACAATCCTATGATTCTATGTTTCTCCTCTACCTTAACAGTGAACTCCAGGCACCAGACAGTATCTTGCTAATGCTGATGTACATTAGACACAAAAATCACAGTTGCATCAGTGATGTGGTCACAAAGCCTCTTCTTTTGTTGACCACAATAATGACAAAAAGTGTAATTACGGTCATGCCAAACAAAATGCCACTTACACCAGCTTTGTCAAAGCTTTTTATGTCACTTACTGTGATTAAAGGTTTGTCAGTGGAATTGCTGCCAGAACTTTCATTCTCTGAAACAGTCAATATTGATAAAACATAAAAATGCTTCTGTCTATATGTTAATGCCTTCTCTCCAGGAAAAAAAAAAATACAGAGGGTCATTCTGTTCTTCATCTGCTTTTCTATGAAGTTAATTTAAAAGCCTGAAATAAGAGCAGCCCACTGAGATGAGCTTCTCTGACTCTCATCCTAGAGAGTGACAAGGGTTTCAGAACATGAATGTGTTTTCCTTCAGGACCCTGGTGCCTAGATGACAACACTTAAGCAGCTTGGCACTGCCGGGACTCCCAGAAGACCAGAAGAAGAGGTGGCTCAGGGTAGGAGAAGAAAGTCCCGGTGATTCTCAGTGCTCTGTGCCTGATACCCAGAACAGCTCATCCTGTCTCTGTGGTCACTGGCCTGTGCTGCCCTATGGGCCTGACACTGTGGTGCTGGGAAGACATCTCCACAGAATTATTTCTTTTCAGAGTTCATGGCCTGCACCTTCAGAAGATGTTAAATTTCACATAACATGACTTTCAGTCCCCAAAACTAGACTAATCAACTACACTCTTGTGTCCCATTGGTGTAATAATAAACTAATTCCTAGTCAAATTCATGTATTTGTTGCAAGCTAGGCCATGACAAATGCCTAAACGCCATGGATGTCAAATTAGAGGTGGCTTAACTCCTTCTATAGGTATTTGCTCTCCAGTGGAGAAGACCCTTTCTTTCCATACATTCCTGTCATTAGTTATCACGCTTTTATAGATCAGCTTCACCTGGAGAGCGATATTTCTGTTTTAAACTAGTATCAAAAATCTTTCCCTTCCCTTCCCCCTAAGTACATCACTGATGGCAAAGGTCTTTGTGGTCAGGTCTTTCAAGTCGCCTGAGAGCTGCCACAGAACTGTGAGAAGCAAAGGCTGGGTTGAATCAGTAGGAAATTCTCTTTGTTATGGCCAGCCCCTGGGGACTCCATGCATTTGTGTTTCTTCACTCAGTGCTCTCCGTGTGCCACCTGCAGGCTGAAGCCACTGAGTGTCCACATGGGACTGCTCCCAAGGTGCACAAGGCTGGCCTCGAATTTCTTTTAATTCCTGAGAATAAGCAAAGCCCAAAAGCTGCATGCGCCCTACAAATTCAGGTTCAAAACCAGTCTCCCTTTATTTCTGTTGGTATCATCTCTGTGGATAGGCTGCAGATTCTTCCTTTTCTAGCAGGCCCAGGATTGAACTAATCCAACTTTCCTCAGATCACATCCCAGAACAAGAATTCCATTTTCAAGGCTGTACACATTTGCATGGCTTTGTTTTTTGTCAGAAGGGAGGGGAAAAAAGGCTGCTACTCCTATCACAAGCTATCATGCAATTCTCCCCACAGGATAATTTCCACAGAGAAGTTCAGAGTGGAAAAAGCTGTCTGGCAATGAATACTCAGGGTGTTCATTAAGGAAAATTCTGGTGAAGAAACCTTGTGTCTAGATGTGATGAAAACTTAATGAAACACCCACAGCATCCCTGTGATCTGCAGCTCATTTTGAGCAGAAGCTGATCTCACACAGGTGCCTCTGAGGCTTTTGGTAAATGTTTCATAGGTATTTGTGCATGACCCCAGACCTGGAAGGCAGCAGGCAAGGGAGCAGCTAAACTGCCAGGTGCACAGAGGGAACCAGGGCGGTGGGGAGCAAAAGGGGTCCCTTGATGTTTTTGAATGAGAAACAGGACACCAAAAAGAACGCAAAGACAAGGATTTTAAATCTATTGTACCCTGGCTATCAGCTCTAAGCAAATGAACACTAATTAGTTGAAAGAGAGTCTAACTAAGATACTAAGTTACAGTGAAGAACATGATCCTGTCTATAGTTCTGCTACTACAAGAGTAGAATGAAATATTGGTTAACACACATTTTGCAGCCTATTGTTTGTCTGAGAAGCTCGCTGTGGTATCTGTGTTAAATCTGGCTTGCAAACAAGTCAGTGCAGCGTAGAAAAGAAAGGGGTAATGTGTATCACATGGCTCAATCCTAGTTTTGGTGGCAAATACATTAGAAAGTCAGAGAGATGCTGTCTAGGAAGCAGGGGGAATCTCCAACGCTACCAAATACTCAGATTCTGCAAACTTGCAGTTAAATTTGTTCCAAAGCTCGTAGCACCACGTAACAAAACCAAACCCAGACTGTAATGCTGAACACTTAAGAGTTCACAGTTGCTTTTTCAGCTGTGCATAAACTATGAATGCATTTTGCTAATGCATTTGTTAATAAGACTCAGCCTGCTCAGAAATGGGCTTGTCTGTTCAGAAAGGCAGGGTATGTGTGAAACACGAATGGAGAACCAACAGGCTCACAGCTCTGGAAAAAACCCCTCCTGACAGCGCTCGGGTAGAGCAGCCCTTCACCCAGGGAAAGGCACTCAGCCTTGCTTATGCAACATTACATGCCCTGGCTGCCCTAGCAACTGAGGCCCTTTTCCCTGTTTCACCAAGTCCAGTGAAACAGGCCTCCATCAGGGAAATGCTTCCCAACAGGCTCATTCCTCCCTGTGCCTTTTGGTTGTGCTGTATCTCAGACACATCACGTGCAGGTTTCCTCAAATACAGGCACGAGTTAACCTGGAAATAGCATGGAATGCTGAGATGGTGGAAAGTAAAGACGGAAACTACAGAACATGAGGAAAAGTTCATTTCCTGTTTCTATGACACACTGTCCTTGTAGGATGAAAAAGCACCTGGAATTCACACAGGTCTTTTCTATGCCCATTGTAGATGCTTCCAAAATAAGATGGCCAGCCACTGACATGCAAGACAGAATCCAAGGTGTAAAATAAAGTCATTATGGCTGTGTATTTCTTTAGGCTATTTGAGTGCATAACAGCGTCTGGTGCTCTTGCAAGGCTCCCTTTCCACTGGTGATTTGGCTTCCATAAAAACAATGCATAAAATGGGTGTGTTTAAAGATTAAAGAGTAAAACACAGAAGTAATCAAAAGGTTAGAGGAAGTAAGAGGTGGAAAGAGAGCGACCAGCTTGTAAGTGAGAACGGACCTGCTCAGCAGCTCCCAGCTACGCCTGCAAGAGCTTTGCTCTGGAGGTTTTCCCTTGAAATCCTCTTCCCCTGAGCACCACAGGCTGCAGGATTCTCAACAGCCCCCTGGGCAGAACAGGTAGGTACCTGATTTTCTCTCCTGATGATTTTCTTTTTCTTGAAATTCTCTTTTGCCTGCTGGCAATTATTTGCTGCTTCCAGACATGCTTTGTAAAGCCATGATGCCACTGAGGAGTCATTGGTGAAACAGCCTCAGAAGTGTTGCTGACCTGATTGCAAAGTATCACATTAACAAAAACAGGACTTTTTTTCCCCCCTGCTCAGCCTACCAGCAGGATTTCTGTTTGATCACTCAGTGTGTGGGAGAGGAATCCAGACACTGCTGCATTACTCACTGGCCTGAACAGAGAAAGCCTCTCCATATGTTTTTCTTAATGTGTGTGTACACATTACAAACTGAACTCTTGAATCAGTTGCTCTGATTTTCTAGTAGTGATAAAGGACTCAGAGTAGGCTGACTCTGCCACAGAGAAGGAAAATGGCTTTTAATTTACTGATGCCTAATTTTTCACTTGGTATTCATGCCAACATTTCTGATCGGCACTTCAGCCTAGACATGCGAAATTATTGCAGCCAAGTTAGCACAAATCTACTCTGGAAAACATCATTGTGGTCTCTCTTCTTTCCATCCTTCATTCCAAGCATATATTATTGTAGTGTGTGTTGATGGCCTGTTTTATTCAACTGTAGTATCAGATACCTGATATTCAAATGCTGATAATCCATTCATATATAGTTATCCTAAATACAAAGCAATATTGTGTTTTTAATACATTGTGCGCACTAAATGAAAATGTTTAATTACCTTCAGTAGATTTGAATAAAGCAGTAAGAAGGAGGTAATTGCTCAAGTAAGAAAGGAGCTGAGTTTTATAGGGGAAATATCTTTTTAATGGGAAAATGAACACTGGAGAATGCCAAGAGTGCATTTGTTTGATTTGAAAAGCAAAGAGAAGATATAGTGATGCTGGGTGACAAAGACCATTGCTTGGGAAGGAACCTATTTTTTTCAGTGTATGGAAGACCAAAACTTATGAGCAGTCTGGCACTGATGTTGACAATGAAATGGCATTAAAGGAGTAAATTCTCCCTGTGTAGGGTTTAAAAGCAATACCATAGGAAATGAACACATTAAAACAATGTGGTTTCTGAGGGGCAAGAGGTGTTCAGAGGGGAGAAAATGGGCAGGGGGATTCTAAAGGCAGTGACTCAGCTTTGTGAGCAGCTGCTGGTGTTGAACAGGCTGAGAACACCCTGCCAGAGGCTGGTGAGGTGTCCTGACTGCCAAGCCCAGCACTGCACATGGGATGGACCAGTCTCTGCTCCATGGTGCCCAGCAATGGGACAGGAGGAATGGGCAGAAACCGATGCCCAGGAAGTTCCACCTGAACATGAGGAAGAATTTCTTTCCTGTGCAGTGACTGAGGGCTGGGACACATTGTCCAGAGAGGGTGTGGAGTCTCCCTCACTGGAGATGTTCCAGACCCATCTGTGCCATGTGCTCTGGGGTGACCCTGCTGGAGCAGGGAGGTGGGACCAGATGAGCCACGGTGATCCCTTTCAACCTGGCCCGTTCTGTGGTTCTGTAAAAATCTGGTGATCCCCCAGCTTGAAAAAACAGCCTCCAAATGGGCACTTGGGGGCAGTGGTTGCTCGGCTGTAAAGGAAGGCAGGAACAATTCCCCAGTTGCTGGGCAGGAGCTGCGGGAGCACCACCTTAGGCAAATACCCGGGATGTGAAGGCAGCGTGGGCCAAACCACGAGTTCCTCAGGTCTTGAAGGGCTTCAGTTTTTGGAAACACCTTAATGTGCTGTCACAAACCTGAATTATGAGGTGATTCCTTGGTTTTAACTTGCCTTCTTTTCTCAGGACAGCATGTAGCCAGGAAAGGGCTCAGGAAAAGAGGTGGGTGCTGTCCTTCAGAGTTTGCCCATTCCTATTTATCTCTTAGCTGTGCATGGCTTTTTACAGAAGGAGAGGAGATGCCTGACTCAGAGAAGGCTACAAGGGACATTTGTATCAGGACCTGCTCCAGTGGATGTTGGGACGGACATTCCGGTTTTTAAGTGTCTCAATGAACACATTATTTAATACCACCTCCTTAAACCCCATTACACTCCTCTATTTCCTTCAGGATGGTAAACAGCGAGAAGAGGAAATCATAACTCTTTCCTATGTCCTGACACTCCTCAAAAATGCAGATCCAGCAAGCAGGTAGGGGGATTGGGACTAGGTGATAATTAAGGTCCCTTCCAACCCAAATTCTTCTATGATTCTGTGAAAAAGGAGATGGATTCAAAACTTGCTAATGGTCTTCACAAGGTCCTCTGAAAAGTGCATAACTCCAAGGTAGTTCTTCAGCATGACTTTTCCACAGGAAAAAAAAAGGATGCACTTGGCATGGTTTCTGTGGGTAACAGAGAGAGGGGTGCACAGATGTGCACAGACAGATGTGACTGTCCCCCAGCCCCACCTCAGCTGGAGTCAGCTGGCCACAAGCTATTTTTGATCCTCAAGGCTCTCTGTCTGAGAAAAATCACACACTTCACAGGCGAAAACACTTTTTCTTTCGCCAAGGCTTCCTTAGGAAAAGGACCAGGATGGAAGTAGGAAGTCGTCAACCATACAGTAAAGAAGAGTGATGCGTGAGCAATTAGGACTTCTTTAGAACTTGAGGAAGAAACACAGTAAAGTTGTTAGGATTTTGTCACAAAGTGTTTTATGAATTATAATTTCAAGGTTCAAAAGGAAAACTAAGACAAATGTCAAGGCCTCATTCTTCAGAATTACTCTGAGGAGGGAAAAGCAATCCAATGAAAATAAGCATAGATGATTGCCATGCTCCAGCCCCATCAGAAATTTAGGATTAATTTTAACATGCCAAGGTTTAGTGGTGCAAACAAATAACAGAGAGAAGATTTATGGTGTTTTATAATTTAATTTTGTTCCTTTTATCCTATGCCAAATTGCCTAAACTCTGTGATGCATTAGGACATAAAAAAGTACAACTGTCAAAATCAAAGCACAATGTGGATGAAAAAACTCTTTAAAATTAAAATAATGAGATATCTTTGTCCGCCTCTTCTGAGATCTTGTTTTCATAATTATATAAGAAAGAGTGAATTAAGTCTTTAAGTGCAAAACAAAACTCCTTTTTTAAAGATATATTAAATTTGTCATGTTTTATGCACAAATCACGGCTGCTAATTTTATGCATTATTCAATTTTTTAATAATCTAGGTTTTGGCCCTCTCAGCTTGTCAACCAAGTGAGGGAGTGCAGGGTTTCACATAAAAGAAATTCTGTAGAAGAAAGGCTGGAGAAGCAGGGCCTTTAGGGGTCTTCCTGACAGAAATCCTCATGGGCCCTGAGCTTTCTGCTCCTGACATTTATTTAGCAGGAGAGCAGCTGGAGGTGTCCAGTCTCATTTCAGGGAGTGTGCAAAAGGCAGGAGTGAGATATGGTCCAAGCAGAAGAGTTGCAGGACCTGGCTCCTCCTGCAGCGTGGCTTTGATGTTTTTTGGTTTTTTTTGAGGCAAACCCAAGTGGAGAGATTGACAGAGCTAAAAGATAACCCAGCATCTAATTTAAAGACTATTATTTTCCACAGGCTTTGCAGCAAATTGAAGTAGGAGTCCTGTTTGTTTGCTCTGATAGTTTCAGGAGCTATCCTTCTTGCAGGGTTAATTTTATTCTATCTTTTATAATTTCTGAATGCCATTAAAAATGAGAACTTCCTTTGGTCAGTCAGTTCACCACATTCCTCAGCAGAGGACTGGATATGAAGGTCATGGCCAAAACTTGGTAAATTCAGTAAGGACTGCTATCACTGGAATCAGTGGTAAATCTATGTACATTTCCAGAGAAAAGCATGGAAAGTTTGGAAATATTCAATTATCATCCATCACTGCTTGGTAATAAAGCAGCAAAAAAAGAAATAAAAAATTATTCTGACATAATCCTGTTTTGTTGGCTGAAGAAAAATAGAGGCGTAATTAATAATAAATAATGCAGAATTAACGGTCCTTAATACTTTCTGCCTGAAAATGGCAGCAAAGATCTGGATTTTGTCAGTTTTGCATTGTCCCAAGCAGGCCATTTACCTGTCTGCCTTGTAAAATTAACTTTTCTCAATTAATGCTAATATCAGTTCTTTTTGTTCTAATCAGACTGTTCCAAAAAAGGCAATAAGCAATGTGGGATTAGCATAAATAAGAAAAAAAAGAAAAAGGAAAAAAGAAAATAAACCCAAGCATATTATGCCTGCTGGGTTTTTGCTGTTACAGTTCCACTTCAACCTCCACTATTAATAAGGCTCTGGGTGAAATTGGTTTCTTTGATGATAGAAAAAATAGTGATGTACTTCTAAAGGATTTTTTTCCTTGCAGAAACTGTTATAAGCAGAGCAATTGTGTGGATGCAGTGGAAGGCAAATGTCAGAAAGAGAGTGTGAATCCTCCCCTCTCAAATCATTTAACAATGGCCGTGTCCATGCAAATAGTCATCCGAAAGGGGTAGGAATCACACAAACCCGGCTACCACAGCAGCCTGAAATCCTTTGCTTTGTAATACATCAGCTGCATGGAGAAGTAGATAAAAGAGCTTAGAGGAGCACAGAAGATGAAGTGCAAGGGCCACCTCACATTTAACACACACACACAACACGCACCACCTTCCTCTCAGAAGCTAAAGAAGTTGTTCTGAGTGCATTACAGCTGATTCCCAGCTATGGCTTTGACTGTCACAAAAACTGTGAGTTTAATCCCTTACAGGTGGCAGGGGTTTGTTGACTGGAGACAGCTTTGAGGAACAGAGCACTTGAGTGTTTTGTATGTTGATGTTTCATGCCCGGGTAGAGAAGAGATGATAAAACCGCCATAAGTTTGGGTTTTCACGCAGGATGAAAAGCACTAGAGAGGTTTCATTATTACTGTTCTTCAAAAGCTCTCTGCAGTGCAGCCTCGCTGAATGTGATGCATTCAAGCCATCAGGAAAGAAGAGTTGTGATATTTCACACATCGGGTAAGGAAATGAGTAAATGAGATACCACTGAGACACCTCTCTGTACCTGAGAGGCTCTAAATCGTCCTCACTGTACTGTTGCAAGAAGAGGGAGTTTGAAAGAAAACCTACTCAGAGGAAAGGGGGAATGGTAAGGACAGAGCCTTCTCCAACCAGAGAGCATTCAGGTGTTTGGGCAGGGCATCCTCTCCCCTTTGCTGTGATCTGCAGTCTATCCCAGGGCTTTCCACACCAGGTGGCCCCTTATTATAGTGATCAAAGGGAGGCTGAATTATTCTGTGTCTAACACCAATCCTCTACTGTATCCCCTCCTCTGTTTCTCAAAACAACAACAACAACAAAAAAAAAAAAACAAACAAA
>VZRN01005533.1:164579-195594 GCA_013397935.1 Dasyornis broadbenti
AAAAAAAAAAAAAAAAGAAGTTAAAAATCAGTTATTTTAGAAAGCTATGACCATCGTGCATTGTTTCCAAGGACCAAACACTGCTTGCAGAGCACAGGCCTGGTGGGGGATTGTGAGCGATGCTGTTTGTTGACCACTGGCAATATGCTCAGTGCCCCACTGGGTCCCTCAGGACATCTTGCTCAGGTGCCTTTGGAACACAGGCAGGGCCTTGGATGCATGGATGGATTGAGCACGAGGAAACCTTGAGAATAAAGCAGAAATGTGTCATCTCTCTCTGAGCAGCCTCTGCCTCCAAGAGACTTTGTTCTTCCCACAGCCTTTTCTGTGCCAGCTTAGCTCCCAGAACGCAGCAGTCTACATGGGATTTGATCTGTTGCTGTACAGGGCTGCAGGCTGGCCTCCTGCCATTACCCAGAAAAAAAATGAACTCTTCAAGAGAGTTGTTGCAAACAATATGATCCTGGGACTGGAGCTCTGTAAATGAAGTTTTGAAGAGGGGCATGGCATTTGTTAGTGCTGTAACTTGAGAACAAATGAAGCATATAAACAATTTATTCTCATCTGTCACAGGAGCTGCCCTACATAAAAGCCAGATCACCTTTAGTCAGTGGCAGAAGTATTTTTAGGAAAAGTAATATGGGCAGTCCTAGGATCACTGTGCCTCTTTTTGAAAGCACATGTGCTTTTTTTTGTTCCCAGGTTTAGAACAGAGGAGTGGTATGGAAACACTCACAGGATATCCTGGTGCAAATGCAAGACCACGTTTAGGCAAACCAGAGCACAGTTAAATGCAATTTTGGGGGATTGTATGTCTGATTAATCAAGCTGATAGCATTCCTTGCACTTTGTTATGATTTACTACCCAAATACAACAGGTGCCTGCAGTCCAGAGCACAGTGGTTCACTTCCAGTGAAACAAAATCCGACACACACCTTGGGGCTCTGGCTGGTGGCTGCAGAGACATTTCCTGACAAGAGTCTGCCTCAAATGCTTCATGCAAGATGTATGTGACAGGGAAGGAAGGTTTTCCTCAGATATGTCAAAGTTTTGGAGCTGTGTTCTGTGGAGAGATACATTGCTTGGTGCCAGTACTAAAACAAGTGTGACATTTGTATACACTCTCTCTCTCTCTCATATTGCCAAAGCAGGTGGTAAAGGTACTACAGGGAGTAGATTTTCCATTCAGTTTGTTCAGATGTATCATCTTTACCACTCCAGCATGAATCTTTTTTGCTCTGTACCATCAAGGACATCATGTCTTCTTGCTTCTAGCCGTGTGTTTGTGTGTCTGTCCTACCAACAGCTCTGTTGCTCCCTGACCATGCTGGATGCTGCTGATTGATATGAAAATCAAGCAGAACAGTGCTCCAAGTGGTTCCCAGCACAAAACCATTCCAAGGATAGCAAGTGGGTCTCCAAGAACCGGGGTCTGTTTTCTCCCAGAGGCTGTGATCCCATTGGGGGCTGTCCACAGTGAGGTGTTTTTTGCGTGGCGCTCACCAAGAGCACAGCAGGTTCTGGCTCTAGTTGTAGCCACAGAAGTTGCCCTTCTGTAAGGAGAGTCTTCTCTGGGGCCTGGGTAATGCAGCAGGGAGAAGGGAGCAGAAGAAATCTCTTCTGAGAGCCTCCTCGGCCTGGGTGTAGCATGGCAGTAGGAGGGTTGTTCACTGCTTGTGCAGCTGGGCAGTGTGAAGATGTGATGTGATGTGATGTGATGTGATGTGGTGGTGTCTTGGGATGACAGCACTGCAAGGTCTCAGCTGTGCAAAATGTGGGTGCTGCCACGGGGGAGGGAAGGTGTGCCAAAGGATGTGCCCAAAGGCATCCCAAGGAATGGGCACTGTGACACAGGATCCACATCCAGGGGCTGGCTGGTGCTAGAAGGCAGGGAAAAGAGGTGAGAGTCCAATGTTGTTTCTTTCTAGAATTCAACATTGTTTATTTCTGCATGGTTTGTTTCAGGAAGTTCTGCAGTGGCATTCCTAATGCATCTCTTGGGTACCTCCTGCTACTAAACGATGTCAGTCACACAGGAACCAAGACCATCTTGCTTCTTGTCGATATCAAGCTGTTACAGCCCAAATTACATAAAGGAATTGACACTTCAGGAATCAGATCATGGAATCATTGTAATAGGCAACTGCTGTTTGCATGCAGGTCAGGTCTCTGAAGGTCTAACGTTGATTTTAAGTTCTGCAGCCTGTGCCTCCTGCTTGGGCCTGGCAGGACGAGATGCTGAGCCTGCTGAAAGCTCCCACTAGAGACACAAACAGCAGCAGGAGTGCCTGGGAAGAGAAGGGACACAACCTCCTGGAGGAGGATGGGAGAGCCTGGTGCAGGAACAGAAGACCCTGTGCTCATCCAGTGACATCACGGTGCAGAGAAAAAGTACCTTTCCTTCACCAAGACCCTTCGAATGTACTGCGTGACCACAGGAAAAAGCCTTTTGTAGAACACACTTTACTGAATCACAGAAACCCTTCTAAACACAAATTTTAATCAGCAATGTTTTCCATAACACCTTTTTTAAAGGAAAATTGCATACCTGAATGCTGGCAAGCATCCATTCTCTCCAGAGCTTTGCAAATGGTAATAAGGTGCAGTTTGGGGAGAGGTTGTGGGGTTGTTGGGTGTTTTTTTCCTTTTCTTTTTCCCTCAGGGAGAAACTGCTTGTGCAGCAATCAAGGTAGTCACTAGTGTTCAGTCTGCTATACTTCCTGAGGCCAGCCATTAATAGGACATTTGGCTGCACAACAGATGATCTGAATGCTCTTATTTGAAGGGCAAATAGTCATGATTACCTTTTTGTAGACACAGAGAATATTTTAAAGAATTTTAGTCTGCCTTCAGTGTACTGCAGAATAAAGGATACAAAATATAGGATCCCTGTAGGTACAAAATTGTTCTTTTATGTTTTAACTCTATTATACTTAGAATTCACCTTGTTTTTCCTTTTCTAATTTTTTCACTGTTTTTGTTCTCTTAGCTAGTATCAAGAGAGGATATATTGCTGCAAGTAAAATAAAAGCTTTTGTCTAGGACTTCTCCATGCTCTGAAATTACAGTTCTGTAAACCCAAGTGACGGTTAGGTAAGGGATTCAAATAACCAGTTAATGAGCTGTTCTTCATTAAACTCACTGCAGGAGGAACGTAGAGTCCTTTTGGTTCTCCTGTCCTTCAGAGATGAGGCCTTGAAATTCCCTTTTGAGTAAGTTTACATTTTTTGTTAGCCTAAGTTTCTGTGGCTTTGTTTTTAATTTCTTGGTATCACAGTTGGCATAGAAAAATGAACATGGTTTTATGGTTATATATTTTATAATTCACACAATTTATATGTGACAAAAAGAGGCGGACAACGGAACAAAGTCGAGTCGGAGACCGGTGACTTCAGTCCTGTTCAACATCTTCATTCATGGTGTGGATGGTGGGGCAGTTTGCCCTCAGCGAGGATGCCAATGACAGGCTGATACCCCAGAGCCGTGGTGCCGGGGCTGAACATGAGCCAGCAAAGTGCCCTTGTGTCACAGAAGGCTGACAGGACTTGGGGCTGCATTCAGAGAGTGTTGCCAGCAAAGGGAGGAGATCCTTCCCCTTTGCTCAAGCACTGGACAGGCCACACATGGAGCACTGGGTCCAGTTCTGGGCTCCGGAGTGCAACAGAGACACAGACATAGCGGAGAGAGTCCAAATGACATCCAGAGATCTCTTCCAAGCTCAGCCATCCTGTGATTCCATGAATAAGCTGCATATTACAAAAAAGAATTGGGATTTTCGAGATACACACTGCACCTACTCCGATACACTTCCAAAGCATATCAAAACCAAACCATCCTGCTGTAATCATCTCTGGTTCTGTCACTATTGTATGAAAATGAATACGAAGTAATAGCAGAGAGATCTCTCGAAGCCTTCATAGTCATAGAATCATAGCAACACAGAATCTCCTGAGTTGGAAGGGACCCACCAGAATCATCATGTGGATCTTTTGTGTAAGTCCAGCTCCTGGCCCTGCAAAGACAGCCCCAAGAGTAACACCCTGTGCCTGAGAGCATTGTCCAAATGCTTCTTGAACGCTACCAGGCTTGAGGCTGTGACCACATCCCTGGGAGCCTGTCCATTACTGCTGAAGCCATCTGTCACAGGGAAGGCCCTAGTTCAAAATCACCTTGTGATCAGCTCTGCAAAGAGCAGAATTTGCACCAATGGATTTACACCTTTAAACTCCAGCCCAGCTGCATCCCCTGTGGCCATCGCAGTGGAGTTGGGAAGCTGTGGATTGTCCTTGCATGCCTTGTACTTCAGACAGCAATGGTCCTAAGCTGTTATTTAGCATCTGGAGGCAAAACTGAGCACAGCTCAGCCATTTGAGGCTGTGCTACTGTTGCTATACTGTGTGTGTTACTGCTGGGACGCTCCTTTCCAGGGAAGTGGAAAGCACAGAGGGAGTGGATCCGCTCCGTGAGTCACTTGGCAGGTTCCTGCAGGCCAAGCGAAACGCGGGGTTTTAGCTAAGAGCTGCTTTTATGGGAAATATGGAATGTGACATTTGTTTGGGTTGGAAGCATCTTCAGTGACTCAGGGCCCAGTTCACCCAGGAGTGTGCATTCTCCTGAACTCCCTAGAAAGTGAGGCTGGAATGTTTCATGCCTTTTTGGTCAGGTGTTCATCTACCACAGAGCTTGCTAAATCTGTCTTCAGTGCCACAGGCACCCACTTGTTTCTTTCTCTTCATCTTGCCCCTTCTTATTAACATTTTCATAAGGTTTCATTTTTTTCCCCTAAGAGAGTTTGCAAGAAATGAGTAAACACTTATGTTGCCATTTTTCATCTATTTATTCGGGCTGTTTGTTTTTGCTCTGCTTTGGAGAGACTGTGGTGCATAAATAAGCTATGACCTGCCATCCCAGAGGGAGGGAATGGCAGGCCGCACAGGGAAAATGTTCACTAGTTTTCCTCTTGTAAGTTCAGGAATGACATCATACTAAATGATGTTTAGTATTCCAAACATCAGAATGTCTATTCAGACTTCTTACCAGGAAGAAAGTTTGGTGTACTTCCTTTTAATCATGCAGGGTGTATACGCTCAGACCTTCACAGTAAACCTGAAACCAATTTGGAACACGTATCTTTAAGTCCTTCAAGGTCTGTATCATACCCCGTTGAAACAACTAATTAAGGTTTAATTTCACTGTAGTTTTCAGATACGAGGCAATCACTGTCTCCTGCCCTGCTGATAAGGACTGCAGCAACAAAGACTAACATTCCAAGTCCTAATTTAAAGACAGAAAGGGGAGGTGAAAGTAAAAGATTTCCCCATTTGAAACCAAACAATTAAAAAGCTACAGTGGCTTTCCTGCTGTGACAACCAATGGTAAAAAAATAAATGAAAGATATCCTTAATATATAGACTTCACTGTCATTTAGGGAAGAAATAATTTTTGTTGATTTTATGTAGGTTTTTTTCATAGGGGTTTTATTTTTTTCTTTTTTTTTCTGTTTTGAGGTGGGTTTTTTTCTTGCTTAGGCTAAGGGAGGGAAACTAGCAGCAGAGGCAACAGATACATGAGCAGAAATTTCCCCCACACTGCACAGCTGGTTATTTTAGCACTCACCTGTGAGCACCCTTCACTGCAGAAGGGATGCCTTTGAGAAGCCATATATAAACGTTTCCTCCAGCAGCTCTGCAGTAGAGGCTCAGCTATCAGGTTTCCAGAACTTGCAGTTAAGCAGGATGTCTGCTGCGAGATGATTTCGTGACACAGATCACTATCAGCGAGAAGCTCAGCTGAAAATCACTCATTTCATTTCACACAAGAGGCAGGGCTAGAAATGGAGTAAAGCACTGTAGCTAAATTCAGCAAATTCAAATGGGAGCAACTTGCTGACTCCACGAGAGACTGGCTGCTGATTACAGTATTTGAACTAGACTTCCCCAACTGCGTAGCACAATGGCTCCTTGGAGTCCTAAGTCAGGATTTTACTAATTAAGACTACATGTCTGAATATGCAGATGAACACACCAATATATCAAAATTTGTATTTGTTCTATTATGGGCTTTCCTTGTTTACATTTATTTAGGGAAAAAAATAAAAACAAAAGGTAAAAAAAGGAGCGGAAAGGGAGGAGAGGCCATAGATTACATGCACAACATGCTGGACACCTGCAAACATTCTTGTGACACACAATAAGTTAAAAAAGCAATGTTTAGGAGGTTTGACAACATAAACATAAATAAATTATCACAATTTCAACATTAGGTGTTTCTGGTGCATAAAAGGTACAATCACTGTGCTTCCCCAGTGATCTTTAAAGTATTAACATCTTCTTTTTCCAATACTAAAATATTTTCTTACATAAAGATATATTGCAAGATCACACTGAAAAGAAAAGGAGTGGACTTGCCCAGATGGGGGAGGCAATGAAACCACAGAAAAAAATCGTGAATCCAGTCCAGACACTCAGCCCAGGCCTCCATCTACTTTCCTTGGACACCACCTGCAGTCCCTGGGAGCTGGTCAGCACACCTGGAGGATCCATCTCGCCCTAGCACATGCTCAAGCAGAGCAAACACAAGAGCTGCTCCATAAGTGCACCTGTTTCTCACTTTATTCAACCACAGAAAGCACATGGTGAGTATCTCAGCCAGGGACACCTTAAGTGATATGAGATAAATCCCACCCATGGTGTCCATCAAATGCTCACTGAACCAGAGAGAGGTGTTTTGCATCCTCTTATCCCATTAATTTCTAGCAGATTGTAGGTGTTGTTTGTGACAGTAGAGTATAAAACATCTTTAGGGACATATGTGACTTAAATTGACAATGTGCTTTTAATGTTTGTTTTGGAATAGGCTTATTCACAGTTTGCTGTGCTCCACACAGTGGATGAAAGGCGGGAGATGAAAACCCTAATATTATTTACAGTATGGCAAAATATTCTCGCTCTGCTCTAAGTTAAAAAAATCATGGAAAGGAAAAGAATTGGGGGGATTGGTGGGTGGGGTAGGAGAGTGGGTGGAGAATAACAAGAAGAATGAAAGGATCCCAAGACAAAATTTATTTATGGAAGCTGAACTTTGCCACTTCACTTCCTTTGGCCCCAACACTTCCAGCAATGCAGTTCAAGGTCCCGTGCCTCTGACACCTTTGGAGATCCCGTTCTGGAGGAGGGTGGCTCCGACCAAGTACTGGTGGGGACTTGCCAGGATCTCCATCCCTGTGCAAAGCAGATGCCTGGCTGTTCCCAGTGAACCAACTGCTGGGCATGCTGGGAAAGCCAGTGGATATCAAACACCAGGTCTCTGATATGTTAAATCTATGCTGTGACTTTTCCCTTTCGGTGTGAGGTCTGTGCAGGCTCAGAGACACCCTTGGCTTCGTGCAACATATGAGGCTTTAAACCAGAGCCCGGCCTCAGCTGAGGTTAGGTGTGAACTCTTGAAGAAACAGTTCTGGCAAGATTATCTTGTGCCAGGACAGATTCCTGCTTGCCCTGGTGAGCCTACCCCTTTGGGATATATCATGTTGTGCGTTCTTCAGTAAGGCATGATTGCTGCTTCTCTTTGAAGTTAACGTATTATTTCCATCCCCCAAATTCACACATGTTTTTTGATTTTACTTGGTAGGAGGAAGGACTAAGCACAGACTGTGGCCAAATAGAATCATGGAATCATAAAATCACAGGATCATTGATTGGTTTGGGTTGGAAGAGACTTTAAAGATCATCTAGTTTCAACTCCCCTGCCATGGGCAAGGGACACCTTTCTTTAGACCAGATGACTCAGAATCCCATCCAGTCGGGTCTTGAACACTTCCAGAAATGGGGTATTCCAAACTGCTCTGGGCAACCTGTGCCAGCGCCTCACCACCCTCACAGTAAAGAATTTTCTTCCTAATATCCAGTCTAAACCTACCCTCCTTCAGCTTAAAGCCATTCCCCCTCATCCTGTCACTGCATTCCCTTGTGAGAAGTCCCTCTCCAGTTTTCTTGCAATTGCCCTAGAGTTCAAAAGAAAAACACTGTTTCAAACTAAAGCAGGTATGAAATGTAGACAGGGTGCTCAGCAACCTCCGTCATACCTCAGCCAGGCATTTTCCCCTTTAAGTTTTACATGAAAAGTTTATAGGAACTTCCACCTGGAAGCTGAGAAGGAGAGGAGCTTGGGGAATTAGGAAAGGAGCTTGGAGATTGGAATAGCAGCTTTCCAGGAGGATGCCCAGGTTTGGGCTGCCAGGAGAGGATGGGTTTTGTCAGCCTGGCTGCCTCCTGTCCCCCCACAAACAGGGCACCGGGAACCCCCCCATAGCCCAGCCAGCTGCCAGCACAGCCCTGCCAGTGCCACACATGGGCACACCAAGGGAGAGGCTGCACAAGTCGTGGTGGGAAACCAAAGGGATCCCTGCAGAGGCTGTCCATGTCTGGAGTTTGGCGGTGGTCATCAAAATTAGGTGGTTTCAAGGAAAAATAAATATCTTGTCAACAGCTTGTTTGTCACACTTATGATTGTATGAAATGCATCAGCCTCAGCCAAAAAGAATGTGGTCTTCTGAACGGGGAAAAAGCTTGTATTTCCTAAAAGAAAAAAACCAAAACATTGAGGTGTCAGGGCAATCAATTCAAACAAATCAGAGCTTTTAATTTCCATTCCAACCAGGGCAATCAATTCACACAAATCAGAGCTTTTAATTTCCATTCCAACCATACCTTTGTACATGTGTGTGCATTCTAGGGAGCCTGAACTGCAATACAAAGACACTCTGAACCTCAGAAAATAGAGTTCTGGTTACATAATTACAAGAAAACTGCATTTTCACAGTTTCAAAAATTCTCTGAGCAAATATTTGTATTGAAACCCATAATTTGGATTTAAATGAGTAGGAATTTGCTGACAAGAAATATTAAATTTTCAGTCAGCCGTAATGCAAAGCTTAGCTGTAACTCATTGTTCTGGTATTCATTTATTTGAGACCAGTATTTGACCTTCCTTTGAATCTTGGCAAATCACACCTTTAGTCAGGCGTTAAAAGATAGAGTGAGATAGGGGAAGCGCACTCCATGCCTTCTTCTCCAATTTAAAACTGAGCTTGTATTTTGGAATAATAAATTTAAACTAGGAGCTAAAGCATGTATCAAGACCTAACTGCCTATTAAGATTAATTTAAACCAAACAGATAATTTTTAAAAGTCTAATTTCTCCATTACCAAAGAAATCCATGAAACCACTCCATAAATAAATACAAATTTACCCTGGCATCATCTGAAAGAGCCCCTCCCTCAGGCTGGCTTCTTGTCACAGCCAAATGCTTAATAGGTTGTGGCTGGAAAATCCCAGGGAAAGCTGGAGATTTTTATGAGATGAGCACTGATTGTGCAGTGGCCTGCAGCTATTGCTGACCTGCCTCTTTCATGGAAAGAGGATTATTACACAAAAGAGTGCTAGAGATACTGTATGAAAAATACATTTTAATTTCTTTCTCAGAAAGAGAAGATGGAGAGAAGGGAAATGGGAACAGGGAGAGGAGCTACTCCAACTGTTCTGGGAGGGATTCCTTTAATATTACTATTATTGTTGTTACTTGGAAAGTTCTTTAGAGGGTCTTTTATGGATGCATGAACAGATCCCTGGTCCCAGTCTTCCTTTATCTCCTCCATACATATAGAGCTGGTCTTTTGCGCACATAAATCCACACATACTCCTATAAGTGTGTATGTTTTTCTGGCTTTTCCCGTTGTTTCCCTTCCGCTATTCCTTCCTTACCTATTAGAGAGACTGAACTAAGAGAAATACCCTATTTGTCTTGCTAATTACTGTGCACATGGAGGGGCATCCACCTGGGCTTTTCTCTTAATTGCTGGCTGTCATGGGGGGACTATTCTTGTGTTTAATGCCAGGGAGCTGCCTGCATTCACACCCCACACTGGAGAGCAGGAAGGCAATGCCTTGGCCTCAATCCCTTTGTGAAGCGCTCTCTCCTTTCACTCCTGCTGCCCGTCTCTGACAGCCGCACTCACCTGGCGATGCAGCTGCTTCTGCTTTCCCATTCCCAGCCTCAGGTTCCTCCCCAGGTCCCCCTCCATCCTCTCATCATCCTCCCATCCCTCTCCAGCCGGGCGCTGATGCTGCACTTCAAGCGGCTTGTTCACCCGTATCCATGGCAACCGGGGTGACATCAGCATGAGGACTCAACTCCACCGTGAGGACTCCAAAGCAATTAAATGCTGATAACGCCTTTTTAATTGCAGTTGAAATGTTTCTGGTAACGAAAAAAAACAATAAAGAGGGGGTAGATGGGTGAGGAGGTGTAGAAAGTGGAGGAAGGTCTGTCGTTCCTTGCTGACTGTGGTTGCAGAGACAACACCGTGCTGTTTCCAGGCACCACAGCAGCCTCGGTTGCTGTCAGAAAGGAGCTGCTGCTCCTTTCCTCTCCCTGGAGCAGTCACCTGCATCCTCAGCACCACTGCGACCAGCTGCAAATGTTTGGGTGGCCACTAGAGTCACCAGTGAGATGAGCAGAGGGGTGACACCACTGCTGTCCCAATTCCCATTCAATGAGGCAGGGAAGCACACAGCTCTCCTCAGGCCAAACTCCATCCTCACCCCTCACAAAGGGGCTGAGCAAGAGCCTGGGCGTGGAGCACACCTTGCTCCTGCCAGAGTGGTGCTGTGGCAGGTGAAGGGAGGTGGCAGAAGGGCTCCTTGGATGCCACCTCTGTCCTCTTACAGGGTGTTTCATACAGACACACAGGCACAACATGACTTATACTTACCTGTCTCTGCTTCCCGTGCTCACCCTGGCCAGGATTAGCTCAGGGAGAGCTGCCCAGAGCAGGACAGCCTCCACAGGGGCTCTGCAATGTGGGGTTGGTGACCTGTGGTAGATCTTTTGGGGCTGCAGTGCTGACAGAGCTGAGCAGGGCAGAGCTGCTGCCATTTGAGCACAGATGAGCAGCCCCAATGCCTCATCCTCCCCTACACAGGCAACTTCTCTGAACAGAGAAATTTCCTAGGCGCAGAGCAGGGAGGAAAAATAACTTCCACCTAATCAGATTTGTGTAGGAGCAGCCCTCCTGACTTGCCCGCTGGCAATTGATATTAACAATGTAGGTCAGGTCAGCCTGACAACCAGAGGCTCTGAGCAGCAGCCTCCCGGCAGTGGGGGAGCAATCGCATACCCCAGCCTTCATCCCCCGCTTCAAAGCCTTCTCCTCAAGCTTCCTCTGCCACACCGAGCCAGAGCGCTTCTCCCAGGCCAGCTGTCTCTGAGAACCCCTGCCATGGTCCCTGGGCTGCCTTGGTCCTTGGCATTGCTGGGTGAGCGGGGTGCACTGAGGCGAGTTTACTGGTGATGTTGGGCTGTGGACATCACAGAGAGCTGTGGGGTGTCTGTAACTTTGGGGCTGCCCTTCATCCACTGCCAGGGGCCTGGGGAGCAGATATATCCCTTATCTTCTGCTCACTTCTCCAAAGCCATCAGGGAATGACTCTTTTGCATCAAGTAGGTTTTCTGCAAAAGAAAGGACACACAACCTCATCACCTGGCAGCTCTGAGACCTTTGGACTACAGAGAATCTATTTGCCAGTCTTTTATCACACCAGACATGTTTTAGCTTTAGTTCTTCGTCAGCAACTCAGGCAGCAAAGCCACTCCTCATGAAAAACAGTTGCTCGTGCTCTACTCTATATCAGGTCAGCTCCAGACTATCCTGGTTCCTAATTTTCTCAGGGAGCAGGTCTTCAGTGTGCTACAGGATCCTTTTTTCCCTGGGAAGAGGGCCTGTGAAGCTGTTGGTCCCAAGGATGAGGTGAGACTGAATGCTGGGAGAAAACCTGTCTTGGCAGCTGGGGAGGGAGGTCTGAACTCATGATCAAGAATCTCAGAAGACACAAATCTTACAATCCTCATCTGGGAGGTAAAACCTGCATGTTGGGCAGGGCTGCCCTTGTGCTGTAACAGCAAACGTCACATGGGAAAGAAAAGGTGGAGAACCAAACAAGAATAAAAGAACGGAGAAAAGGTGGAAGTTAGGGTGTGAAATAGGAAGAGAGACCAAAGAAGAGAGGAAAAAATTGTAATGGAAAAAAATGTGTCCAGTTACACTTTGGAAGAAAGCAAGCAGGGGGGAAAAGTAAACTTTGAAGCTGGTCTTCAGGGCTTCCCAATGACAGTTCTGTGTGAGGAACTCTGGTATCACACCTCAGATTATATGGGAGGACTAGACAATTAAATCAGTTGAGTAAGATCAACTGCCCTACTCATTTTAAAGAAATTTAATGGTTACAGCCACTGCTAGGGATGCTGCTGCAATGTTATTTCATGGTTTGATGTAGTCATTGTCATTTATCTCTATAAAGGGCCTGGTCATCTATCACTGGTATGTGGCACTGTGGCTTGGAGTTAGATTACTGACAAAGATGTTGAATCATTTGTTTTTATAGTAATGGACAAATTTTAGCATAAACAAAAGCAGCTAATTCATATTATGATCTTTGATGCTAATCCATGAGGATTTATATTAGTTTTTTGCTGTCTTATTTGTGTGAACTCCTTTCTCCTATTAGGAGTGTAACTGCGCTGCCTGGCTGACAGTGGCCTTTTAGCTGAACCATAACTGATTTAAATTGAGTATTGGACTAGTTCCCTTTGTGCTCCATAGTCCTGTAAGTTGGGGAAGGTGTTGGGGAAGGCTATTATGGACAACATAAATGTTTAAGTCCTTAGCTGGTTTGGCCCTTTCTCTGTAAATGTTATTCCAACACCTTATTTCCAAATTTACAAAAATAAGTAAAATACAGTAGAACAGTATCCTCCCATGGCTGCAGATGTTGTTGGCAATTTTTGAAGTGTGCTGAGGGAGGACCATCAGCTAGACTGGGTAAAAATATATATGCCCAGTGAAAAGTCAGAAGGGAATATAACAGAGGATATTTTATTTTTAATGGTCTCATACTCTGGGATAACCCAGCACAGCATGCCCAACCTATGATGCACCACAGGTGCTCTCTGAATGATTGAGCTGAAGGAGGTTGGATGGAACCTTTTCTGGAAAAGACATGCACTTGCTTAGTTTTATCTGGAGAGGGAAGGATGGCCCTGTACTTGTCCTGGGGGCAGGGGAAGACGTGCCAGTGGGGATCTACGTTCCTGGGAGATGAATGGAGACTTGTTTTCAAGGGCAGCTGTTTTCACTGTGAGGAAGGAGCTGACTTGAGGAAAGCTGAGGCCTCTACCCTCTTCCTTAGGCTGAGGTGGAAGGGATGACAGCCAGCTCCCCTGCAGAAAAGCCCCTCTCTGTGAGCTGCTTGCTCAGTGTTTTCCCTTCCGTCACCTGAGGAAACATTCACCTCAGATCCACCCAGAAGAGCCCCTAAGCAGGGCTTCAGCTGCTGCTGGAGCTGGCAGGATGAAGGCTGAGCCTGCCGTGCAGCTCCCAGCTCAGATCCTGCCCCCAAAAGGTTGTGGCTTTTTTTTCCATCTGACTGGGCCTCCAGCACAACCTGAAGGAGCAGCTCTATCCCTGGGTGACTGCACTGCCCAAATCACAGCACCCTTCTTGCAGTGTCAGCTTCCCTAATCTCCCTGTTTTCCATCTACTGCTGAAGTTCAGGGTAAAGCTGTGAATGACTTCCATAGGGAACAGGAGCAGGCCCTATCAGCATTCAGTGCCTCTGCTCACTGACAGCGCTGGGTGTCACATTATCTCATCACTAGGCATCCAGTGTGCCATCCTGCAGGATACATCCTCTGCATTTTGAGCAGCTGGATTCTGTGTGCTCAGGCTGTTCTCTGGCAGGCTGTCTCATGGCATCCCTTCTGCATTTCAGCCAGTGAAACCCTGCGAATTTCCATCAGCAGAAGGCCTGGTTGAAACTTATGATTTGTTCCAGGCAGGAAGCAGCTGGAAGTGTGAGCTTAGAAACCCACCAGAGCCTTCATGTGAATCCTGCAGAGCTATGCCAGCAGTTGAAAAAAAAGGGATGTCTAAAATTAATTCCCAAATGCAAAAGTGAGCATCTAAATCAACAGACTGACTTTGGGAACCATTGCCTGCTCAGATCATATGGAACCAAGACAATTTGTTTATGTGGTTCAAGATGGGTTCAGAAATCTAGTTTTTGGTATGCCCAATCCAAAAATCTCATTTTAAAACCTGCTTAGGTTACTTTGTACCCTTAGCAATCTATTCAGGATGCTCACTCGAGCCATTGCAGAGCAGTACTGGGAGTGAAATCAAACCATCAGATGTCTTTGCTGCATTTCTACCACAGCACACCAGTCCTTCCTGGACCATCAGCAGAAGAAAGCTGGTAGTATAAAGAGAATGGCAGCTGGGCACATTGATTTTTTCATATGTGTCACATGTATGGCCCCACATGCCATTAAATTTCTCCAAATCCATCCTAACTCCTGGAAATCCCTGACGGCCTCAAGCAGCTGATTTAAATCCCACCTTGGATGATGTGAACTACCAGCCTGGCTGCTCGATTGACCATCTTGGCAAAGAAATGGAAGAGGACATTGTGCTTTCAAAGCTACATTTGATTTAAGGAGCGTTTCTGCGGAGGCCTCACACAGTGGATGTCCCATGGTATCTCCTCACTGCACATTTCAGCCCCCATCCCCACTCAGCCCCAAGCTGGGGCTCCCCGTGGGGCCAGGTAGACTCCCTGGGCCCTCTGACAGAGCACCAGTCACAAAGGTGGGTCGTGCAGGCAACAGAAATGCTTTGGATTTTGTTTTTGCATTGTTTCCTTCAGAGAGAGACATGGATTGAGAGATTAACCAGCCCCGGTAATGGCCGTGCCTGTCGCATTCGACTGCTGGGAATTAGCTTGTCATTCTGTGCCTGGTTTACAAATGGAGGGAAAATGGTCTAGGCTCCATTCAGCTGTGCCACTTCTCACCCCAGAATTGCCTTTGCAGCTCATATTTGAGATACAAGCATATATTTTCCTCTTTCCTCATTACACTTCCAACTCTCTCAAATATTAAATAGCAGGTGCTTAGAATAAAACATATTATTCTGACAAACATTTTCATCATGAGCTAAATTGGCACATACTAACTGCTTTAAAATACTTACTCAGTAATTGAATACAGCAGTACAGGTTACTATGCAGATGTCTGTCTCTAATAGTTTACGATTACACACATTTCGCTCCTAAAGGGAGAGATGGTTCCACAAGTAGCAAAAAAAAAAAAAAAGGGAGGCAATAGGAGAGAGCGCAGTCATGCTACCCCCATAGGATATTCTTAAAAAAACAGATGGTTGTATTTTACAGAAGCTTTTGAAGAAAACTTTAAAGAACTATGCAAATTTTTGCCATTGCTTTTTTTGGTTTGCATATTTCTCCTCAGTTTCCTTCTCTACCACACATGATTGCAAATCTGTTTCAACCTATAAATAGCTTTCTTCTTCCAAGCAAAGAGCTTCGTAACAGCAAGATACATGTTCCAGAGATGGGGGGTAGGAGCAAAATTATTATCATTACTCTTTATCTTTAAGAAAATTCTAGATTGTTACGCTCAGTGCTTTACATTTGGTTAACATGTCAGATCAAAACCATAATCCCTGCCCCAAGGAATTTACAGGCTCATAGGGACACCTTCAAACTGTAAATTGCATTCCTGTCTGAAATGGCTTTACCCACCGTTTTGACAGGTAGCGCTTATTGCCGGGGGGAAAAGCAAAGGGAAATAATGTTTCTCCATTTTTGCCCCTTGGATTGCAGCTCCCTGTGCACAGTCGGTGTCATGGCTCTGCTGCCAGCCCCTTGCCCTTCCTCTGTTGTGTGTAAGCACGAAGGTGTCACACCTCCACCCTCCTCCTCAGCCTGTGCCCATGGGCTTGTCCTTCCTTGTCAGGGGATGTGAGGCTCTGCCCCAGAAGAGTCACGGCACTGCCAGCAGCTCTGGCAGAGCTGTCCCTGGCTCAGGTTTGGCAGTCGCTCGGAGACAAGGAACAGAGACATGCCTGGGATGCCATGGCCTCCTGCAAGACTCTGCACAGCAAAAACCTGATTTCAAGTGGCCATTCCTAAAGGCAACACTTCCCATCACTTTCTCTCCCAGTTAAACTTCGTGGTGATTTCTGTGAATAAATCAACACATGGTTCCAGACCCCTTCCATGGGTGTGCTGAATGAAACATCCTCTGAGTTCAGTAGCCTCTTGGTACCCCGTGCTGCCACAGGGAAGGGCTGGTTTTTGCTGGCTCTGTCTACTCCAGCAGCAGGTGGGTGTCACAGGGTGGCCTGGGTCCCTCATCATCCATAATGATTACCTGGAAGAGTGAGCTGCTTTTTCCTCTAGTCCACCCACTTTCCCAAATTCTTGGGAGGAGGTACCAGTGCGCATGCCCGACGCTTTCCTACCATGGGGGTGAGAAACACCTCAGGCCCATACACAGAGACAAGAGCTTGGAATCACTGCTGGGGCCTGTACACTGAATGTATCAGCACCGTCACCCACTCACAGAGGTAAGATGAGCATTTCTAGGCGAGCTTCAGAGCTGGACTCGATGATCCTTGTGGGTCCCTTCCGACTCAGAATATTCTGAGATTCTGTGGTTCTGATCAGTGTCCTGGGGATCAGCCATCTCTGCTTGTAGCAAGCCTTGCCACATAGCATTGGGGTTAGAAGAGCAGCCCCAAACCCTTTATTTCTCTCCCTCCTAGGTACCAGAACTGCTCCGTTTTACCTCTTAGGAAACTGCCCATGATCATGAATCCACCTCCTCCAGCACCACTGCTGTTTGTGACCATGTTTTCCTGAAACAAAAACAACCAGCACCATTTTTATGGAGTGGTGCTGGCAATAAATATCCCTGCAATTACCAGGCTTTTGTTTTGCTTTATCTGTTGAATACCTGTTAGATAAAGCAAATCAGACCTATTAAAACTCTGCTTTATCTTTATATATTGGCAGTTGCTGTTGAATCCCACGTTAGTTTCTTACTGTGCAAACAATTTTGGTTTTGGCTTTCTGTTTAACAAAACAATCAGCCGGCAACAGCACATGCTGGAGTGGTGCTGTTCTGTAATTTAACAGTGCTAAATAGGACTCAGAAGCTGATGGTGCAGCCTTTTGCAATAGGTGATTTAGTATTTTAATGCTTTTTGTGCTAGTCCTTTGTACAAGGAATAACAGGAAATGGCAGTGACATATCAGAACCTGCATTTCACTGCAAACTGCTTAAGTTAAGGCCCACTGAAGTGTGACTAATTGCCAGATATTACTGTGCCAGTTCTGTCATGTCAAGATAAAATAAATTACATGTCCATCATTACAGGATGAGCTATAGGCTCATTAGAAAGTACTGTCTCAGTGCAATGGACACAACAGTGTAGGACAAGTTTAGCTTGGCTTGTTTTTCCCTCCCAGTGTGTAAACAACACATGCCTGCTTTCCTCCAGAGAGAATAACTATTCTTAGATGAGAAACATGGGCTTTTTCTAGCCTGGGACAGTATTCGTGGCATGAGTAATCAACATTAATACATCTCTTCTTTGTCAATACTTTAACCTTGTTAAGGTGCCTTCAATATTGATGATGGGTCAGGCTGCTCTATAGGTACCTGCCTTCAGGTATTTTTTTAATCTGTATAAATCTTGATGCTGTATATTGAGGATGATCCAGTCAGACCCAAAATGCTGGCAGTGTTTGAGATCTAACCTACCCGCAGCCTCTAAGCTGAGCCTCTGCACAATGCTGTCAAAACTTCTTCAATCTACTTTCTATAAGTCTCCCGAGAAGCAGCCATTCCTTCACTCTTCAGAGCTCTCCATTGTGTCAAAAAGCAACAAGTGAGAGCAGTGTTTGCAGTCCATAAAAAAGTCTATTTGGAAGATCCTTGTCTTATTGGTTGGTTGACAGTCCTTTAGATCTAGTGGCCACTTGTGATGACATCTTATTGCCACGTGGTCCACACTTTCCTGTAGATATTTACCAGACTACTGAGTCTAACTCCAGATATGGAATTGGCCTGATCTTTGCAGAGCACCCATAAAGGTAAGAGAAATGAAAAGAGACTGACAGTTTGAAAACTGGGTACCATGCTCAGGTATCCACAGCTGCAGAAGAGTATTTGGCAAAACTGAGAGACTGTTCCGGCAACAGCCATTCAGATGAGATTGCATGCAACATTCAGATCCAGGAGAGCAAACTTCAGGCTGTGGCTTGGACCAGATCTTGGCAAAGCCTGTGGTTTTCAGAGTCTTCTCAGAGACTGAGACCAGAGACTGGTCAGAGACACAGAATTAAAGATTTCATCATCATCAGAGCAGAAGACTGTTAATCTGTCCTGCGCTGGCACATGCTGAGAAAAAATGTACAGGGGCAACTAATTTCCATTCCCTGGGGTATAAATCTGGTACAGCTCCAGTGAAGTCTGTGATTTTTCACTTGTTGAGGAAAACCCTGTGACAGCCAGTCAATGATAGTGAATATCCATCCAACTCAGCATAATCAGTAATACCCAGAGGACTGAACGTCACCCTTGAGAATCTGTGATTAGCTTATAGATGCTCCCAAAAACCCAGGACACAAAAATACAACCTTTCTTTCTTTTTTTTTTTTTTTAAGTATGAATGTGGAAATAAAATTGTCAGCCTCATGGCACAAGTTGTTCCAAAATAGCCTGTTACAATTCATTTGAGATTAAACAGTGAAGGATGAAGCTGACCCTGCCTTGACAGAACAGGCCTGTAGGACAGTAGCGCTTCCTGACATCTTTCAGAATAAGCTGAGGAATAGGCCATAAGGAATAACTGCATCTTCGTGGCTTTTACACTTTTTATACAACAGGCTTTTATACTTCTTCTTACATCCACAGAGGCCATCAGCTGGTCTCTGCCCATTGACATCAAGCTAGTCCTAGGAGTGATGTGTTAAATCTGTCTAAGAAAAGGACAATAGAAATGGCAGTTAACATTACTGAGGGGAAATTCAATTTGGTTTGGAGCAGAAGAAGCATCCTGACCAGGCCAGATGAACTAATATAGGTGCAGTTAAAGATGTATTGCTGGAGTTACAGCTGTATCAGAAAAGGAAGGAATTTTCTTGTGTCAGGAATTAGAAGGTCTTTCAGAGGGCAAACAGCTTGCCTTAAGCCATTCAATGAGAAATGCTGGATTCAGAAATGAACTCACAAATATTTCCTCCAGGTTGGCCATTTAGACCTTACAGTCTGTCTTGCCAGTGGATGAGTAGATAATTAATTAATATTCCTGTTACTGGAATATTTAAAGACTAAAATATCAGAAGATTAACTAGCATTGTGAGAAGAAATATGAACAAGCTAATTCTTACCTTCATAGCCTAAAACAATCTTCAAATGACTCTCTACTTTGATTCAGATTTCTCCTGGTTTCCTCTGGAGCTGAATTACCCCACCACCCTCTGCTGATGCTTTGTGTTGTCCCAGCCACATTCAGAATAAAATCACCAAGGCTTGGCTTGAGAGACACCACGATCTAGTGCTACATCATTATGGCTTCATCTATTTGGCTTTCACTACTGCTGTGGAAGTCAAAGGTCTCAAAGATGCTCTCTGTCATAACTGCCAGACCCATCCAGATGTTTTGTATACAGCTGTTTAGGATACAGCTGTTTTGGTGGTAGGGCTGAGTCCCTGTTGTAGTGTAATTGTCAAATACTCTCCTCTGCTTCAGCCCACAAATTCTTGTCTCTGTCACAGCCACTTTTCTGTGCCTGGAAATCTTCTGGGTCCAGTGCCTTGTCAACCTGTGCAACTTCTTATTGCCTAATTATCTCTTCCAGTATAATCATGAAACCTTTTAACATTTTTCTTTCTCTCCAAGGGAAATAGATCTCAATCACTAGAAAATGACCTTCAGCTTCTATTGCGAACAATGAAACAAAAATCTCTCTGACTAATATCAGTTTCATCTGTACTTTTCCATTGCATTCCTTGATGTCTCATTAGTTGCTGGAAATTTCTTGGGGTTTTAAAGAATTTCTTTGTGTTTATCCTAATTTTCTTGGCAATGTTTGTACTGTTTATAAATTTAATTTAACTGCCTTTATCAACTCCATCCTTCCCTCCCGCCTCTGCTACATTCAGAATAATCCCAGCAATTGTTGTCGTAAATCGTTTGAAGATCCTTTATTCATTTACTTCGGTCTCCTGAGGTCTCCAGTGGTACATGCAAACTCGGTGCATTTCATTTCTTGGAGGGATTGTTTCATTTTCCTTCCTGTGAGGAGGAATGGAGGAGCTCCCTACATGCTGGTACAGAAAAGCCTTACAAGGTGAAACTGGAAGCGGCGTTCCCCGCCTGTCACACGGAGAGCACGGAGAGAGGTTGTCAGAGTGCAGGGGAAGCCACACAGCAAGAAGTGCCAGCGGGGAGGGATGGCCTTACCGTGTCCTTTGCCTGACTGCTCCCAGATGCAGCCTTCTGAGCAGCTCATCGCTTGGGTTTTTATCTTTTGGTATTAAATGGAGGAGAAATGTGCTCAAAATGATGTAAGGCAAGGGCGCAGACTTGCAGTCAGGGACATTATTTTATATTCCTCTGCTGTAGCGTCCTTACTATCAGTTTGAGCGTTTTCCTTTCAGCACCTCGCCCCAGTGATTTTCAGGGAATCTTGCTGTTTCTTTAACAAGTCTGTGTAACACTGCAGGCTCCTCTGGCTTTAAAGACATGGGTGTCCTGCTTGCATGAGGGCAAAGAGCCCTGAGGTTGTTTGCAAGACAATCCTTGGGACTGCAGACCATATTATCACTTAAGTCAAATCCATCTCAGTTATTCTCTCAGAAGTGACCCTTAAAATTCAATTGTTTTGATTTTTTTCTTAGGTTTTCACTTCTATTTAACTCCCAGGCCTAATCAAATTATAATCATGTCTTCTTAGCATTATTCCCCTTCATTCTGTATATCTTCTCCCTTAATAGTTTCCTAATTCTCTGCAGTTAAAAAGTCTTCCACATTTATGTTCTTGCTCTTTATGTCTAACTTCTAGCTTTTATCATGACTATATTACTCTGAATTGTTGGGTTAATGGCTGTTTCCCTTGGTAAGTAGGAAAATAAATGATTAAGGGTTTGGGTCATGTATTGGAAAAGTGTTAGGATTCTATATAGATCCTTAACTGAAACTAAAACCTTAAACATAATTCACCATTTCATTTGCTACAGTTTTATTCTGTCCTTCCTTTGAAACACTCAAATACTGTTTTTAAGATAAGGAAATCTCCTCTGTCCTACACAGGAACTCTTCCAAGAAAGCAGCACGGGAAATTCCCGTGCATTCTTTTAGTCGGAGAGGAAGATGAGCTGCAAGGACACCTGACTTAACTTCTCTGGCAAACCCTGTGCTATCAGTGCCAAGTAATGTCAAAGTAGCTTAATTGTAAGTGTCTGAAGACAAGAAGAAAACATCTTTTCCTTAAGGATATTATGACTTTGTACTCTATCGTGTCTGAAGAGAGTTCAAAATGTTATTTCTTACACTAGTCAGGCATGAGTTTATGCCTGTGTATTTTCCTCTAGAACAAAATTCCTGTTGTGCAGGGTTCATCTCCCAAATGCAACCACCTTGCTAGGGCAAGGTTTACTCGTTTCTTCTGTAGACACTGAAAACACAACCACAGAGTTTCACACTGACTGGCTGATGGACCCAGCGCTGCAGTTCTTTATTCCTGTTTTGAAAACTTGTGTGGCTTGAGAGACTTCATCAGATACCCTGGATGTGAATAAATTCACCCATTGCACCAGACACTCTGAGCTTGAGGTTTTATACACATGAAATTCAAAACTTGCTGCTTTTTCTGATTAATTTCTTCTTCTGAATTTCTTCACAGGTAATTCACAATAAATACCATACTATACATATCCTAAGATATAAAACACACACCGGAAAGCCTGGAAGCTCCACTTTCTCCTGTGGATACAGGAGTCTGTGAAAAAGGAAAGAAACACCTGAGATTAAATATAAAGACTCCAGTTTTACAAAATAATTTGACTGCAGAACATCCACATTTCTGTCAAGTCTGCATTGCTACTTGTGTTTCTTCTTTCTCTTTGCTTTTTAAATCAAGCTTGTTGAAGGCAGCAAAGGGAGGTTATAGTATCTCAAAAATCCTATTTTCTTGAAACAGTTCAAAGTAATTGTGCATTGATTCCTTGGAGAAAAAAGAAACGCTATTTATCAATTGATTTTAAAAACTAGAAAGCAGTGGTTTGAGAACAGTTGCTGGCTAAAGAATATGAGGATTGAAAATAACAGAATAATAAAAAGCCATGGGTTGACCACACAGATGTAAGGGAGACAGTGAATGTCCCCAAGCAGTGCAGCTCATCTGCTGATGCAGCTCTAACTGGGAATAAAAGTGCCTCAGCCATTAAACCAGGTCTGTGCCTTTGGAGGGATGCTACAAACTCTCTAACAGAGATTAGGACAGGAACACAAGCCATTTCAAGGCATTTTCAGAGAGCAGCTTAAAACTCACATTGCGTTTCATGCTCCCTACACCCCAGACTTTATTTGGGAAACTGCTTGAATACCCACAGGCAGCTGCAGTGCTGCAATAATGCACACAACCTCATTGGGATTGTGCCTGCTACCTTGAGCATACAATGGAACTTGGGGGAAACACCAAGCAGAAAACTCACCTGAGCTAAAATCAACCTGAAAAAGGAATTTTCAGATTAATTGAGTCCATGTGTTGTGGTCCATCATGCTTTTCATCAGTACACCCCATGGAGAATCTGTGGGATGTTACCATCACCTGCATGATCCCAACATTTCTTTCTGCTACAGGGAAGCCTGCTGACCACCCCGCTGCCCTTGGATGGTGAAAGGAAACCAAGGTGAAAGGAAAATGCAAAGGCTGCCTCATTTTCTCCCTGCCCTGGATTGTGACACCTGGTCATGGTGGTGGAGGAGCACATCCTGGGAATGTGCACATCCAAGGGACCAGCACCTGCTCCAGACAGCAGGGGACACCTGTGAGAGAGAGGAGTTTCTCCTGGAATATTTATCCAAGAGCCTATATGATTTTTTTTCTTTCCTTCAGCTGGTATAATTTAAATATGAACAGAGGTATCCTCTGAGCTCCTGCCTTTGGCTCCCTGCATTAGTAAATCCTTTCTAAGGTGGGCACAGACAGATCTGTCAAATATTTAGCATCACATAAAGATTGTTAAGCAGTACCGTTTTCATAGTGTCACCCTGAGATTTTTCATATGAAAAGGAAAATAACTCCCTTGTGGCTACAATATTTTGTTACAAGTTCTTGGGTGTTTGGATGAAAGAGCTATAAAGTTGATAGCAAATAACATCCAAGGGACCTGTGAAACTGCACAGTAATAATAATCAGACAACACTGTTTTCCTCATGCACTCAAATTGTCCATTCTTGCTTTGGTAGGATTATTTTATGTGTGCCTTTTCTCTTGCTTCAGTTTAGAAGTGACTGGAAGAAACAGCACTGTGCAAGAGGTTATTATTTTGTATGTAGAGCGATGGTTTATAATTCAAGAGAAATAATTTCTACTTACAAAATAATTGCTGGGTACTAAACATCTTATCATGTACAATTTGTAATACCATCTCATGGAAAAACTCAGAGCATATTTTCTCCATATCAATGATGAATTTCAATAAACTGTTCTGACTATCATCTTTTAAATGTTGCAGAATTGTTCAGTTTGTTATATTGAAATGTCTCTGCTTGAAACAGCACATACACAATTAGTTTAAATATAATTTTATTAAACATTACAGCAACTCTGAAAAACACACACTCTTTCTTTTGTGGAATATATCAACTTTTGGTCACTTCTATATAAGGAAAATATTAAACTATTAGAGAGCATTTAAAGGAGGGCAACAAAGATGGAGAAGACCTTGAGGGGAAGCCGACTGAGGAGCAGGTGAGGGCACTTGGTCTGTTCAGCCTGGAGGAGACTGAGGGGAGACCTCACTGCAGCTACCACTTCCTTGTGAGAGGAAGAGGAGGGGCAGGCACTGATCTCTGCTCTGTGTGACAGTGACAGGACCCGAGGGAAAGGCCTGAAGCTGAGTCAGGAGAGGTTTAGTTTGGATATCAGGAAAAGGCAGTTCTCCCAGAGGGTGGTCGGGCACTGGAACAGCTCCCCAGGGAATGGTCACAGCACCAAGGCTGCCAGAGCTCGAGAAGTGTTTGGTCAATACTCTTGGGCACACGGTGGGGTTCTGTGCAAGGCCAGAAGTTGGACTCAATGATCCTTGTGGGTCCCTTCCAACTCAGCATGTTCTGTGATCCTGTGATTCTATAAACATCTCTCTGGAAATCTGGAAAAAAATGAACACTGCTGATACATGTCAAATTTCTGGTTGTCACTAAGAACTGCTGGGTCTACAATTAAAGTTGTACATTTCAAAGCAAGAAAAAAAAATTTAAAGACTGAAATACGTAATTACCCACTGCATTCACAGTCAGGTGATGACCTCCCAACAACTTCAACATCTCTGGTGCAGAGTATCTGAAAAAATCCAGGCACGCAGCATAGGATGTATCAGGTGCTGTCCTTCCCTTAAAATCTGGCTGCAACTGCCAAATCCTGTTCTCAGCTGGAATCCTAGTCCATTATTGGCAGAAAAGTCTTACTTTCAGCTATGTCTTAATAGCTTTAACCAAAAGTGACCTTCAACATATTTTTGGCAGAAGAGCTGAAAGCTCAGTGTTAGCCTTGAACTGCTTCTTGTTGCCTTGATGAAGAACGAGAGTAGAGGATTGCCCACAATCCTTGGTTTGTACTTCCATGTAATCCTTGGATTCTAGAAAAAAACCCACACATGTAACATCATACATAGACCCTGCAACAGAGCAGTGGCCTTGGATTTATCCTTGTGGGTAGATTCCTCTTAGGCATGTATGTTTTTAAGCTGAGCATTAATCTCACACTTTCCCTACTCTATCAGCTGAATGGCTGAGAGAAGCACAGATGTGAAACAGGAGCAGGGAAAATCAATAGCGTGATTTGGACAGGAGAAATCAATGCAACAATGCAGCAAAAAGAACTGAATATAGTAGTGTGGACGGAGGTAATCAATAAAAATACATGTGCTTTTGTGATGCATGGTGAGCCAACAGGTCCAAACAGGACATAAGGCTAACCTGAACCTTTATTTGAATCCAATACAAACTGGATATTTGGGAAGGTCCAGCTGAGCTAGTTTTGTATACATAGGCACAATTTTTCCACCTTCTCTTTTTTTTTTTACACCCTCATCCTTCAGATCCCAGGTCCCACCTAGCTCTGTATGCACAAATGACAAAGTGTTCAACATCTTGAAAGAAAAAGTAGATTTTTACCATAACCTGATGGATTCAGCTGATCTGGATAGATTGAATGTTGTTTATTCTGCTGGGTGCTGCTATTTGCTGCCTGTGAATCTTCAGGTGTATTTTCTTCTGTGTTTCCTGATGAAGACAAAGCCTTTCCCAGACTTTTCTGACCAGAAATGGTTTTCCATCTCTTGTGGTTTTTTTTTTTTTTTTTGTTGTTGTTGTTTTTTGGTTTTTTTTATTGTTTTGGTTACAAGTCTGCCTGCAAGTTGGTAAAAAGGCAGCCCCTGTATTACCTGTGAAGGGGAGCTGTGCCTTAACCAAACCATGAGTCAAATGCTATTTGCCTGCCTGCTTTTGATGTGCTATATTTATTTTCTGGGAACATTCTGCCCAGCCTTTCCTTCTGGCTTGGGCTCTCTATAATGCCACAGAGTTTCTTTGTTTATTTTTCCCTTGGGCACTGCTAAAGCAGGTATAACCTCTAAATTGATTTCTCCATGAAGGAACACTCTCTACCTGTTTTTTTTTGGGGGGGTGGAGGGGGCATATTATGACATAATTTTTATCCCTTGGACAAAACTCCTGACTTTTTCCGACATTACTTGAAAATATCTCATGTTAGTTGAAAAGTCGCCTCAGTAGGATAACACTGAGAGACATCGGGTGTCAATCGGGCTGCCTGCCGGGGATGTTACACTCCTGCTACAGATAGCTGCTAAAATTTGACAGATCTGATGACCAAGGGCATTTTCCCCCCTACAGGATGATAGTCCTGCCAGAAGGGTTTAAATGTTTGTTTGCAGAGAAATACAGAAATGTGGTGTTGCTTCTGCTGTAGCTGGCACTAATAATCACCTCTGGACAGGCTGGTTCAGCAGACACTGCAAAAGCTGGGACAGGACTTGTGCCTGCACTCAGGGAGAATCCCAGGACAAAAGGCTTTACAGGAGTTCTTTTTGCAATGCTGCATATTCTCCCGATCCTCAAATTTATTTTCAAAGCCCTTAAAAATTATTAATAGCTTGTCTGAATCAGAAAGTGCTTTGCTGTGCTGATATTTGCATCCCCAGGAAGAGTTGCACTTTGCCGAACTGATGCCGCTTCCTAATTTAAACGTGTGTTTTCTGCACTTTAGTGCATTTTCTGACCATGTTCATATATCCCTGAACCACATTTGATGACTTAGCAGGGGCTGGTGGAGCGTGAGGGGTAAGGAAGGGCAAGGGGACAAACAGAGAGAGCTGTGTACAGCTCATGGCAATAGCAGACAGACCTGCCAAGGGAAATCTTGGCCCCAGTTTCAGGACTCTGAGCTTAAGTTTGAACCTCTGTTTTCTTTCCATGGAACAGTGGGGGTGAGAGAGCAAGGCCCATCACTTCAGCATGCCTTGCCATGGGGCTGAAACCTGTCCCCGTTTAAAGATTTGGGCCTGGGAGATCCGTGGCATGCAGGTGTCCACCTAAAGCTGCCCGCAAAGCCCAGCCCCACGGGCCAAAGTACAGGCAGAGAAGAAGGTCCTTCTTCTTCCTCTCTTACTCAGACACTTTCAGAAGGATTGGGAAAATCACATTCCCTGGGTTTAAACTTTGCAGTCTAACAGATGCTTTTTGAAGCTCCCTCAAGGCCTGTTCACAGCTTCCTCCACTGAGCTCCCATTGTGGCACCACTTTTCTGGCAAGATGAATGCTTTCACTGGGACAACCAGGAGAAAAAATGTCAATTATAATTTAAAATAACCTCTTCATTTTCGAGTACATGTCACAGGTTAGTGAGGAAAACTCAGCAGTGTTTCTTGCTGATTTGCACTTCTAGATTTCCACACAGAGTCAAAAGCATTTGTGGGTGTTCACAGATTTTGCTCCTCTGTGAAGATGTGTATAATAGGGGCATAATTATAAATGTGAAAATGCAATGTTGGGATTCAAGGGGTAATGCTAATGCTTCAAAGGGCTGCGGGACAAGATCCAGGTCTCATCTTGTCCACAGCCAATCCAGCAAATCTCTCTCAAAGTCACTCTGATGACTTCCTTGAAATTAAAGATTTGCATCGCTGTAACTGAGGACGGAATCGTACCCTACAACTTTAAATCACAGCTTTGGCATTAGTGCCAGAAGTCCAATTCCCAGGCTGTCAGAAGAGGATTTCAAGGTTCTATTTATTGACTAGGAAAGAAGTTTGCCCTTTCAGAGAACGTCAGCCTGACTTTTAATTTTTTTCATCTTCCTTGGACGTTTGCAGAAGTAAAGGTGACTTAAAAACAGGGAACTGGGGAATCTTTAACATATGGAGAGCTGCTCCAAAGTGATGAGCAGCTGCTCCAAAGTGATGAGCAGCTGCAACTACTGGAAATGAGAGTGAGTGGGAAATGGAATGAGGGTTTCTGTTTGTTTATTTTTATAAATCAGAGGATTTACTATTAAAAATTTTACTTCTTCATTCAGATGTTCTATGCCAAGGACCAGTGTTGAGCAAATAATTGAAGCTAATTCAAGAAAGTTCCCAAAGTCCCTCAAATATGCACTTCCTGCTGTGTATATTTTGTGAGTCACATTCAAATAAAGTAAATGGAGCTGTGTAATGTTGACTTTGACCCCACATATGAATGTGCATTGTCGTGGTTTAATCTTCCCACTGTGTGGTTGAGAAAGTTGCCTGGGGGTTGCTTTATTTTAGCTGGGGTGCTGACAAAGAAGGGAAGTGTAAAGAAATCAAAGCAGCCAACGTTCACAAATGTGATATATATGCTGAAGTCAGGAGATCTTTTCTCACTCTGGATTTTAAGGCACTGTACGTAATATACTTGTCACTCAGCCTAGATGAAACACTTATCTCAAGGGGTCATGATTTTAAACTCGTTTTAAATGATTTTAAACTTGGACTGGCTGAGGGGTCTTCCTGCTGTTTTTCCTTTTACTAAATGGCATTTGCATGGAAGACTTTCTATTAAGCTTTGCTCCAGCAAAAAAAAAACATTTGACTCTGTTCAGAGGATATTTATGTTGCAGTAAATGGTGACCTTGATCAGGGTTTATTGCAGTTTTTGACTTTTGGCTGTTCCTGAAATATTTACTGTTTAGAACACTGGTCTTAATTAATGAATGTTTTCTGGAAATTCTCCTTTCCCTTGTTTCCTCTCAGGTAAATTTTGACCTGAAGGCCTTTCTGGGAAGATTTACATCAAGAAAGAACTTCTCTGTGTAACAGGGATGAATTCTGCAGCATTTAACATATTACTGTGAACAATAGGATGTCGCTGGTTTTGCATTTTAATCACATTTCTGCCCTGAGCAGCATGTGACGCTGTGGTGCCATCAGAGAGAAGAGATACTGGGTTTTTGAGAAATCTTCATGGTCAGCTGAGGAGCAGAATGGAAAAAGTACCTGGAAAAAAGTACTTACCATGTTTGAATCATCTCTGGGGACTGCAGGGGTCTGCTGAAGGGGCATGCTGTGTTCTGCTTCACCCACGGAGCAGCACCTCTGTTCACGTCTGAGTACATGAGAAAACGAGGTTTAACTAATCTACCACTTAAAGAAATAACTGCTAAAATAATAGCATTTCGATGGAGCAAAGGTTGTCTGTTCTGGAATGGCAGATGTTCCTCAGTGACTCTGCTGATGAAAGGCACAGCCAGCAAGAGCTTTGAGAGGCTCAGGAGTGCTCACTCGCTCCCTCTCTCAAACAGTCTGCTGGCTATTTATGGCATTTCCCTTATCTCCCAGCAAAATTAATTTTACCACATACATTACATAACCTGCTTTTGTCTCAGACCAGTGAGCTTCCCATCCTCCCCAAAGGACACCTGGTATTTGTGGTGCTTCTCTGAACCGGAGGGAAATATTGTCGAAGTTTGATGCTGAGAAACACTGGAGAGAATATCAGTATGTGGCCCCATCACAGCTCTCTGAGATTTGCATGATTTATTTGTGCTGTTTATAAGTGAAGAGAGACTTTTTTTTTTTTTTTTTTTGGCCAACCCCGTAAACTCAGCCTTTGATCTTAAAATCAATTGGTGTTCTTTTGCTTCTTACACCACCAATGGTGTTTAAAAATATGTTGCCAGAATTGTGCTGACAATTTAGCTTTAGACCACAGGAAGCTTAGCCCTATTCATACTTTGTGAAATGAAAAGCAGGTGGTAGCAATCTACATATGTGTTGGGTTTTCTTTTTTTTTCTCTTTCCTATAAAATAGACAGAGGTTTCTTAAAGATGCTGCTTGGGAAGATGAGGAAATAAACCTTAATTCTTTGTGGTGCATCTCCTTTGGGGTGATGTATCAAAGTGCAGCTACTGCAAAACCAGCCTCCCCAGCTGCTCCAGCGCTTCCCTTGCAGAGGAAGATGTTGTTTGCTCTTGAGGATTTCTCAGTCCCACCCTGGTACTCTTATGTTCCCAGTGCAACAGGAGTATGATAGGAACAAACATTTGGACAGAGGATCTTGATTATCAAGGAATGAGGGCAGGAGGAGAGGAGGAAATGAATCAGAGTAGCATAACTTTTTGTAGCTCTGAGGTTCGAATAGATATCAACATTTTGGGGCATGGGAGGGAGCATTGGATCCCTCAGACATTCCTGTCTTTCCTGTAAAGTTGCACTGTGGATGTTGACATTTCAGACTGCGTTGCTATCTTTATTTTTTTCACTGAGCTGTGGTTTACCTGATGGAAGAGGATACCAGTGCTGTTAAATGCTACCCTGTTGAGGAAAGGATTCCTCAAAGAAAACCTATGCAGCACTTCTAAGACAGTCAGCCTCCAGATCCATCCTGTTTCCCTGGGAAGCTTGTCCTAAGAATGGTTCCCAGGGCTGTTGCCTGCATTATCCCAGAGGAAAGCAAATGCCTGTTTCAGTCAAAAGCCAGTAATGACTTACCTGTTTTGGTCACACTTAGCATGTTTGTTAATGCAGAGACCAACAGAAATGTAGATTTGGTGGGCAGATGTGGATCATGCTGAAAGATGCACATTGAGTCATCAAAGCCTGTGAAGGGATGAATTTTACAAGGAATTGTTAAACTGTCACACGAGTCCTCTTATTACAAGGTGACATGTATGACTTGAAAACAAATGAGCTGATTCTTAGTTCAGTTACAGGAGTGCCAGGACTAGAAGGCACAGATTTGGAGATGACATGGCAGGTTAACCCAGTCCAGAGCTGCCTTAGCTGCTGTCCAGACCTCTGGAGATATTTCTTGTTGCTCTCTTCACCAACCAAAACAGCTTTTCAAGCCATTAGAAATAATCAAAATTTTCCTCTTGAAATATTTCCACCAGAAAATGCCCTTTTCACAAAACCCAGAATTTATACACAGATATTTCTGATTTCCCCCCAAAATTCAGATTCGTCATCAGGAATATAAAAAATTCCCACCCTTCTTAGGGACTCTTCCATTTCATTATTTTGTTGGAAAAGAAAAAGGAGTATTAACAAGAATACTCTAGGCATGTGGTGGAGAGGCTTGGAAATAAAAATAACATTAGCAAGAGTTGTGTTATAACTCTCAGACTGGAATCTTCCTGGGGTCCCTTCTCATGAACTACTTTTTGACTTTAACTTCATGTCCAAAAACATATCCAAAGCATATATTCATTGCAAACAAATGTTTTGGCTTGTTTTTGCAAGACTGGATTTCTTTTTTCTAAACCTTTCCACTGGCTGCTTCCTTCATCCACTTCTCTGGCTATTGCTAATGGCTTTTTTTTTTTTT
>VZRN01005533.1:195644-216842 GCA_013397935.1 Dasyornis broadbenti
AGTGCCTACTGCCTGGACCTGCTTTCATAATTCTGTCATTAGCCCTCTTCTATTCTCTCTAAAAACACCCTTTACAAAAAGCTAATCTTCCCTCACAAAGGACTGAACCTAAAAATAGGAAGAGCAGTGCTGCTTGCTGTGATAATACACTGAGTGTGACTTTCTGACTGTATTACTGCAATCACTTTCACTCTCATTAACCCTGCAACATGTGTCCTCTTGTCTTATTTTGTCTAGTTTTAGTCCAGCTCGAGTCTACAAACCTCTCCTCAACTTTGCAGCTCTGATGCAAGTAATTCACTGAAGCCAAACAACACTAATTAAAAATCTATGTTTTGTACCTCCAGACTGTTGTCTCCCTGGAGAGAGCATCAGGACAGTTTTTCAGGGAAGCGCTCCACATTTTAGTGGCACGGCATAAATACTGATTTTAAGAACTGATTTGAAGACAACTATCACGTTATTTACTCTTACAGAGAAGAGAAAGAAACAGCTTTAACTATGTTGGCTGGCTCTAGACAAGCAGAGGTCTGAGAACCGTCTTGGGCATGCTCAGAATCCAGAGTTGCATTTTACAGATGGCACCTACATTCGAAAGAAGCAAACTCCAAATCCTCAGTAGTCACATCCTTGAGGCTTAGGATTTCTCAATCCGAGGCATCCAAACACTTCTCTTCCAGCTTGCACCCATGTATTAGCATTGCTGCCTAGACAGCCACACTGCTGTCCCTTTATCTTAGAGACCAGCAAGAAAATAAATCCTCTGTACTGTTTCATTTCTGGAAAAAATAGATCTAGATTATTGCTGTGTAAATCTTAAACGCCCTTGTCCCCCAGGAGGGCTGGCAGCCTCGGGACAGGCACAGAAAGCTCTGCTGCAGCACTGCCATCAGGGACAGCTGTGGCTCTGTCCTTGCTCACAGAAGTCCCCGAGTCACAAGATCACCACAGCAAGTGGTGTCTTGCTTGTCCCAGCATAGCCTGTCCGAGGGTTTGGGCACCGCAAAGAATAACCAGATTCACTGAGGAGGAAGGTTGGTAGCACACTCAGCAGCCCAGGATGAGCCAAGGAGGGACGCAAGAGAAAATACAATGTTAAAACAAAGCCAAAGCCTCCAGCCAAACCCAGCTCTTTGCATCCAGATTTCCCCAGAAGTGTTTCAAGGCAGAAGCTTCCTGGGAGAAGGAGAAGAGCAGACAAGGGAAGGTGGTGGGACACGAAGCCAGTGGAGTGAGCCCAGATGGACTGAACCGAGCCCCAGCTTCCAGTGATGGCTTGAATCAGTCCAGGGAAATTTTCTGGACATGACAATGCTCACAAGCCTCCAGAGGAAGAGAGGACAAATCTTGGAGCAAAGAAACGCAGGAGGAGGAGCAAAGAGGAGCAAAGAAACGCAGCAGCTGAGGAGCAAAGAAACACAGCAGCTCCTCTCCTGGCACAGTGAGCTGAGGATAAAGCTGGGCTGTCAGTGAAGTCACACAAGGATAGAGACAGCACAAGCAGGGGCAGCAGCCGGCTCCAGGATGTGAATTTACTTCGAGCTCGGGCTGAGCAGCCCCAGTGATGCAAATTGCTGTAGCTCTGATTAATTAGGCTGCTAAACCAGATTTACAGATGCCATATATTGCTATAGGAGTGCAAAACAGCCAGAGACTTTTGACAACATTTCATCCTTATGGCCTGATGCACAGACAATGTTTGCTTGGTTTTAACCACTGTAACCATGCCAGGTAGGAAATGTTTCCTACCAACTGACTCACACAAATAAATCCTGAGTGTGGGCATGGCCATCTCGGCATAACAGTTTGTCTCAGCTATCTTCCTTATTCATTTCCCAGACTACTGTAAAGCATTTACTGGTGCAGCTGCATTAAAATTAAAAAGGTCAAAGCACTTGAACTGTACTGATGTAATACAGCCTTTGTATACAATCATTGTGTTAAACAAATATAGCTTCTCAACCTCAGAAAAAGTTTTGAGCCGTGGCAATGCCTCAGAGTTTTGCACAGTTTAGCAAGACAAATAAAATACAGGGAGTAAGAAGAAAAAGCAGAAAGAGGAAAAAATTAACTCTGCATGAGTCTGTTTTCACTATGTTAGAAAAATCCGTGTTTTCCATTTGTGTGATTACTGACTTTCTCTTTGGCTGCGGCTTTGAAAACACTTTTCTTTACCATCTTTATTCCCTACAAAAAACATTGTCTTCAAACAAATATCTCAGAGGGTTTATAGAACTGATTACAGTCTGATTCTGTAAGGAAAGAAAGATAATTGTGCGTGAGCTGATAAATGTTTCAGGGACAACTCTAAACAATCGTGCATGAATTATATCTCCAACAAACGTAATTACCGAACAATTCAGAAAATGTGAAAAAGCTGCTGTATTTTTGTAGTTATATCCTTTTCTGGCCTGTGTTTTGGATGGCTTTCAAGCATCCCTGATTAAATCTGGCCGGAAACTTCTGGTGGAGCCAAGTCCCAATGAGAAATGCCGATTCATCAGAATGAAACACTGCAGAGTGTGGGAACCTGTCCTGTTTGGTATGGCACACAGGGGTTTCAAACCTGGCCTGCTGTGAAGGTTGCTGGGACAAAACTGCCAGATTTCCTCCTGTCTCACCTGCACAGGCACCACACTGGGCAAACAGCACAGAGGGGTCTGTAGACTTCAGGCAGAGCTCTCTGCAGGCTGTCCAAGCAAAAAAAATTATCAGGAGGTAAAAGATAAGAGGCAAAAATCTTTATTCCTGAGGTAGTCAGAGGCAAAGTGGTCAGCACCTGACCTGACTTCCAGTTTCCCAATATAGGACCTGTACTCCCAAAGCAGTCTGCAAAATCAGCATAATATAACTCTGAAAGTGCTTGCAAGTGGCCCCAGAAAAGAGTAACCTTTGCTTACAGCAACTTACAGGAAATGTGTTATAAGCTCTTTAATGCAGGATATTTCGCAGTGTTTTGACCTACATTTCTGTGTGAGCATCCTGCCCTAATGCTGTGTTGATCACCAGTCTGTACTGCTGGTCCTCCACCTCTGAAAGGAGGGACAACAGAGCATTGTGAGCAGGCACAGCTGCTCCCTGCGGTTTTTCCCATGTGCACAGTGGCTGTCCTGGAGTGCTGCACATCCCAGACCTGCCTGGGACTCACCAAGAGCAGTGTTCTGCTGATTTGCTGGACCTTGACTCTAGGCTGTGCCGCATCCTGTGCCGTGTTGCCCTCAGCAGATCCTACCTGGAGCTCTCAAATCGCCTTCTCAGGTGTCAGCTCAGGACACTGCAGCACCTGCCAAGGAAGAGTGACAGGGAAGTGTCACTGGGGAAGTGAACATTGGCACAGTACCTTGGATTCCCAATGCAGGGGACAGGCCCCAGGGTCCTGCCGACACAAACGTCTGCCAGGAGGTATTTCCTACCCACTGGGATGCAACAGTCACAGGATAGGAAGGAAAATAAAGTCAGGTGAAGGGTTCCATTTTTGGGGGGTACTGGTACTGCCAGGAATGTTCCTTCCTGCAGCAAGATATTATTTCAGTGACTAAAGTGCCTTCCCTTGTGTCCTGCTGAGGGCTTCCATGTGCATCCCTGGAGACTGCCCTTCCCTCCCAGCTGCTGGGACAGCCTTAGTCCTTGCCCTTCCCATGCTGTTGTTCTTGTGTGGCTTTTCTCTTGGCCATGCACCCACAAACTCCAACAGCACGAGAACTGCCCTCTGCTTCTTTCCCTTCCCTTTTTCCTGCCTCACGTTTTGTAGCCTTTGATTTTTAACAGAGAAAAAAGTAAGTCTTAGCTGATAGCATGGAGCTGGTAAGTATTACCCGGTAATAGAACCTGCACAAGGCTTGGCTGCCCATCAGCCTGCAACACTTGTACCTGATTAAAGCACTCTGCAATCAACGCTGAGAGCACCGAAAGAGGGGAAGACAATTGAGACTCTGAGCAGTGAAAAACATGGTATTGCTACATTTTTCTGGCTGACTAGGAGGAAGACATGACACGGTGGGGGAAAAATCATCCTCATTGTTATGTTAATTTGCTGTACTGGAGAGACCAGTCTTAGGAAATGCTTGTCTGGACACCCTGAAATAACCCTGGGAGAACTTTTCCCTTTCTCATTTTATTCTGTTTCTTTCTGTCCCTTGTCTTTACCAAAAGAAAACTGAGTTCCCTTTATGCCACCAGCTATGGACACCATGGATCAAGCTTTGTGAACACAGGTCTGTCACGGATTGTCTGTGTGACAGTGTTTGTAAGGATTTGTCTGAACTCATGTGAGTCCTGTGATGAACATCCCAAATCTGTTGCCTGCTCTGAACCTTCAGCTATGCTGGGAAACACAATCTTTTTAAATGTTTTCCTTCAAGACAGTGTGCTGTTTTCTTGAGTCACAGGATGCATATCCAGGTGATTTATCTTTGAGATATGCAGATTTAGACAGAACTATTTTCAGTTCAGTCTTAGTGAAGATGGGCTCTACAGGATGTGCTCAGAAAGCTCCAAAGGAGCGTTGTGCATCAAAACCCCACTTAGCTTGCTTAGAGCTCTTTGCTTAACCCCCTGGATCAGAAAAGACCTTTCTGAACCATACAGGCTTGTACTTGTCCCCAGTCTGAGTCCTTCCGTCTTTGAAATCTGTAAACTCTTCCACTTATGGTCTTAAATCTTCATATAGATTAAAGCTTATTTGGGTGCTGATCATGTACAACTTCATCAAAAAGAGTTAATGGTTAATTGGAAGAAGGATACATGACTTCTTTAGGATAGCAGAAACAGGGACGGGATAATTTTTACTAATTTAGTTCATTTGTTAGAAAGAAGAAATGGTGGAACTTGCATGATACCGTTAACCTCACAATAACTAAATTGTCTAACACTAGCTGGCCATCAAAATTTCTGTGGCTTTAAGGAGATTCACTTTCTTCTGGGACTTGGTTTCAGCTGCTGATTTCAGATTCAGAGCCACTGGAGTTAAGTGAAATTTTGCTTTATTGGGTCCCAGGTTGGTTCTGAATTTTGATAGTTTCTGGACTGAAAAAACCTTCCATGTCATGAGTCCTCCCATTAATGAAGACAGAAGCACCAATTAGGAGATTGATCATGTCTTGTTCTTCTGCACAGACTATTTAGATTAGGAAAAACAGGGACTTGGGGTTATGGATAGAAAGACGAGCAAAACTAAGGGCTCCCCGAAAGAAGAAGTGAAAGAAAAGGGGAACCTGAAAGGAAAGAGATCTTAGCTAAAGATCTTGGAAGCAGGAGGAGTTCCTGGGGATCACAGCAGAGTGAAGACAAAAGCAGTTGGGATACTCAGGGACCTTGGCTGCTCATTCACTGTGAGCAGCAGCAAAGCATGAATTGATTTTGTCCAAATTTCCCAGACTCGGAGAGACCAGTTGGAGAGGGAAATTGAGACTTCATGAAGGTACTGCAGGGAGGGGAGTGACTGAATGTGTTAAATAATAAGATAAGAGCTCTTATCACTCTGATTCTTCAGCAAATCCCAGCACCCAGATCCACTATGAGTTGCTTTGTGCTTTGTCTTGCCCATGAATAAGCAAAAAAGACAGGATTGACCAAATAAGCTGCTTATTATAAATGATCCCCTGAGGCTGAAATTCACCCAAATACAGGGAACAGTACAAACTGTGTGTATTGCTCCAAAACCACTGGAGTCATGGAGCTGGGAACAGGACTGGCTCTGCTCCTATCTGGTATAATGGCCTTGTGCTGATCTGCTGTAGAGGGATGAAATTAACTCCCTTCTTGTCCTGGAAGCCATTATCAGTAGCAGAAACTAAGGCCTTTTTGCTGACCAAAAAATCTCTTACTCCAGTACACCAACAGGAACGGAAAGGCAGGTTTAAGGGAGAAGGCTTTGATTCTGGACCAATTTTCTTGTCTTTTCAACCTCAGTTACTTCTAGAATAGGAACCTAGGACGCTGTCTTCCTCATATTTTTTTCCATGAAGATAACTATCTTCCACTACCAGTTCAAGAAAGTTTTTACCTTGAAGGTGATCCTAAACTTTAGGAGATGAACCCAAGGAGACTGAATGCAATTTATAGAGATGAAAACATAGATTTTAGATGGGTTTGTGGAGGCATGTTTACTATAAGCTGTTTACAGTGATACCTTCACACAGTTAAAATACAATATAGACAATCCTCTTTTTTGTTTGTTTGTTTTGTTGTTTTGTTTTTTTGTTTTGTTTTGTTTTGTTTTGTTTATATTTTGGTTTTGTTTTGGTGGGGGTTTTTTTGTTTTTGTTTCTGTTTTTCATTTTCTTCTAGTTATTTTGCTAAGCACGGCGAATTTCCAAGTGGAAACACATTCAGGAGGCAGAAATGTTTTGGTTTTGTTTGTTTTCCTCTCACTCGTTTGTCACATGGTTCTCCATACCACCATACATCTGCTTGCTAAAAGAGCGAGCTGTGCTCAGATCTTACCAGCCAAAGAGCTTTAAACCAGCTCTTTGACCCTGTTGCTGACAGTGCTTTCCCAGAAATGCTCTGAGATAACAGCTGCAATTCCAAGTATGCTGCAGTACAGTCCCAGTCACAGAAGCTGGGACTTCCTCTTAAGAAGATTGTCTTAAATTACATGCAGGACAATCAGTTCCTTTTCATAGAAAATAACATGCTAGGAAGTTGAACTCTCTAGTCCATTGTTTAAACTGTGGCTCGTCCATTTGCCAAAACTTTATGTGGTAATAAAGGCATCTCTGGACCCAGCAGGAACTGGAATTTTCTAGAATAGTGATTTCATCTATGAGTTATGGAGATGGAAAATAAATTACTCACAAGTTTACCTACCACAGTGTTTGGAGAAACGTTTCTCCATCTGCTTCTGTGCCACTTCATCTCTTTCTGCAAGGGTCATCTGGAGTGGTACCATGACATGTGACAGGAACTCAGAACTAAAAAGGTTATTAATGCAATATTTGCTGAGATCCTGGACACGCTTAAGCCGATGTTTGTCAAGAATTTGTTTCACTGACAGTGCTATTTCAGCCTCCTGCTTGGCTGGACAGGCTGCAGCTCTGGAGAGTTCGATGCAAGACCCTTGACATATTTCTAGAGCAGGCCTATGGAGCCAGTAGTTTTGAGACTGTGAGTGAGGTAAGATGGACTCCAGTGTGAAAAAAGGAAGTTTCAAGCCTTTACAAAACCAGTAAGAGGAATGTCAGTGCACGTGTTCCAAGCTACTCCTCTAAAGGAAAGTCATCTTTAGATGATGCATCACTAGAGTGTCCTGAGTAGGAGAGAGAAATAACCCCTGCTTAGCAAAACTGCTGATAACTCATCTGCAGACAGGCTCACAGCATCTGCTTTCAGCTGTTGTGCATTTCAGCTGGGATATTCACCCAATGGTTTCAGAAGCAACAGGGCTCACCCTGCAGATATTTAAGAAAAATTTGAAACACTGAGATAGTCAAGATTGATTCAAGCTTAAAACTGTTCATAGGCTTGAAGATAAAGAGGATCCTTTATTTTAAATACCACTAAAAATCTCTTGCTTCACAATATTTCTGTTCTTGTGAAAATCAAACAAACTTCCATCAAGGTTATGTAGACAGGATTTTAAAATTATTTTGGCTACTGATCCACTGCAGCCCAAGAATATTTAGCCTGCAGGACTTCGTACACCACAAATAGTACATAGCATTACCCTGTTAACACTAATAAACTCCAAATTGCAGAATATAAACCACTTGTCAGCAGTCCAGGGATTATTTTGGCCTCTGTGAAGCAAAGCAGCTCTCATAGGTATGAAGCTAAGAAATTCTGTGATGTAGCATTTATGACCTATTTACCTCCAATGCTACTTATAAACAAAGAGATCTTTGAAAAAACAGGCTGTAGCATCACAATGTAGTTTTAAAGGGATCTAATATATTTCTTTATACCGGTGAAGAAGGGAGATAAGGAGGAGAGAATGGTATGGGACAGTCTACACTTTTGGTGCTAAGGGAACCAGTTTATCCTGAATTCACTAAAACCAGCAGGTGAGACAGACAGGCTTAATTCATGATTTCTTTGCCATTACACCCAACCTGTTACTGTTCTGGCATCAGCGAATACTCTATGTCCCTTGGACAAAAAAGAGCAGCCATAAGGAGCAAATTCTCACTCCTGTCTAATAAAAGGAAAATAACAGCTGAGAGATTTGTAAATGTTTGCTGTAATTCTGCAACAGAATAAAATATTAAATTCCACACACTGCTCTGGCACTCCCATCCTGATCATCATCAGTGAAAATATACCTTCAGTGCAGCAGCTGTAGCTGCTCTAATAAGATATCTACATAGAGAAAATAGGCAATCAAATTTCTGCAAAGTATGAAATTTTCCATTAAATTGTCTCTTCCTTTTATATAACACAGCTGCAACAGTTCTCACTAGCTTTTTCTATCTATGCCTCAGCAAACATAACTCTCACTTGCAGGACATTTTCCAAATGAGCCATTTGGGATTCAGAAGATTTCCTCTAAACGCGTCTAGACTGTGACCCCCAAAATTTTATCCTGGAAAAAAAAAAATTTGATCCTATTCAAAAAATTGATCCAATCATCTACAGACGTAAGTTAGGAAATAGGGAGCATTGTAAATGAAGAACATATTCTGATAAATTTATTATTAAAGAGATGCAAAGCACATCTGTGTCATTTGCTTCTAACATGAATCTCTGGTAGTTTAGTCAATGTGTTAATCTTCAAAAGGCCTTTGATGTTGTGGTCTGCTTGGCTTTGTCTGCTGAACTTTATAGTTTTGCTTTTAATAAGGCAGGGGTTCTGTGGTTTTAATTTGAGTAACAAGCCATTACTGGTAAACTGAATTGCTTGGAATTACTGTAAATTGCAGTGTTTGCCTGCTAATTGATGGAGTGTCTGACGTCCTGGATGGAAGGTGTTATTCTTCCCCAGTGTTAATGATCGATTGAATCGTGTCCTGGTGCTGGTTCTGCTGCTGATAATGCTGAGGCAAACTATGCCTGTACGGCCGTGTTGTTTTTTATTCAGAATTAGACTTTGGTGGTTTAAACAGCAAACATACCTTAGAGAGGTACAGTTGTTGAAGTAATCAAAACGCCAAGCCATGCTTTCATGGGGTAATGACCATCATGGGAAATCCCTGTAGCTGCTGTGGAGTCTTTTTTTACCCCTCTTTGCACTGTCAGCCTGAGGAAGGTTGTTTTGAGTTAACTGGCTCAGACTCAGTGCTATGGTTTAGTTGACAAGGGGGTGGCTGGTCAAAGGTTGGATTTGATGATCTTGGAGGTCAGTTCCAACCTTAATGACTGTGAAAGTTCTGTGATCACTGAGCAGATCACTAGATCTGTGTGAAAGCCAGTAAAACACTTCTATTACCTTTGAGGTCTACCTAAGCTATGCCACAGTGTTTTAAATGATGCACTGGCCAAGACGGGAACACTCAAAATTAATACACATTCTTGAAGAGTTTTGTCGCTTTGAAATGATTTCATTTTTAAGGGTCTTGACGTTTTTCACCCAACCTGAAATGTTTATTGTTTTCTCTGGGTGTGGTGAAACTCCTTATGTCTTTGGTTTAAGACAAGGAGAACGTACACAAAAAAACCCAAAAAAACCCAAAACCAAAAAACAAACAAAAAACCAACCAACCAACCAAAACAAAAACAAAAAAAAAGAAAACAAAACCAAACAACCACTAAAAAAAAAAAAGGGCAAAAACTGCATATAAAAAGGTACAAACATTCCTCTGCCAAGACTACTTCTCAGCCAAACCTTATCTCTGATGTCGTCAGGGCAGCTCCTTTTTTCAGCGAAAACACAGGGTGATTAAAGAAGCCTGCCAAAAACTACACACTTTTGGAGGTCTGGCAGTGAAATATCCTGAGCCCATCTCAGCATTCCCACTTCCCTCCTTATTGCCTTCTTATTCCAGTATTTACTTGTACCTATACCTGCTTGCCCCTGCGCTATGGTACAGAGATGTGCTTCACTCTGCACAACTTTTTTCCAGAAGAAGAAGCAGCAGCAGCTGCTCTTGGCAGGTGTGAATTCCGTTTATCACATCCCCTTCTTCCCCCCCTCAAAGCACACACACAAGCGCAGAGCGATATTCTTGCACATTAAATTACTGCTATTGAAATCAGATTCTGTCTTACACGATGCTGGCAGTGCAGCGTTTTATTGCTAAATGCTACAAGTAATTCCTCACACTCTCAATGATTTATCATGTAGCTCATCTACTCAGGGATTTCCTCCATCATGTAATATCACTAGAATTTTGCCTGAGGAACAACTGCCAGGGAGGACCTGCTGTTATACCTTGCTTCCTTCTTCTGGAACATATTAGCATAACATAAGTAAATGCCACAGAGCAGTTTGACATATTGTGTAAGTACTGATTTTATGTTAAACTGATAATAGATGCTTGTTGAGAAGCTGTAAATTTTCAGAAACTGTCTTAGCCTGCTGATACATTTTAAAATAGAAAAATGTAAAAGCAGCTGGTGTGTCTGTATCCACTACAATCCATCCACGTTTCTCTATCCTTGCCTCTCATTTAGCAGGCACAGAAGTTCAGACTGCGGGAAACAAGTTTTCCATTTTTGCTGTTATACTATAAACATCTTTGCTTTGACACCCGACCGAGAGCCTGCAGTGGCACATATAACACCAAACACCCTTGCCTCCACAGGGTTCACATGCTAGGAATGCCCAGGAGCAGCACACATGACTTGCTGAATCAAGGACGTATTCACGCTCCCTGGGACAGAGGTCGCTCCCAAAGGAGTGCACTAATTGCTTAGTTTGTTAACATAAGAATATAATAATGACCAACCTGGTCCAGGCCCAGCTGGCCCCAAGACCTGTTTCTCAAAGCACCCAGCAGGAGATACGCAGGGGAAGGTCAGAATAAGCACAGGCTGATATTTAGCCAAGCACCTCTCTGGCAGTCAGTGCCTTGGAGAGTACCTGAGCTGAAGGTCGTGCAGAGACTGACCTGTTTAATGAGTGCCCATGGACCTGCCTTAATTTAGATAATTCCTTCCAGAATCTATTTGCATTTTTGCCTCTGCAGCTTCTCTCAGCAACAAATGCCTTCTTCAGTTATGGGCTGTGTGAAAAAACTGCCTTCTCCAGTTTGCTCTAAAATTGCTGCTTGATTTTTTGGCATTGAAGTCCCATTCATTTCTGTGTGATCAGAATCAGAGAATAGACCTTCCTCAAGCCCCTTCTCTAACCCTGTAACAACTTCATTCTGGTTTAGCATATGCCTTTCCCTTTTGCCTCTTTCCGAAGCCAAACACGGTCTGTTTGGTCTTTCCTCCTGTGCAGGCTGTTCTCTGATCAAACTTTTTCATACCTCTTACAACTCTGCTTTTTATGAGAGGAGGAAAGGACCAGCCCTGTGAGCAGTCTTCAGAATCTGTCTGCACCAGACACTTTTACAGATGGTGAAAAGTGTTTTCAGTCTGGCTCTCAATTCTTCTCCCTAATAATTCCTAACAGCCTGTTTGCCCTTTCGACCGCTCCTGAGCAGTGAGCTTGCAGAAGCAACTCCAAGATTTACTTCCTGACTGGTAGCAGCTAATTCAGGGCCAAGAACAGTATATGCATGGCCGAAATTTAACTTTTTCTCAGATTCATTATACTGCACATATCACTGCTGAATTCTGTTCGGTGTATACCAAGACCTTCTGCAGTCATTCACAGTCAGATTTAGATTTGACTATATTAAGTATGTTTACAATACCAACAAACTTTGCCACTCAAACCCCTTTTCAAGCTTCCTTCTGAGAACATGGTGACATCGCAGCATAGTTAATATTTCCCTACTATGAAAAATTCATTCGTTAGTCCTTTCTTATTTCCAATCCTCTAACCAGGTATTAATCCATATGAGGCCAAAAATAACTTCAAAATGACATCAACTCCAAATTACAACTTCATTTCTCTAAGAATCTTTGCAGATGAAACTTGTTGAAAGACTCCTGGAAACCTCATACACTATGTCAGCTGAATCACCTTCATTCATATACTTCCTTCTACATTCCCAGAGCACTCATAGATTTGTAAGCCATGACTTGCCTGACACAATCTGTGCTGACTACTCCTCAATAAACCATATTTTTTCCCTGTGTCTAGAAAAATCTACACTTCATATAAGTTTTTGTTGAATTTGCTTGGTACAAAAGCCAGGTGCAATGCTCTTTATTTTCCCACATCTCTCTTGTAATCCTGGTTTAAATAAAAATAATAATTTTCCTGATATCTAGACCCTAAACTATGCTAATTCTCAGGATAAACCAAAGCCTTTAACCCCTTAACAGTTCTTTGAAATTATTTACTGTTATTTATTGATTTGTTGCACACCCTAGTCCACTGTTCTTTCCAGCTAAGACGGGTGGATAGGTACAGGACAGGTGGAGAGGTTTTCTGGATGGGTACCCCCTTAAGAACAGCAAAGCCTCAGGTTTCTCCTTCACCTCTCTGTGGAGAACACAGTGATGAATAAACCAAAGTTTTACCTGTTGTAGGAGGAGCACAGGATTCTCTTCCCTCCAAAAGCTGCTGCTGCTACTTCATGCCTTCCTGTAGCAGAAGACATGGTACCAGCTTTGCAGATACCTTTTCACTCTGGGATTCACCTTCTCCAACACTCATTCACCTTTCTTGTAATGGCTTTGTCTTCCCTGTGTGATGCTTTTATGGCTTATTCACTTCTGGATCTCCCCACGTGGTAAATCTTTTCTTTCAGATGCCTTTGAAGTTTTTGTTGCTGTGAAGTTTCGCACATTTATCAAATTGCTTCTCACGACCTTCTCTATTATTTTTTCTTGCACTGCCTTAACAGAGTTTTTCACTTCACTTGCTAAAGTTTTTGCTGCTGGTTATGGAATAATTATCCTTTTCTCTCCCTGGCTTGGGACTTGTTTAATTGTTTATTATCTCACAGCACCAGTGCACATCATGGCTCAGGGACAGATTCTCCCTCTCCCTCCATGAGGATCGTGTCATCTGACCTGGGAGTCGTTTCCTTCACGTGGGAGCCCATCACTCAATGTTAAACTCCTTCCATGCTTCTCTAGCTCCAGCCTTCAGGCTGTGTGTTTACATTACCCTTCTCACCGAGTGCTGACACACTAAAATTAAAATGTATCAGCACTAGTTAGGCCGAATACACAATCTTATGATCGTGACAAAGTCAAGATTTGTCTTGTAATCTTTCTTTGTAGTGATTTGTTAGGAAAAGTCCCTTTGGTGCTGACTCCAGCATTAACATTGCCGACTGAATACAGTCAGACAAGTCAGTCTGTTATTTGTCCCCTTGTTTCTAAAGGATACTTGTATATGTATTTGTTAGTGAAAACCTCCAGCCCTTTAACAAATATTCAAAATTCGCTGTTATCCTATTGCAGTGACTCATTGTTTTGGAACTGTGTGATTTAATACGTGAAACATAGAGGAAACAGTTTTTTCGTGGGGTTTCAATGCCCCTGAAACACAGCCTCCCTGAAATTAAGCTAACTGATCAAATGAGTTAACTCAAACAACGGAATGACCCTCACTCTCCCACAGGACTCAAAAGGAACCCAAACTTTCCTCCAATATATCTATCCTAGCCCAAGGGGTCTTTTAACACGAGATTTGATTGAATCTTAAAGCCAGCGCATTGTTATCTTCAGTTTTCCATCGAAGTTGCCTGAAGATACTATCATTGTGATCTTCTCAGAAGAGCAGATCAACAGGTCTCTGAATTTGCCAGTGTATGGTAATGATATGAAAAAAAATCGAATTCTAATTGATTTAAACTCGAAACTGATGTCCATAATATCTGGACTTACGGGCACATTTGGGTCATCTTGAGGTGAAAGGAACAGATCAGAGTTTCTTCTAATGAAGTGCTAAGATGCCATCAAAGCCTGGCAATTGGAGGACTGGTAACAATAACCTGATCTAGGGTCAGTATTTCATCACTCTGATCATTTATTATGCCTTTATGTGGAAGGAAAATTGAATGAAATTCCATGAAAACAAATAAAATGCGGAAATGCCGGCAAGGAGTTACTGTGTCATTTTCAAGAATGCTTCCCTTAGGAGAGGCTACCTGGCTGCTTCTCTCCGAGGGTGACCTGGAGTGACAGTGAAATGCCACACAGGCTCTACAGCCACTGAGAAAAGTAAACTCTTCCAAAGCGGAGTCCAGACCTGCTTGCCTTGGATCTCCTTCCCAAAATAAGGAGTTTCTTGGACCAAAGCAAGAGAAAACAGCACCTACAGTGATCTCCCCTTCCCTCCTGCCCTTCTCAGGGGCTCAGCCTTTCTGGATGGACTCCACATGAGGGACAGCGGATATTTCGGCAAGTCCTTTTTTCAGCGCTGGGTTCCAGATTGAGTGGGGAGCAGGTCTTTTCTTTAATCAAATTTGTTGGGCGAGACGGATTCCTCTTTCATTTGTGAATCTGATCTCTGTGGAGTAAGAGACAAGCCTCCATCTTCTCTTCAGCCACAGCAACTTTAATTCCACATCTTCCTCAGGAGGTTCTAAGACACAGGGATGCACCTTCCTCCCTCAAACCAGGCTCTCTCATCTGAGCCCTCAAAAGAGAGGGAACCATCAGCAATAACAGGCTGTCATTCCTGTCCCCTTGCAACCACCAGAAATTAACCAACCCTTCCTGCTGAAGTAATGGCATGGTATGAAAAGAACAAAGTTCTTTGGGGACCAGAAAGTAAGCAAGGGACCAAAAACCTAAGACTGTGGCCTCAGTATGAGACCACGAGGCCAGGCAAGTAGGCTTTGGAGTGCTATTTTAGGACATTTTCTAAGTTCAATCCTAGCAATAGGAACAGAAACCAGCTCATAGGCTTATTCTCTTCACTAACCAGGGCTAAAAATCAGTATGGAAGGGGAGAGGGAGTGGGTGTCAGGACCTCCCTCTGGACTGGTACTCCTTATTTCTTGTAAAAATGGAAGCTGACACTTGCCAGCAGGGAACAGGAAAACAGCATCTAAGAAATTGTTCAGTGTAAACACCAGCAAATTCATTATTCATAGTTGTTTAATGAAAGTTTTATGTTAACAAATCCTTTTTTCCCTGGATGGCTCATAAACTATTTGCTGCTTTTTTCTCTCTTTTTATTTCTCCAATTCATGAGGTCACATTCATTGCAGGCAAAGCTTTCAGAAAAGAAAGAAAACAAAGATCAGGAGCGAGACAGTGAATTTGAGCACTCACGGGCTACAAGATGCCTTGTGCTCTGTCTGATTCAGCTCCATTATTCATTCCTTGAAATTCTTCAGGAGAAATATGTTTAAAATGTCACTTACAATATGAAAATTTGTTTTAATACAATTTAGTCTGAACATTTATGGTGCTCACAGTGTTCCCATCTGTGCTTATGAAAGTTTTCTTTCCATAAATAGGTGCATTTTGTTCCTTGTCTTCAGTGAGAGTCTCACGACTTTTATTACGTCTGTGTTCTCAGAGGTCATTATGAACAGCATCTTGTTGAAGCTGCAGTCAGAGATAAGAGGTTTATACACGGCATCCCGAAGTAAGGACTAGCCATGGTGATTTTTAACAGTTTCAGGGTTTTATTCTGTATTTTAAGTGAGCTGACTCTTTGTCAGAATGACTTCTCCAGGCCTGACGCTTCCTCTGCTTAGTCTTGCTACTCGAGCAGAGTGCACACATAACCAGGCTCAACAAGACAGGTTTCATCAACTTCCAGCTCCTTCTTTGTCCTCATAACATTATTAACAGTCACTGCATTTTAGAGGTGGCTGAGTTGTTGATTTTCAATAATCTGTGGACATTGAGGGACCCACCTGCAGGCTTGAAATTAACCCTAGGCAGAAGTACTTGGGTCATTAGCATTGGGCTTATTGGAGGTATAGGCCCATGTATCAATTAAGAGCTTCTTTCTTCCGAACACAGTAATAAAAATATTAAAAGTCCATGGGATGAGTGAGGAAAATTAGCTCTGTTTTATTCCAGAAAATGTAGTCCAACAGCTTTACCCTTCCACTTAATAAAAACTTGCATAATAATTCCTGTCTGTGGCGTGTATCATATTAAATATGCCTGTGAAGCCCAGCATAACAAACCACCGAGATTAATAACCTTCAGCTGATAACGAAACCTGCTGCTCAAAGGAGGTGCTGTAATCACAGCTGGCCGTGGCTCTGCAGCACTCTGCAGGCAACCAGGAGGTCTGGAGGAACAGATCCAGGCTGAGTCCCAGCTGGCAGCTCTGCCACACCAAAGCGGAGACGAGGAGGGATGAGGAACCCAGCAGGGTCTCGCCTGTCCTTCATCTGCTTCAGTTCTCCCTGTGCCCCACTGCTTATGTCAGATTTGCATATTTTTTCATCTAGCTACCTAATTATTTTCATCATCAAAATTATATTCATAGACCCAGCACACAGAGTAGGGAAAGAAGGACAGTGACAGTAGGAGCACAAGGGGAGGAAGGGCTGTAGCACCACAGAGCTACTGCCAAAGCCTCAGCTGCCTTCAGCTGCCTGCACAGAGACAGGTTCAACCTCCACACACCTACACTGACACTTCAGACAGTCCAGGATGGCCAAATGAGAAAGGGTCACCCCTTTCTAGAGGGGTCCCCCTGCTCTGTAGGGTGCAGGGTTGATCAGGGATGGGCTGCTGCCGCTTTCCTGTTGCTGCCAAGACTGAAAACTCCATCACTTGCCGCATTTCAGGCTGCTGGACTAAAAGCCACTTGTTGTCTGTCTGCAGCCTAAGTCTGATCTATTGATTTTAAATATGAGCAGTAATTATTGTGGCAAACAGGGTTGACATGCTGCTGTTCCAGTCCAGAAAATATGTAAGCAGTCAGGAACATCTTGCTGTCCAAACCTTCTGTGGTTTTGGGATGCCTGTGCCCCTGGGGAACTTTCAGGCACAGTGAGGTCTCCCAAATTATGTGAAAGTTATGATATCTGTTGTGACTGTCTCCTCTTCATGAAATAGCTGATTTGCTAATGGCCCTGCTGCAGAATAACTACACAGAAAATTAATTTATTAAAATAGAAACTTAAGGCATGAACTGAGCCTGTCTGGTCACTCCTTGACCCTGTTGTCTCCTGTCTCTATATTGCAACCCTCTCTCTGCTTGGGGATGCTGTGACTGGACCCTGCAAAGCCTGGGGGCAACCTCACAGATACATTTTGGAGTCCTGAAGAAGAGCTTGTCACCGCTGAATGGTGACTCTGAAAAGGGCACAGACGTGCCCCTGCGATGGTGCAAAGGCTCAACAAGTTCCCTGGGGTGCCAGCATAAACCAGATTTCCAGTATCTGCATGTGGATATTTTTCTCACTCTGCTGATGAGAGCTGCAAAGTAACAGACACCCTGAAGCCAGGTGATGAAGTTCGGCAAGTGAGGGGAAACGCTGGTATCACTCAGGAATTGATTGGTTTCTGCCAATATCTACCTCCCCTGGCTGGGGTCTGATGGAATAACTGAGCAAACATGTTGAAAATGTGACAGCCAGTGAATGTGTTCTTCTTGACTGCTTCAAATTGAACAGAGCTTGCACAGATGGGGCACGTACCCCGACTGGCAGGAGCACTGGTTGTGCCGCTTCGCTAGGAAGGGTTTTGTTATCCAAAATATGATTTTATAGTCATCAGGAGGCTCTTTGTGCTAAAGACCTGGATTTCTCCAGAGCTCTAAATCTGATTGTCTGCCTCATCAACACGATGCTTGTGCATGCACTAAATCAACATTTCTTACCAATGGGAACAGGAGGAAATCAATGCCTCCCTGCAACCTTAGCTGGTGCGGGAAAAGCCTCTTCAAAACTTCTGTAAACAAAAGAAACAAATGGGGCTTGGAAGGCAAGAGTGAATTCATGAATCACAGCAAGCTGCCTAAAGCCCAGGATTAGGCAGTGAACTGTCTTCCTTCATAGGCATTACATTTTGTCTGTACCACATCAATTTGTCCACCAGGGAAAGACTCCCTTCCTGTTGTGATGTTTAATGGTCTTTTGCTTGTGATAAAGGCAATAAAAAACTTTTGTCTCCTAAAGAGTGGGACCAATCTCTTTTAGAGCAGTTAGGAGTCAATAATAGAGTTGTGAATTAGTGGATCTATACTGCAATGTCATCAATTCTGGGCTTATATGAGTGAATTTTTGAAGAAATTGTGGTAGAAAAGACCACTGTGGCCATTTAGTACTCCTCTTGCTGAATTTATATTTGGAAATGCTTAAATTCAAAAGTACAGTTGGGCTTGTGAAGGAGCTGCAGTTCATCCCTTCTGATGAAGGGCCAGTGCTGTCTTGAGCCAGGGCCAGGTGTAGGTGCAGCCCTGGCCTGGCTGCAGCTGTATTCCCAGAACAAATGCTGTAATGTGGGAGAGATCTCCCTGCCCTCACACGAGCTAAAAAAGGAGCATTCTACCCTCATCTTGATGAAGTCATCTCTGCTGGAGAGCATAATTACCACTGAATTTTTAAACAGCTGTAACACATAATATTAATGCTTGACGAGAACAGCAAAAGAGCATTTCCAGGGAAACAAACCACCACGTTTTCCTGCTCCCTGCCACAATGGGCTGAGCTAAAACTAAAGCTGCTTGAGAGCTAACAGGGTTTAGAAACCAGTCAAAACTGAGAAATACAACATTTACGAATGGACAGGCTCATACGATGGAGTAAACCTGTAGAGAAAGACAAGTTTTAGCCTCTGTTCCTGTCTCACATTCCCAGCACATCCCCACCACTTCATCTCTCTAAATCTGGCATGTTGCAGGAAGGAGTCAGAGCACAGTAGGCATGCAAGATCTGCCAGAGCTTGGGTAAGAAACCAAAATGTGTGGCAGAAACAACCCTGTGAGCGCGGTTCCTCACACACGTGTCAGGGGTGTTCCGGTTTAAACACTGAGCCAGGTGCTGCTCCAGTGAGGGCACTTCTGCTTAGAGACGTAAATAGGAAAAACAGGGCAACAGAAAGCAGAGGTAGACCCAGCTCTGCCTCAGAGCTTCATTTATGAAGGTATTTGAAGTCCCCATGCTGAACAGGTCCTCTTCTGGCACCTGTGGAGCAGTACAGGGTGTTCCTGGGCAGAGGAAAAGGTTTGTGTCAAATGTTGGAGTGAGGGGATGGACAAATCAAGGTGCTGCACTGCCCTGCCCTGCAGATCCCAGTACCTAAAGTCTCCAAGCCAAGGACACCCTGCTAGAAATGCTAGTTTTTAACCAGTCCACACTGCTGAGCCAGAAACCACAAATTTATTCTATCCTTTGTTCGGTTCTGGCTTAGGATCAATGAAGACCTCAAAACCCCACAGTTCAAGTTCAGTTGCTGGAGCAATGCATCAGAGAGGAAGAATTTCAGACTGATGTTTGGTTCAGGTTTAGCACAACTTTGTGAGCAATTTTCTCTGAAATTCATATTTTAATAGCTCCGGTGAGAAAAAAGAAAAAAACAGAAAAGAACCTGGATACTGCAACATAATGACACACATTGCAGCTGGGTACATCCTGATCCAAGTCTGAGTGATTGCAACTGCAGTGGAGAACTCCAAGCAGGGTAGTTTGATAAACTGCACAATAGGATGGTGGGCAAGGTGATGGAGCTGTTAGTAGCAAGAGATCATAAATCCTTTTTTTTTAAAATGGGAACTGACTGGCAACTCTCTCTAGTGTATTACAGGTTATTTCATCTGCTTCTCCCTACAGACATGCCTGAACAAAGATCAAGTCAAATAAATGATTAAAAGTTAGCTGCTGCAAAGTGTGGCATTTCACTGTCTGAGAGCCAGGGCTGGATCCCACCCAGGCCATGGCAGAGGTGCTCCCTGCAGCACGTGGGGAGAGTCGCACAAGAATGGCATTGCATGGGGTTAAAAAGCTTTGTGGAGCTCATTATTCTGTTTCCAGCAATGGCTGTAAGGGGGTGACTAAGGAAAAACACAGGCCAGGCACAGACAGTCCGTTTCTCTGGCTGTATCCAGCATCAAAACAGACAAATATCCGTTCTTCAAGGGCTCCAAAACCACAGCCTTGGCACTGCTGGTGTGCTGTTCAAGCCATCTGAGGGAAGGATCTCAGGACCTGCATGGGAAATCAGAGTCACTTGCAAGGCAGGCCATGATGGCTCAAGCAAATGTCAGTGCGTCCAAGTGACGTCTCAACAAAGTCAGCAGAGCTTGCACACCCGGGTCTCTGCAGCTAAAATGTGCCCCTAGAATGGGAACCCAAAGAACTGTAATTTAAGTAATTTGATGCGGTCTTGGGAGCAGAGATAAAGATTTTTCCTTTACAGGTACATGCCCAAGTCATGGTACAGATCCAGACTCCTGCGTGGCATTTTGTCTCCTGCATCCTCAGTGGTCTGTCAGGATTTCAGGAACGGAGAATAAACACATCTCAGTTTAGTCCACACCTGAGAAATGTGCAGCATCGATCTAGGGACACCTAATGTGCGAGGAGGACCTGAGACACATTCTTCCATTTCCTATATTGATCAGTTTAACCTGTAAAATATTGTATAAAGCAAGGGTTGGGAAGTGACAACACTTTTCCCACTTTCTATTTTGCAGAAAAGACACAGCCATAGTGACCATTGAGAATCATGGAATGGTTTGAGTTGGAAGGGACCTTAAAGATCATCTTTCTCTAAATCCCTGCCATGGGCAGGGACACTTTCCACTAGAGCAGGTTGCTCAGGCTTTGTAGGAAATCTGATAAGGACAGCATGGGCTACAAGTGCCCCCACAGGGCATCGTTGCCAGCAGGGCTTGGACACTGCAATGGGCTGTTTTTAGGCTGGGGCATTATCAGGATGGTAAAAGATTTGGTGCTGTTTGGGTCTGTTCGGGGTCTCACAGAGCTGCAAGTCCCTGGCCCCTGAAGGTCCATGTGCAGACTGCTCCTAGCATTTTAACCCCACAGTTTGAGGAAGGGGTTTTGCATTTCAGTTCTGGAGTCAGGCAGCTCCGTCCCACCTCAGCCTCGCTTCAGGCACCCCTAAGAATCCTACCCTGCACTGGGCTTGTTCTGTGCAAATTGCAAATATAGACAGCAATTGTTCACTTTATGCATTTATGGAGCAGTTGTAAACAGGCTTCTATTTTGACCACAAAATACGTCCTTAATTACACAGCAGAAGGCTACTTCCCCCCCCCCTTTTTTTTTTTTTTTTTTTTTTTGTTTTTTGGTAAAAAAAAATTTCACGCTC
>VZRN01005533.1:216847-292810 GCA_013397935.1 Dasyornis broadbenti
TTTTCTCTTTTTTGGTGGTGTGAAAACAAACTTGCTACCTGCAGCAAATTCAAAGCCAGCCACAGAAGGGTAGCCTTTGTTTGAACTGTGCCATGATTGACTTGCCAATTATCTTTTTTTCTTTGCTTTCTTGGAAGACACATTTATTTTCCACACCTCCCCTTTGCACAAAGCAGCTGTGTACTCGAGCTTACGGGTCCTTAGGAGTGGCTTTATGGATCGTAACTCACATTTTAACGCTGTGCCCAGCTCGTGGCTTGGGAGTGGAAGGCAGGAGATGGAGGCAGCCTGCATGGCCTTGTTAACCTGTTGTGATGGAAAGAGATGGGAAGAGTTTCTGAGCACTTGCCTTTGACCCGGGGCTGCTTGAGCAGAGCTGACCCATGCAGGCAGAGCAGAGCAGCCCTGCCTGCTCCCAGACTGCTGAGACACACTACAAAGATGAGCTTTGAGAAGAAGGACTTGACGAAAATAGGAACTTAATGTAGTTGAAAGGAATGGAACCTGAGTTTAATTGATGTCCAGAAAGGTCATTTCTGAAAGAATCTCCTGGGGTTTCCACTTATGGCAGATCACTGTAGTCTCTATAAAAACTTTAAGAAACTTGGGCTGTCTGAAGCTGGTGGAGGGAGATTTGTTCAAGTGCCAAGATTCACAGGTTAACAACTATGGTCTTTTGGGGAGGATGATATTTTTTCAAAAAAAAAATTATTAAGACAGTGACAGTCCTTTTTTTCCCTGCTATGCATGGGACAGGGAAGCAAGGCATCCTCATGCTGTTCAAAGACCTCAGACAGAACTTTCACCTTTCCTTATGAGCAGTTTTAAATACTGGAGAAGAATCAAACTTGTTTCTAAGGTTTAGAGGAAGAGGAGATACATGGAAATCCATTCCAAAAAAATTGCCGTGCTGGAGACATTAACAACCGAAACGTGGTAGATAAATGTGAGTAAAACGCACCAAGTAACATGTGGAGTAGAAAGCATTTCCTATTATGTTTAAGTGCTTGCAGAATGTCTCTTTGTTGTTCTATTTACAAGGAGCACTTTGCATACAGAACATCAATCTCTTGCGGAGCCAGCCCGTTACTGTGATAGAAATGGTAAATTAGCAACAATACGGATCTGCTCGGGGGGCTGTCAGCAGAGGGACTTTACCTTTATCACATAAAATAAAAGAGGTAAACCCATTTTATAGCATTATGTCTTTGTCAGCCCACATGACAAGGAGGCAGTTACCCCTGCTGCTCGATGCCTTTGACAGCACTGTGGAGCACATGCAGAGCAGAGCCAGCTACCACGGGGATTTAACAGCCTGAAAGCTTGATTTCAAAGGGGAGCTGCATTCATCTCCCCTGGATGACACCCCTACCCCAAAACCTGAGCAAATGGAAGGGCTGGAGGGCAGGAGTGCTCCAGAGGTCACACTGACACTATTTTGAACCCAAGTAACAGCATCTCTTTGGAAATTTTAAACCACTGGGGCATGCTGTACCTTGGATGCTTCTGAAGGCAGATGTAGTAGTGGTAGGAGGTAGAAAATAAAGAAAGGTCATAGATCATGGAATCACAGAATGGCCTGGGCTGGAAAGGACCTTAAAGATCATCCAATTCCAACCCCCCTGCCATGAGCAGGGACGTCTTCCACCAGACCAGGTTGCTCAGAGCCCCATCCAGCCGGGCCTTGATAGACAGGCAAGCCAGAAATATTTTTCCGCATTTCAAGGGACAAAAACGAACTGTTCCAGCTTTCACCAGAAATGTGGCAGAAGGTGAGGATAACCCGGCTGAAGCTCAAGGCAGAGAGGTCAGGGCACATCTAGGCTTGCCAGTCTGTGCCTTCAGTACATCTCCATGCTTGCACTGCCATGAAAACTTGCCCCATCCCCAGGCTGCACACAAATATTGAAGTGTCAGCTTTGGGTGAGCTCCTGGGCTTCCAGATCTGACCTCACACTGCTGTCCCACATGGCTTCATGACACATTGGTACCAGTCAACCTGGATGCCAGTTTTGCTTTATTTTTATATCACTTAGATTACATATGCATGTGTTTCTAGGGTAATACTAGGAGAGCAAAGTGTGTGATCTAAAATAATCTCATATTTGATCTTTCTGAAATTTTCTCTAAGAGATAATTTGGGCCAATGATGAAGTTTTCCTCTTTTTGTGATGCAGCCTTCTTGTTTCACACGGTTCAGGGGTTTTTGCTTAATTATGTTTGAGTATTTTAACTACTTAACTAAGCTGTGGGAGATCTTTTGCAGTTTCAATGTACTTCTGATTGTTACACAACCTGTTAAATATCGATAGATTGCTAGTTTGTAGAGAACTGCAGACACAGTACATTGTATTCAAGTTATCCAGATGTTACTATTTTTTCCATTTCCAAAGGGTTGCATGACTCCAGTTTGTTTTACCAGAGGCTAGACAGTTAAATAAAAAATCTCTCACATAGGTTTGAAATCCTATAACAATACAAGAACAGAACTAAATTTCTACTGTCTCACCAAGATTACAGTTCACAGGTCACAGGGGGTTGCTAAGGAAGCAGAGTTTGAGCTTTGTGAATAAGGCAAAATGAGAATTTTCAGCTTTCACTCTTCAGTTGTCTTGCTTGCCTGAAAAGAATTGGAATTGTTATTGTAATGAGCTTTAAAAAAATAATTAACTGTGCTCTGTTACTTTGAGTACAGAGGCAATAATTAACTGTGCTCGTTCTTGGTTACTTTGAGTACAGAGACACGAAACAATGAGATGTGCTAATCCAGTGCCTGTGCTTAAGAAGCAGGACTGGGATGTATTCCGTCTGTGACCACAGCCAGGATTCTGTGCTCCAGTGAGCAGTTTTGGAAGCCAGGCAGTTAACAAGAGGATGGGTGTAAGTGCGGGTTTTGTGCATTTACTGATAGGTGACGGCAAATTCATCCCTCAGCAAGGAGTCCTCAGGCCATGAATGTTCCCTGGAGATGGGCACCAAACCCAGGCACAGGGTGTGAACACTACCCTCTGCTTGGGATAAAATAACCAGCAATCCAAAACTCCAGGGTAGTTATTATTCAGGACAGTAATATAAAGACCCTACATGCCCCACCAGTTGAAATAAGCCCTACATCTACTTTCTAAACCTCATTAATACCACTAAATGGTAAGGAATAAACTTATACTTTGTCTACTTTGACTGTTGAGATTGGGACACTTTGGACATGAATTATTGTATTTATTTTTGATCTGTGTCCAAGTCCAGAGCATACCATTACCACTGCCTAGAGTGCACTCATGAAATTTGGGACTTTTTTTTAAGAATTATGTGGGTGTGGAAATGAAATTTTCTTGCTAATCCAGAAATTTAAATTGGGATGCTAAGGACTCCCTAGTCATTGCTGATCAGAAAAAGGTTAGAATGGAAAACCTAAACTTTACAGTGAGAAAATGCACATTTGGACATAGTTTTGTTTTTCAAAGCATTCAGAAGCTTTTTGTTTGTCACAGCATGGAACAAAATTGTGAAGCTTAAAAGTAACTTCAAAATGTAGCATTTACCTTTAATATTTAGCTCTACATTGCCTTTTTATTTTGCATTTCCATAGATACAAAAATCCTCATAACAGCAAAGATTATGATGGCAACAACACAAAAAAATGTAAAAGTCGTGGGCATTTTCTCTTTCTGGAAAAAAATGACTTATTTTGAGGTCAAGACATCTCTATGATTGTGATAGGGGAAAAAAACTATCAATGAATATTAAGAAAACTGTCCTATTTGACAGCAATAAAGCAGTCTCACAGCTCAGTTGGGAAAGCTTTAATCTGAAGATTTCTGACTCATTAACGTGGAGATTATTGATATTATAGCCTTGTTATAGCTCGCTGCAGGACAATATCTGCACCAGGATCCCTCCCTTGGCCTCACGTTAAGTTCTCTTCTGTTCTGTCCAGGTTCTTCCCACAGATCCTTTGTGCCCAAGTGCCTTCCAGCCCCTCTTTAACAACACATCTTATACCTGCACAATTTGTTCTCTGTCCTCTCCCAAGGAGGACGTGTGGGTGCAGTGAAGTGTTTTGTGTGGGTGGGACTCCCTTGACGTTTTTTAGACAGAACCGTACGACCTTAGGTATGGGGAGGGGGGCAGAAAGGGAGCTGAAATGCATTGTATCATGTTCCACCTAAAATAAAGTCCACATTCAACCCTAGATTCTTTTGAATTGGGTAGAAAATTTACACAGCTATTATCAACTCTTTTTTTCTTTAATGCTACTTAAATGAAACACAAAGTGTTGGGTCTTTTTTGTTTGATTGGGGTTTTTTAATGCAGCTAAAACCTGTTGGGGAAGAGACCTGGACTTCTTCCTCTTACTTGTTCACAGTGCTCAGAACAAACATTTGCAAGATAAAAGGCACACTTACTACCCAGAAGAATATGGACCAGTGTGAAAAATGAATATCATACAGCTAATTTTATATGAGGGATGGAAAATCTTGGCCCTCTGTGTATAAAGACCGGCTTTTCCTTGGGATGGTGATCTTTGCCTTGGCCCCAGAACAAGGAAACAAAGAGGAGCCAGGGCGGAGTCCTGCTCCATTCCCATCTCACCATGTCCTTTCTGGGAAGACCACCAAGTGCTGCGGGAAAAATGAACCCTGGGCCATGTAGCAAGCCAAGGAGCAGCCTCTGAAATTTGTCCATGTTTCTAGATTGTTCCAGAAAGAAAATTTTCAAGTTTTCTGCACCTTTTTGTTTTGGGTCTGCCCCCTCTAGCTGTGCCTAGAAGACATGCCTGAGCCTGTTGCTCTGCTACATTTTTGTTATTTAATTTTTTCAAATGTTCTGATCCTTTTCTAGAGGCCTTATGCTGACTCTTTAGAGAAGCTGTTCTATTAACTTCCACTTCCTCAAAATTTATACATAAAATCTGACAAAACGCCAGTTAAATACTTTCCTTCAACCTACTGGGGATAATATATTTTCAAAGAGTTGGAAATAACAAGTATTTGAACAAGCTGCATTCATTTTTCAGACTATCAGACACTGTTGAGACACAAATGCTCCCCTGCTTAAAGATGCCATCTCCTCCTTAAATAAGACTAGGAGCCACAGAAACGTGGTGTGTCATTACCTCCTTGTATCTCCTCCTGCACTGGGAAGATGCTGGAAGTGGGAGCAAGAGTTTACTGAAAGAAGCAACTATTTGTATTTTAAATTCCCGGGAGGCAAAATATTAAAGGGAAAGAATATGCAGTCAGTGAAAGCTAAAGCAAAAGATGAACAGGAGAGGATTAGCTAAGGGGAAAATTAGAAACTCCTCAATCACATGGATTTGTTTTAGCACTCAGCACTAAATAGAAATACTGAAATCTTCTGAAACACCCTTGAAAGATGTTGAAAAGGACTCATACCATCATTGAAACATGAAGCCAGACTAATTCCTTCGGCACTCTCAAGAAGATCCTTTCTTTCCTGTCTCTTCAGCTCCTCCATGTTTTAGACAGCGCTATATTTGAAAAGAACATTGTTATTGCAGCTACTGTTACCTGCAGCTGCTAAAAAAATGGGCCTGAAAAGCACTCCAACTCTTTTTCCAAAGTAAAACTCCTTGATTTACTTTTAAAGCAAAAATAATTCAAACTCTGGAGAAAGCAGATGCATCCATACAAACGCAATATCCTCTGTAAGAAAATCACTCCATCTCCTGCCTGGATATGTGTGGAACAGGTACAGAAATGAAGCCAAGTGGCTCAAGGATGGCCACAGTCAGAAAAAAACCAGGAGGAGTCCATGAGGGGCAGCCCGACAGCTGAAGTGAAGGAGGGTAAGGGCTGGCCCAGCACTGCCCCATGAGTGCTCCTGCTGGGGTTTGCCATGGCCGTATCTCGCAGCCTTCATCAATTCTCTGTGCTCATCTCCTTCCACTGCCTAATTAAATTAATTACACAGGCCACAGAAAGCAGCCAGGCTGCCCCTGCTTGAGTCTGTCTGCAGGCACCAGCAATCCTGTGTCCCAGGCACACCTAATCTACAGCGAGGAGCCTGGCACATTTCTTGTTTGTGTTTAAGACACACGGGGAATCATCCGGTCAAAAGAAAGCCATCACTAAGGCACATGCTGATGTTTCAACCACCCTTTCTAGTTTTTCTTAGTGGTTTTGGTGGGGAGAAATGTCTGCATCTCACATGAGAATTGTCTCAGACTAAGCCAGATGTCTAAAACTGGTCAGAGGAATTGTTCCATATGAAAATGCCTGTTTCCCTTCCTGGCTGACTGAGGCAGTTCAGGGTGCCTGACTGCAGCAGACACCTATTCTGCAAAGGTTGAAATTTAGTTTGCACCACCATAAGTAAATAAAATAATTTTAAAAGTCACAAAAGGACACAAAAGATATGCAGAGGTTCAATAGCATACTAGGGGAGCACAATTAATTTCAAGCACACTAAAGCTTTTGGATTTGGATTTAAGACTGAGGGCTTCTGGTTCTTCTTGAACTTTGGTGAGAAGCCTATCAGTGCTCACTGAGGGAGCTGGGCCAGCCCATAATGAGCTGCTCCCCCTCCAAAAGTCAGCACTCAGTCATCCACCAAAGGCAGGCTGGCTCAGCAACAAATGATGGAGCACCACTTAAAAGCATATTTTTCCTCCAATGAACAAACTTGATAGGATGATCTTTATCCTTCCCCTCACATCACCATGACAGATACCCATTTTTGTGGGTACAATTAAAAATTGATTGAAAGTGCCAAATCACTTTCTTCTTTCTTTATAATAGAGTAGAATTATTTACCCAGACAGGCGTTTTCATGATAGAGGTCATATCTCCAATCACTGGCTTTCCATGGCATAAAAATAATCATCATTCATGATGTGGTGTGTCACTAGCATCTCTCATCTGCAGATTTCAAGGGATAAAACAGTTTTGTAGCTTTACACTCTGATCATTTCTGTCATTCTAAGTTACTCTCACTATGGGTTGTAGTGTTACCGTGGGAAAGAAGTGGCACCGTGTGATAACGGGTTATAAGTTGTGATGTTCCTGCTTTAATTTTCCAGCTATTATCTCTCCCCTCCCCTTCAGTTTAAAGGGTTAATAAATTTGTTTTAAACATTTTGCCATAACAAAACTTGTCATAAAACCTGTGGAGTGAAATATCTGCGTAAAAGAAATATGAAAACAGGGAAGTAGCTGGTTCGGGGACTGTTCTCCTCCCTTATTTGAATCAAACCCAAAATTTGAGTTAAATGGTGAATGGTTTAATACTTTCTGAATAATGAATCGTTTCACCTGCTTAGGTAAATTTCAGGATGCAAAACAAAAATACACCTGTGAATATATTAATGTTTCCCGGAGCTTATTAAGCTCTACTAATTTGTATGTCTGTATGTATATGTATATGTGAGTATACATACATTTAATACATATATATGCATATCTATATGTAATACATATAGTCAATCAGGAATGTAAAGTTTAAAACTGTTTATAATATGTACAATATTAATTTCCCAAAAATTCATGTCAAACTCTCTACTGGTTATAGAGGTTTCATCTTCCAAAGAGCTCCTGGAGTCCAGAGGAGTCATTACCAAATTGCTGAATAACATTAAAGGTCAGCTTCAGGTTCTCAGCATTTCAGATATTGCAGCCTTGTGTACACTGAGCAAACCCATACTTGCAGCAACTTTTTCTATGGATCACTGGATTGGAGTAAAATATTTCACTGCTGTGGAGTTCATGCCCAGTTGCTTTTTTCTGTATCCATTTTCCCCCACTGAGGTTATAGTTTTAGCTTTCCAGACAGGCCAGCTTTTTTCTGATGATGAACAATCCATGTGAAAGTCTCCTATTATTTCTCAGTATTGGTTAAAGTGGATGCTAAACTTTAGCTCCAAGAAAAAGAAAATTACCAAGGAGTAGGCTGAGAGACTTCAGGTTTTTGAAATGCTTGAAGTACTTCTCTTTTTCCCTGTTTGCATGTTTAAATGAGATTTGCTTTATCTCCAGATAAGAATAACCATTCTTGTCTATAGGATATCAGCTCTCTGCTAGCACAGCTGGGTGTCAGAGGCAATCTGACGGTTTCTTGGGTAACTTGGTTGTAGATCACGTCAGGATTTCTGATTTTCCACAGAAACCAGTTTTGCAAAACAGGAGGAAGCATTAAAATTCAATTTTCTGTCTCTCACTGTCTCCTATCTAGCACACCTTCATTTGTTGCACAGTGCATGAGGCAGCACGCTATGAAAGGAAAGAAAAAGAGTATCTATCTGCCTGAAGGAACAGAATAGAGTGTTCTTCACACCAAAAGCAACAGAACATGGGTTCTGCTTCAGTTCCCTGTTGTATGAGGGAAAGTTGTGTGATCACATTAAACCTTCAGGTTAAAAGCTTTTTCTGGCTCCCTGTGGTTTGTCACTGTGACCCAGGGTGCTCCAACAGCTGCCAGTCTTAGGGCCTTGTCCTAAGCCCTTTTGATTCTTCCAGAAGGTCCTGGTGGACACAGTGCCAGCTCCATGAGATCCAAATGCTGCCTGACTCACCCTGCCCCCTTACAGCTCCAAGCCATGGAAAGGACAATTCCGAGGTGGTCTTATCTCCATGGATGGGGAGCTTCACTCAGTTTGCATGAAATAACAGATGTAAGGCAGGAAAGACTCAAATACATTCTGCAGCAGAAGTAGAACACGCAGAGGTTTGTGGCCAGAGGCTGCTCTGAGATGCACTGGTGCACTGTCATTTGTGTCAGCGCAGGAGCTGTGGAAGAACGGGAAGCAGAAGGTGAGCCTGAAGAACCGACTCTGCTCCTGAGATGAAGAGGTACCTTATCTCTAATGTCAGCGCTGTGTGGGGAAGGAAAGTGAGCAGGGAAGGAGAAGAAAGAGCATGAAAGAGAGAATGTGGAAGGAATGCAAGTAGATAAAAATCACAGAATCACAGGATGATGGAGGTCAGCTCCCCTTACTTCTACCTCCTTTTTCACATCAAAGTCCAAGATGTTAAAAGAATGGACTGAGGCAGGCAGGGAAAACCTGGGGGTTCACTGAAACGAGAATGTGTTTCTCAGGCTGAACACAGAGCGAAGGTGGAGAACCTTATTGTGCTGGTCATGCTGTAACTTGTGGTCAGGGAGTGCAGCAGTCAGTTTCTGCTTTTCCTTGTGTTTTAAAGAACAGCAATGACAACAATTTATTAAAAGTCCTGCAGTGCACCTCTCTCTTGAGCAAGCTTTGTGTAGATTTTCCCAGAAAGGGGCTAATACCCACTCTGAAGGACAGCTCCCACCAGTATCTCCCTAACTCCATGCTGAAACATTTCATTAGTCCAAAACTGGGGGAAGCGGGGGGGAATCATGTTCACTGTTGAATCCAAACCACTGCATCCTGAACATCCTGAATTATTCTGAATTCTCTAAAGAGATTTCAGACCCAAACATAAACCGGGCTCTGTTCGGCTTAGGCAGTAAATCCGGCGAGGTCTCTACTTGGGGAAGGGTGACAGCTGGTTCCACGCTGAACCACACGTGCTGCTTGTCCAGGGATGAATTCCTGAGCATCTGCTGGGGTGTGACATCGGCCAGGGGCCGGCATCCATGGCTTTATCCAGGCTGCTGCACGGGGTCTGCGCCCCACTCCTCAGCCGGGATATTGCTTGCAAACCAAGTCCCCGCGCTGATTGCAGACAAGGCTTTGAATTGCCACTTCCCTTGAAGTTCTTAGCAGCAAGAACAGAGATGGAGGTTCCACACTGATCCCTTTTCAGGGCCTAATTGGAAGAGCTGATGGAGGATGCCAGATGAATGCACTGGATTGCTCCCATTCAACAACTTGAGGGCCCCCATAATAACTCCCTGGGCTCAAGCTCTGATTCTCTTCTGGAGATGTAGGAGAAAAGCAAGTTCAGTGGCTCTTCTGTTTGTCAGACAGACAGCACACTGTAACTCTTAGGGAGCCTCCCATACCTTTCAACTTCAGGCTGAATTTTGTGATGCTTTTGTCAGTGTTTTCAAGGTGGAAAGAAAGGTTTCAGCTACTGCATTTAAAATTCAGATATGCATGCTCATGTAGCCTCGGGCCGGAGACTGCAAAGAATCTGTAAAGTGGTGAAGTGGAGATGGAATCTGTGCTCTCTGGTAAACCAGTTCTGTTTTCTTCTTCCGCTCTTTGTTTTTTATTTAACAAGGCATGAACATTGCCTCACACTGCAACTGCATACTAGAGAGCAGGGCTGCAGAGCTTTGAAACGTAAATGCCATTTCTTTCTACCCTCCCTGGAGTTCTCTCATTTCTATTTATTTTCATTAGTAGAAATGAAAACAAATTAAGGCATGCAACACTCAACAGAGTAGGACTGCAGCAAGCACAACTGCTGGCACCTGGAGCATTTTGTAACTCCAGCGGTGTCCTTACATTTGAACAAAGCCCAGCTGACTCAGAAATGTCAGAGACTGGAAATTCCTTTTTTTCTCTGGTCATATCGTTGTATAAAGTTCTCAGTCTCACAGCTCAGTTCCTGTTTTTACCCCCAAAGCCAATTCCCTTCCCAGCCCTCCCCAGAGCTCTGTTTGCTTGAATGCTCAGGGTTCAGCTTCTCAGCTGGTTCCGCTGGTTTGCTCCACTTGCTTTAATAGCTTTGGGTTTGGTTATGCTCCTTACCAATACACCCAGCTGTATTTGAACAGTAACTCATATCATGAATTATGATAAGCACTTTGTTTTCCTCCTTTAACCTTCAAACTTATTGGTACAACAGCGTGTACGTTCCTTACCCTTGTTTTCCTACCAAGTTCAATTAGTCTTCCTTGCCAGCTCAGTTCCATTTTCCACTTATTAAAGAGGTTCTGCAAACACAGGACATACTTTCTTTGGTTACACAAAAGGCCCCAACTTTTCCACACGTCAGTCCAACTTTTGCTGTTGTTTTCTTCCATTTTTTCCAGGATATATTTCTTCTATTTTTGTCAGTCTTCTTAATTGGCTGGAGAAGAAGCTTAAAGCCCAGCATTAGCAAAGCCAAGTGTTCTAGATCTACACTGACAGCATGGCATGACAGGTATTGCTCCTGAACTATGATGGTCACAGAAAAAATGAAACTCTGAGATACAGAAAACAAAATTTCACAAAATTTCATTTCACAAAACGAAATGAAGCAATAAAATATAGGCCTACAAAAATACTGAGGTTATTGGTAAATCATCTTTCTTATTCTTCCTGTCTAATAGGATGGCAAAATGTGTACATGAATTGAGAAAACGGAATAGAATGTGGGAGGTCAGGACTTAAAAGGTTTGATGTTTTTTCTTTCATATTGTTTTTCCTCCCCACCCCAAAAAAATGCCACAGCCTCTTCTCAAATATAAAATGAAAAATATCTTGAAAACTTCCAGCAAAGTAGAAAGGAAATTTGGTTCAACTACTGAAAATATAAATACCAATTATGTCATATCCTGACATTTCATACAGTGAAAAAGATAAAACTATCTTTTGCAAATACCACTTAAAATATTGTTCAAAGTAATGCTTAAAATACTTTTCACTTTAAAAACAAACAAACAAAAGACTGAAGCAGCTCACTTTTTTATTACATTAAAAGACTCTTCAGCCAGAACTTTCAGCTGGTGGAATGTACAGCTTCTCCCATTTTGCTGCTCAGCTGAAGTGTATTTTCTTGCAAGGAACTCAACCCCACTGTGGAACATTTAACCCAGAATTTGTCTCACTGAGGTCAGACACCTGTGACATTTCTGCAGTGTTGCAGGGCCCAGCAGCAGCGTGAGACTGCAAGTCCCACCATTACCCTGGCGCCAGTGATGCTGAATATTTCGCTGTGGGGTGGTGGGTCCCAGCGCCACAGTGACTCTGGCTGTGGCTGCCAGATTGTTTAGGGAATTAAAGGGGTTTGATCCCCTCTGCAGAGGGGTCCCTTGGCGCAGAGCAGGTGATTTGCCTTTATTTTGGCATCCTGCTGGCACAGGACCAAGCCCACAGCAGCACAGCAAATGTTATCCTAGGTGCTTGCACTCACTGTGAATTCCACCTGCCAGTATTTCCTAATGGAGCAGGCACTTGTGAGAACCCCCTCTTCTGCTGTGCCAAGCTCAGGCACAGGTGGCTCTTTGGAGGTAGAGGGAATTCTGAGGCATCGTGTGTAGTTCTGCACCTTTCCCCTTGCCACACTGCCAGTTTTCATCCCTGGTTTTATTTTCTGCAGAGCTTCTTCCCAATGCCTTTTCTTGTTAATTGGGGTGGCACCATGCCAAGTAAAAGGTTTTGAGTATTACAACAACTCCTGAGACAGCTTTTGTAGAAAGTTAATACAATTTCCTGCACCCCCTGGGAATGCAGAGCCCTAAAATTGGATTGACTCTTCATACTCCTAAACTGATGAGGTCAGCATATTCTTTGAATTGTTTCCCTGCTTGTAAAACACACACAGGGTACCAGGGAGATTTACATTCAGTGAAGACGAGATTATGTGCTGATCTGACTTCTTCTGCTCCCAGATAGAAAGAAACTCCCACTCCTTGGCCTGTCCCTGCAAAGCAGTGAGCAGTTTTGAACTTCAACAGCTCTTCCTTTACACTCCAGTTTAATTTTTTGTTTTTTACCATTACTTTCTTCTGGAATTAAAGATTGTGGCTCTGATAGGGTATTTCAGCTGTCTCCAGGTTAGTAAGGGGGCACCCAGATGAACATTCATTGATTCTGCATCCAAACTTTATAATAACACCATGGGATTTAGATTCTAAAGTGGTTCTGTTTCAGACTGGAATACTTACTGACAGAAAAAGAGCATGGAATATTACCAAGTCTGCTTGCATCTTCTCACGTGTCTATAAGCTTTGTATTTTGGTGGAAATCATTGCAGGTGAAGAGCCATCTTCCAAGCCTGTGAAAAATACAAAACGTGGAGCAAAACGAGAGATGAAACGTATGTTGGTTGGGCTCCCCTCTCTCCACACAGTTTTAAAATGTCTTTTATTTTGGAATACAATGATGTAGAAAGGAAAAGGATAAAAAGGCTACCACCCCAAGCAAAAAGCTTGAATGAATAATTTAGAGATCTTTTGTTGGTTTAAAACTTTGCAGTCTAACATACACTATAGACTACAAAAAAAAAAATGATAAACAAATTTATTTTGAAACAGAAAAGTTGAAACATTCCATATTGAAGAATTGAATCAAATTGCCTGATTTCTTCAAAGTTTTTTCATTACGGTTCCCAACAACTTTCTTTGAACTGACAAATCTCCATGAAGTGTGTTGGTTTTGACAAACCAGCAATTTTTGACAGAGCCATTCAGCTGTGACATTTCTAGCCCCTGTGTGTGTCATCTTGCCCTGAAATGCTGCTTCTGCTAGGAAAAGGCGACAGTGGTTGTCAGTGTCTGGGCTCGCAGGTGGTGGATAACCAGTTCCCAGCACCCTGGCAGCAGCTCCTCCCTTCCCACAGGCACTGCTCTGCCTTTTGCTCTTTGAAACTCCTCTGCTTTTCCCAGGATGCTCCTAACAAAAGGACACACACTCGATGATTCCTTTGGTCTAACTCAACCCTGTTATTTTTATCTGATCCTGTCTTTTCCAGGTTAGATGTTCCCCCTCTCCCGGTGATCCCTGGACAGTTGAAAATGGATTGTAGCTGGTTTATGCTTTCACTGCACAATTCCTACTTTTTTTTTCTTGGCCAGTGCACACAGAAACACACGTTGTCCAGACTCAGAGCCCAGCTTGTGACCTCTCAACATTCCAAAGATGTTCGAGGGATTCCTTAAGTCCCAGATTTGATAAAACATCAATACTTCAGTAAGTCTTCCTAAAATTGGTGGCCACCTTGGAGAGGAGGTCATTGTAACTGTGTATAGGCTCATACCCACCCAAAGGTAAAAAAGGCTTTTTAGAAAAGGATATTTTCAAAGAGTTACAAATTCATCTTCATCTTGATTATGAATGGGTGGGAAGAAAATTTATGACATCAGTCACAAAATGGACTTTTCTGTGACCATCCTCAAATTCCCATTTTGTTCTAAAAGGGAATTTCACTCATGTTATTCCTCAAAAATCAGATGAAGCCCCACCTACTAACACCTCACAGCAGCATTTTTCAAACTGTTCTATGCAAGTGCCTGGGGCACATGCATGATCCCATCAAGGGATACAAAAGAAGATCCTGAAGTGATGGCTACCGCATTCTTTTATCGTGTCAGTGTTTTGCATCTTAACAATGAAGGCAGTAAGGTAGAATCTCCTTTCAAATTCCCTGAGTAAATTGCTTTCTTGTAATAACTGGATTTTCCACTGACAGATGGCAGCTACAAGCTGTCAATCATTTTGAAATCAAAGGATAGATGAAGCACAGCAAATGTATTGTTGTTGCCTGCTAGGCTGGAAGTGTGTCCAGGCTGGTGCGTGGCTCCTTTGTGTTGTGCCGAGTCCATGGATTTCACATGTACAATGCTTCTGCCAGGCACCCACTGGAAGAAAGAAAAGGCCACATCCAATTTCTTATAGACTTCATCAACGACACAAACAGCAACAGACCCAGATCCATCCAGAGGAAGAAAACGAGTCTGGGCTCACAACAAAAACAATGTTCCCTCCTGTGCAAACAGTCGTTTAAGCTGATGGACTTTCAAAGCAAAGCTTTTGTAGAGGAAACAAAAAGAAATTAAAAATTATTCTTGCTTTGGAAAACCTGTCTGATGTCCAGAACCAGAGCTGCTGCTCTCCAGAGCACACAATCAATCAGCCCTGATCACCTCCCCTGTCCCAAGGTCACAAATGCTGGCTGCTGCCACTGGCCAGGACACAGCACAGCAGAGCCCAAGATGCTTCAGCTGCTCAGAGAAGCTGAACACAGAGCCATAAGGGCTCAGCCCCAGGAAAAACCTGTTTAATGTTTCTTCATCCCCAGATACCTTGGAGTTTTATTGGTTCATTTGTGTGTCCTGTGACAGGGTTATAAATGCCTGTTTTTACAACCTCTATAACATGATGTCTGGCTCAGTAGAAATGACTCTGTTTCAGAATATAGATAAAACAAATATCTATTTGGACCTAGTAATTTATCAACTCTTCTAATCAACTCTTGTACATCTAAACGAGGGACTATTTTTGTCCTTTCTGGAGCCTCCTGGAAAGTGTTGTCTTTCTCCCTGAAGCATTTGGGAGCATTTGTTTTTGTAATGAAGTGAGAAAAACAGGAATAGTCATCCTGAGAACAGTATACCAGTAAGAGTGGAATGAGTAGGAGTTAGAAGCAGTGTAATTTAGGCTGATCTGGCTCCACTTAACAACAGCAGACCATGCATGCTGCTCCTGGTCTGGAAGCATGTGGCAGAGGACAAGGGGAGAGTGTTGAAACAGGCCATGAAAATTGCATGTTTTGGATCTTTATAGAAATGCTGGCTAGTCTTAGCCAGGGTAGTGGTCCTGCTTTAGTAATTTTGTTGAACAATTCTTAATTGCTCTTTCTCCTTCTGTTTTTACAGACCAAAGCCGGTTAGCTTAAAAGAAAAATATGGGATTTGTTTTTTCAAGTAAAGCTGAAAGCACTAAAAGATAATTCAAAATCACAGGTTTGTAGTCAATTTCATGAAGAGAAAAAAAAAAAAAGCTAAAAACTATTGGCATCTGAGTTACAGACCTAAGAAAGCAAGCAAAACAGTCCTTATGGCAGACAGAGTTACTACTGCTAAAGAGGACCAGATAACTCGATAAAAGTAGGGGGAACTGATACAACACTTCTCTGACCATGTCCTTCACAACAGCGGAACTACGGCAGTAGAGTTCTCTTAATTGTGTGTTGCTGTAGAAGAGGTGATTGTTGTTCTCCAGTGAGTGGTGAAGTTGGTTAAGGCATTCTTTGTTGGTGGCATTTGTACAGTACGCTTTCTTAAAAATACTTCGGGCTGGGCAACAGGGAGGAAAAATTCCAAATTCTGGTGACCTTAACAGCCTGGGAAGCAACAGGACAGAGGTTCGATGGCTCTCAGAGGGCAAATCCTAGCACAGATCTTCAAGGTACATCAGGAGCTTCCCTTTTTTTCTCAAATGACACATCTGTGCCATCTTCTTGGCTGCAGGCACATGTTCTGGCTTCAGCAGATAGCCTTTGTTACATATTTTTTCTTTCCTAGAAGATCTCAGATGAGGATTTCAGGGCTTACATGACAGTTTCTGATATACAACATTTCTGAATCAGTGGTTAAAGTCCAGAACCAGGCTAAATGCTTGGAGACAAATGTGCCTGACTGCTCTGAATGTCACAAAAGTTTCTTGCAGTAGATGACATGTGGTTAGCTGAGAGCATCAAAATGGAAATCATGCTGTACAGGAAAGAAGTGAGGCACCTGCTTCAAGAATATTTCCTGTGAAACATTTTATTTCTTCCCAATTTCCTTATCTACCAGGTCCCTGAGTCTATCACTTATCTGATGGTGGCTTTGAATTACAGCCTGCATAAAAACTTTTGGTAGGCTTTGGATACAAGAGACCGCGTGTCTCAGTTTATCAGAGCAATCTACCTTTTTTTTATTTTATTTTTTTATTGTTATTCCTTTCTCTACAACTTGTCTTTGTGAGACCAAATTCTGTGCCCCCTGGCAATCCAGACCAAGAATCATTAGCCACTGAAAACAGCTTGCAACTGAAGGTTTTCCTCCCCCTTACTGAGACATGAGATGAAACAACAGGTACATCCATCACACTGATAGATAAAGGGGTTTTTTATCATTATTTTCACTAAACACCAATGGAAATTTAAGCTTAGTAATTAGAGCAGACCTACATATCACTGCTGGAGCAATTTTCAATGCTGATGATGATACTTTAAAGATATTTCTGATTTTGACCGATCCAATCCTTTGACTACTAAAGTGACCCGAAAGGGTCACTTTCAGGCTTTGACAGCAAGAGACTCATGCAGCCCTCACCACTAATAAGGACATTAATAGAAGATGACAAAAGTAAATGGGCCCAAGTTTTTGCTTGATTGCACCATTTCATTATAATTCTCACAGTTTCATGCTGCTCAATGCCTTTCAGAATTAAATAACCGACCTACACAGAGAAGCAAACAGTGCCCTTCCTTCATGACCCATTTTTGGAAGGGTTCTCTGAGCATATTGCAGTTCATGGGAAGGAAATAATGAGCAACAATGCAGACAAGGCACTGAGCTTCAAAGCAGACCATTGAAGCCCCCCTGTGCTGTTACAGCTCTGCTTTCTCACTTGCTGCGCCAGTTCGTCTGCAGTTACCTGGCACCCTCACCCTCAGAGTTCAGGTGCAGAGCTACAAGCAGGGCAAATGTGCTCACCGCCCTGTTGGGCAAGAGCCTGACGATGCAGAGACAAACACACGAAAAAGGATTTGTTCCATCACAGGAAAATTATCTCAGGGCATGGCATTCTACCACATATCAGGGCTTATTGCAATTCAGATAAGGCAAAATCTTCCCTTTTTGTATTTGCTGCTCTATGTGGAGAATGAAATGATTCTCTCCAGTGTTACTGATTTTTTTCCAGCCTCACTTGATCCTTACAAACCAGATGACCTTCCTGCAAGCACCAGCCAACCCCATGTGTTTGCCTGGACTTCATTCTTATTGCACTCTCATACAGGCAACAGTTCTATCACTTCTTTGTACTCTAGTCTCCAAGAAGCTGCTCTATTTTTTGTAGTTGGCTTTCTTCTTTTGTCAAATTACTGCATGCTTTTAGGTAGTTTCCTAGTCAAAAATCCTCTGCGTCACCAGAACATTAGGTGTAATTTTGACTGCAGTGAAAAGGATGTAATTCAGGAATAAATGAACTGGATACATAAAGTCACACAAAAGAATTACCTGTATGAGATCAGAAACAGACCCATGGCTGCTGCTAATTAAACTGGCTTTCCATCACATTGTCTTCTCTTATAAGGGATGTAGTAGGCAAAGTGCCCACTTGTGCCTTTGTTTTCCACAATCGCCAGCTAGGGTTTCCACCAGTTCCTGTGGAAAGCATTAATTAAACACAAAGAAGGCAGAGAGTGCAAACAAAGGTTGGTTGGGTTGATGAAGTTTTGCCACTTTCACTCGAATTCAAGAATCTTTCCCATCAGTAATTCATATTATAAATCAATTTGGCAAGCTATCAGACTTTAAAATCAATTACACTGGACCAAAGGCTGTGTTTGCAGATAACGCGTGAAGGGACGCTCTCACACAGCAATGACCTTTTAAGCTGGCACACGCCAGTTCCCACTACTTGGCAAAGTATCCTCCCACAGTGCTAAGTCAATTATATTAAACCTATTTCAGTCTGTTATTGAGCATATAATGGGAGAGGAGTGCTGAGGGCAAATCCGCCAATCCTTCCTCAGAAAGGAAAACCACGATAGGCCTGACAAAGTTCCCATTTATCCCAAATTTGTACTGAATACTTCCTCTTGAAGGAAGAGGAGCAGTGAAGAATCTGAAAAGGGTATTCCACTTTATATATGACCAAGCTTTCCTCACAGTTCTAACGCCATTAAATTACAACTGTGCAGGTAAAAACAATGGCCCACTTTGTGATCAGCAGTGTGTGAACAGGAGGGACCATTAGCAGGTGATACTTAGGATAGCAAAAACTCAGCATTGCTAAGAACTATAATCTGTACAGCCATTTGAAGCACCATTAGCTTCATGAGAGATTATCTGACGATTCCTCTTTATTTGCGTGGGGCACAGGGATTTATAGCCCAGAGACTGAGCAGCACCCCTAAGGAGCAGGAGCTTTGTGCTGATGTGGGCAGCACTGTGAGCACCAAGGGGAGAGGGGCAGCCAGGATATTCAAAACCGCAAAATACACAAAACACAATAAGATTTCAAGTCATAGGCTTTGCTCTGCTACATGCAGACAGCTCAGCAATTTTACAAGGAAATTTTCTGCTGCTCTTAGGAATCGGACATTCCCAGTGCTTGGAGAAAATGGCTGTTGATGGGGGTCAATGTTTCGTCATCACATCTGCAAGTGACCACCCTCACAGCTGGCTGCGAGCACAGGGAGGTGCCAGGATAAGCCCCCTTGGCAAGCACACACCTCTGAGTGCCCTGCATGCATTTCTCTTGCTTGGCTCCGTGTAGCCTGTTGCACTCAGCACACGGAGAAAAACAAAGATTTCATGGGTCAGAGATGGAGCAGTAGGACAGTGGTAAAGAAAACTGATACGGAGAGCAGGAGAGACTTACTGAAGATACACGTGATCAATAAAGGGAATAAGAAAAGGAGACACACTTAGCCGCCCAGCCACTAAACCCCGCAGCTTCTCCTCTCAGCACCTTTCATTTACTTCTCAGTTTTCAGACAGAAGATCATGTTTATTTGGGTGGCTGGGATACTCCAAGCAAGAAACATGCCTGTCTGGCTACAGATTCATCGTGCACCCTGAAGACAAGGCAGGCAAATGGATTACTCCACCTTTGTCTCAGTCCATATATTCAGAGCAATTTTTTTTGTGTGTTTCCACAGAGGGAGGTTAAGGAAATATTTTTCACTTGATATCAAACACCATTCCTTTTTAAACTGTAGGGTAAAGTCCTCACAGTGCTGTTAATGCTCACAGTGTTTTGGCTGTGAGAATTGCCCTGTTTGGGAGGCACTTGAAAAGGGAAAAACTGAGACAAGAGTCAATGTTTGGTAGCACAGCAGGAAGCCTACATTAAAAAAAAAAAATACAAAATAGGCAAACAAAACCCCACCAAAAAAAGAAGCCAAACAAAAACCAAACAAACCCCAAAACAAAGCTAAGAAAAAAAATAAGCAAAATCCAAAAGAAAAACTACACAAAATCCACCCAAACCAAAAGCCCTGCATGCAATAACCTTTAGTACAGCCAGTAAAACAGATTTAGTGCTTTGGTGCCTCAGAAGTCACCTTGATGGTGATGCCATTCTCAAACTCAGTCTTTTGGTCTCCATGGGTGTCAGGAGTTCTGTAAAGGTGAATTACTCAGCTGTTGCCTGGTTCATGAGTAAGCAGTAATGAACCTGAAGCATGAAATCTCATAGCAGGGCTTTAAATCCATGCAGAACACAGTGCGCTCCTAGAAAAAGTGGGAGAAGAAAATAGGCAAGAGGGGGCAGGAAGAAAAGAAGGGGGGAGGAGGAATTTTTGTGGTTTTGCAGGCAAGGTGTGGTGGAAATCAACAAAAGGGCTTCTAGGAAAACCTGGGAAATGGTGAAGAAAAAGAGCAAAAACCTTTTGATCAGTGACTTGGACAACCAATCTTCCTAGGACGCGACCAGAGGCGTGCGCATGTGAGACAACCAAAGCTACATCCAGCAATGAACACAAGGCTGGAGACGTTGATTCCGATGAAAAAGATGGAGGAGCTGTCATCTCCTCACAGCAGCCAAGGCCTTTCCAGCATGAGGATGGATCTGGGTCACCTCGGGGAGGGGCTGTGACATTTGTTTAGTCATCCAAGGCTTCCTTTGCTCTGTGGGTTCCCGGAGCAGAGCTGAGGCATCACTGCAGTTCCCATAGCTGTCTCCCAGCTCTAAGCAGAGGAGACATTGTCAGAGGAAAGCAGACATGGCAGGGCATCCCTAGGACCAATTAATCTGAGCTTCTGACAACCTGAATTAGCACAGTCTAAGTGAGAATGCGACCAGTCTGGATTTGTAGAGTAGATCAAGCAGCAATTGTCCTATGTAGTCAAAGTCAATGGAAGTGACAGATTAATAATTATTGCTCCATTCCATGCTTCAGCCATAAAGCAACCCACTAAATCTTGCTAAATTATCTGATTATACAGAATATTGTGTCACAGTTGACCATATGCTTTCTTTTGTATTTTAATGGTGGCAGTGTGCCTAGAAGTATTCCCAAGTCCACTGATTTTGCCCTTACCCTTTGTTTACATCTCGTTGTTCCTATTCTCATTGTTTGATGCTTCCTTCCCTTTTTTATTGTCTGGCTCATGACTGAATAGCCCACTGCACACCTTCATTAGGAGTAGCACCTGACAGAAAAACTAGATACAGCACACTGCTGCACATGCTGGAGCCATTTAACTTAAAATGGAATGGGTCAGAAATTTTATGTAAGAAAAAAGCCATTTCACCGAAGCATACACAGTTTGTAAACTGTCAAACTATGACAAATATTGTGTATGGAAATTGAGCAACTAGCTTTCATAAGTCTTCCAGTTTAAAAATAATTTTGAGTTTGATTGTGAAAAAAAGGAGAGGAAGTTAAAAGAAAAAGGGTTTTATGCAAGTGACAGTGCTTTGACAGGCTTAGAACTTGTCCATAATTTTTTTTTTTTTTTTNTTTTTTTTTTTTTTTTTTTTTTGGCTGGGAGAGGTGGTGTAAAGGCTGGAAAGAAATAAAGTATCTGCTCAGCTCATCTCAAAGTGACTTACTTTTTCTGCTGGTGTGGTGTGTCATCTACAATTTGGGACACTTCTTCCTTAAATAAACACTGTGGAAAGCCCTGACATTCTTGGGTCGTTTTCTGGCTTTGCACTAATATAACTGCAGAGCCTTGGCCTTTCTGTTTTAACATCTTAACACACAGCTGACTGAGAAAACCACAGATGATTGGTGACTTCAAGGCGAAAGAAAACACAAATGCGTTCTCAGGGATTATGTTGCCCACAGAGTGCAATTCCAGGAGGATTCAGCAATATGGAGTTATATTTTTTACCCTTCTAACAGCAAAAGGCCACCTGTAGCTACTTAATGTTAGCTTCACACACTCTAAAGCATCCCACGGCTGATTCCTGTGGAAAGCCTTGCTGAGCTGCATCAATCAGATCAAAGCTGTTGTTCGGGTGCTAAATGACTCTCCAGTACCACCCCAAAGGCATTAGAGAGGATCTCTGTGTGCAGCTGCAAAGGGGACAGGGAGCCATCCCCATGGAATTCTGGTGCATGGGACTGATCTGCCGGCCCCCAGCTGACCCTGGCAGGCGATCACTGAGGTCACACACAGCCTGCGTTTTCCTGACATGGACATCCTGACTGGCTCCCTGCTTTCCCAGTTCTGCTTGAGTCTCCACATACTAAGGAAATCCTTCAAACGACACTTGGTGGTAAAGGAGAGGGCAGGCGAGGCAGCCTCTTTAGCCGGGGTGTGAATGCAAGTGCCACCACGCCTAGACAGGCTTGATCCAAATGCTCTTCACACCTTGAAAAAATCAGCAGGCAAATTTACCACCAGAACCTCTGGCAGCAGATCAGTCTGGAATTACATCATCAGCAGAGAAAATTAAGTGTGTCTTCATTTTCGGCGAGATAAAAGCGTCCATCTGTTTCTGTTCCTTATTAATTTTGCCTGCAAGTAGAATACAGAGCTATACATTAATTAAACGCATATGACTGGCTAATAAATTTGTTACAAACTGCTCTCATGATGCCTGTCTCTTCATTAAGCGGAGATTGAGAATGTCTAAGAGGAGGACTTTTTACAATAGATCACAGACAGATGACAACTAAGCCACCTAGAGTTTCTCATAGCACTACAGAAAATGCAAGGTGCGTGAGTGTCCATCAACACCTCAATTTTCTCTTCTTTCTGCTTTTGAAACCCATGAGGTCCCACAGGAGGACAAATGTCCCTCCTCCCCTCATTCTGCAAATGTAACCAGCAGCGGTTTTCTCCCCCTTGTCCCCAAATAGGGGGAGATAACGCCAGTCAGGTCTTCTCCTAATACCATCCTGTGAATCACTGAGCAAGGAAGTGCTGGGATGATGGAATTGCCAGCGCATTCCCAGGTTGCCCTGCCCCTTGGGTCTGCACACCTTGCCCATGGCCACACGCCACTGAACCAGGACATGAGAGCAAGGTAGGAAAGTGCATGGAGTAGGAGAGCAGGGATTTCCTGGGTCAGCCAAGCCAAAACAGCCCCTGCTACTGCTAAACACACTGGGATGGGCCAGTCACGGGGATTGTGTGGTTTGTGCTTCTGCTCTGGTGCATTGATGCGCAACCAAGGTGGAAATAATCCCGAAAAGGCCAGCAAAAACTTGATAAAGAGGGGAAAAAAACCCCACACTCCTACATTACAGGAGAATCTATTATTTTACAGGATCTGAATAAGATACAGTGCTTGCAAAAATTTCATAAGAACCTCTCTAACCAGGTTAGGGGGGAAAGTGACTTTTATGAGCACTTCTTCAAGTCATTATTACCTGTCAGTACCCAGGGTTAAATAAATTGGAAGAAGCTTCTGCTGGCACTGCAGACCTTAGCAATAGCTTTGCTTTACTAATATAATTATTACAGTAGTAACAACAATGAACTACCACAGACTACTCTAAGTGACAGTGTCCAAGCACACACCACCTCACTGCAATACAGGCAAAAGCCAGGGCTAGTGTAGAGGGGAAAAAAACGTGTTTTACAGAATATTTGGAAATGGAAAAGGTGACGCATTGCAATTGATAAGAGTTACATACATTTGTAAGGGAACTGCTTTAGAAACGACAGGGGTTTCCCAGAGAGGAAGGCTGAGGCTCGGCTAGAGCTGAAACTGGCCAAGGATGCCAGGTTCAAAAAGAGAGGGATCTTCAGATCCTTGGGCAGCAAGTGGAAGCACAGGGGAAACACAGGCCCGTTGCTAAACCGGGCAGGGAAAAATCATAATGCTGGCAAGGCAGAAGCCTCAGTACATTCGTTGCCTCTGTCTTTACTAGAGTTAGGTCTTTTCTCTCTGGAGAAGTCTCAGGGGAGCCCTGTTCCTGCATTTCATTGCTTGAAGGGCAGCTACAGAGAGGCCTGAAGCTCCCTCTTCAGAACGAGCCACGTGGAGAAGACAAGGGGCAATAGCTACAAGCTGCAAGGTGAGAGGTTTCATTTCAACATAAGAAAGATATTTTTTACAGCATTAGGAATCCAATTATTCACTGAACAAACTACCCGGAGATGTGGGCAGGGTTTAGATAATCACATCTAGACTCCCATTCCCATGCAAGGCTGGACCAGATGAAGTTTCAAAGTAAAGTCCCTTCTTACCTGAGCTGATGGTTCCTTTAGTCTAAAGTATGAGGAAAAGGAAACTGTGCTTGATTTTAAAGAGCGCTATCAACACCAGCAACATTCTGCATTTAACCACATTGAAAAAAACCCTAAATATTCTCACCACCACAGCACGACACCCGCCCCCCTCCCAAACTTTTCTGAACAGCACTCAAAATAATATTCACCGTGCCCTTTTCTGAACCTCCTGAGAAACAAAAGCAGTTGATCTTCTGGGGGTTTATCCTTTCGGGGTACTGACCATTTTCCCCTCACTAAGTAAGCACTCACAAGGCTGAAGTCACCTACTTCTTCCTTAGCAAGTTCCTCTCACACTTTTAAGTTAGAAATGCCAAACGTTCTCAAAAGTGGTAACATGGCAGCAAAGGAGTTAAACAGATGAATGGAACTAATTAAGTAAATTACACATTTTCTTGAGCAGAAACCCAGCCTAACAGGGGTGCTCATCAGAGAGCTAATATTTAGCAAAAGTTACGACTACACAGAAGAGCAACGACTGAATGGTAAAGTAACAGCACAATAATTAGTTGCATTCTGGCAATTACTTAGGAATTCCCCAAGAGGTAGCATTGATTAAACTTATTTTACAAGTATATTAGTAGCAAGTCTTTAAAAAAAAGTCATGCCAGGTTTTTGTTGCTGATTCGAAGGAGCCGGAAAACTGAGGAAATCACATTTCATTAAGAAATGAAGCAAGAGGGAAAACATACAAAAGTGGTGAGAGGCAGCAAACAGCAAATGAAGCAACAGATTAAGGTAAATAAGATCATGTAGGCAATGCTAGAATATTTTTTTTTTCTCTCCTGAAGAATGATTGAAAGTTTATATGGAAAATACCATTCTTGGGGCCCTGAAGCCACATAGCCCTGAGAGCAAGGGCTTTAGTAACACATTCTTCTCTGTCCTATCTCACCTGTGCATACCAGCCCTCACTTGGAAGAGAAGCACTTCAGGCTCATTGCCCTCATACTGCTACCCCAGCTACACAGACCCCTGGGGCTCGGGCTCCAAGGACATGTTCCCGTTTTCCAGGAAAGGAATGGATGGATGGATGCCAGCCCCAGACATCTTGGAGCTGGCAGATAACAAAACATCAGAAACACATTATCCACGCCACAGGAGACAAACAGGTGTGCCCTTAAGAACTCCCACCTGAAAATTTCGAGTTCCTGCCTAATATTGATCCCAGACTAATTCTGCTGAAGCCCATAAAGCTACACCGAAGCTGTATTTGATTTTTCAGATATCTGATATCCATAGCAAACATGCTGTTGTTTTCTCTGCCCTTTGAACAGGAAAATTACTGCACTTCTCCCTGATTCTAAACCTCAGAGTAGCTGTTCAGCCTCCCTGGTTTGTATTTGGGCTCACCCAGGTGACAGAGAGGTGCAGGACAGCACAAGGCAGGGTTTGCATGCCCTGCACACCAGGCCCTGCCCTGCCTGCAAGAATCTGTGAGCTCTGCAGGTAGGAAGCAGCTCTGGTGCCCACTCAGAAGTTGTACGGTACCACCAGCCAGGGCCAGAGTGAGGGACCCAAGCAGGCAAAGAGAAAGCAGCAAAAAGCTGATTTGGGACATGGAACTTCGGGGAATTGAAGGTGAGGATATGCAGCGTGGCTGGTCCTGTCTGCCCAGGCTGCTCTTTGGTCATCAGCACAGAGGTGAAACTAAATCTGGATATGTTCATGCACTCATCCATGGGAGAAGCTCCTGGTCCAGTATCCTGGTCCCCTTCCACCTCGATGGGGTTTTGAAGAGTCCTGACACTGCGGGAACAGGCTCGTACAATCACCTGCTCCATTGCCCCACGTTGTGGGGTGTGTTTGTGTGGTCTCAGAAAGCCAGAGCTGTCACCAAGGCTGGCGGAGCTCTCTGGTGCCCAGGTTCTCTCTGATTGCCCTCAGGACACTGCTCACATGGCCCAGGGGCACCACAGGGTGAGACAGCCAAGGAACCTGGCCTGACAAACACTGTCTGGACGGTACAACACAAACACCACCGCGTGGGATCTGGGACAGCCCTTTGCAGAGTCCCATCCACAGCTACTCTGCCACCTCCTTCTTCCTCCTCAAATCCTCACTATTGCCAGCGCTGAAATGGGAGGACAATTGCAGAATGAATGGCACTGCTACAGGCTCCTCTAATTGCACCATCCCTCCCTGCCAGCCCCTGTGGAAGAGGTCTGTGCTAAATCCTGTCACTACTTTTCGCTTCCTTGAGATTTAAGATCAGATTTTCCCCTCATTTACATACAAGTCTAAAGCCATTAACCTCCAGAAAGCAATTCCTTCGTCTGCTGGTGCAAGGAAGAGTAGAATTAGGTCATATGGACCCCGTCAGTCCTTTTTTTTTTATGTCAATGAAGGCTGGCAAGGATATTTTACTGAGAATTTAAGCAGCAGTTCTCTATACTCCTACTGCTCTTATTTAATCAAATCAATGCTATAGGGCCCTGAAGTAGAACCTGCAGCAATGTGTAAGTTTTGTGTGTCACACTCTTTCTGTCTAAATGTCCCTGTTAGGCAGACTATTGTTTTTTTTTTTCCTTGAATGATGAGTGCTCTTGACTTTCAGGGTTTATTTGTTGATTTTTCCCCTCCTACTTTTTAAAAAAACTTTATTTTCAGAACAACATTAGCATCCACACACTGCAGCTTGCAGCCTTGAACTGTCCCCTGCCATTCTGCCTGTGTTTGCTGGTTATCTAGATTTGCTTCTTGAGATGGTAATTACATTTTCAGACCACAAATGCCGGCTGCCACACTGCACACTTCTACACAAAGGCAGTGGTAAGAGTCATACACCCACTCCCCCATTTCATTACTCTCCCTTTTAGCCTGCATTAAATTATCCAGCCTTGGTAACATTTGTTTCACCAAACTGTCCAATTTTGCTTATCTTTGAAGGAGTAACACACATTTGTGTGCCTCTGCTCAGAGACCCTGCTCTTTACTTTCAGTGGAAACACTCACTGACAGCAAACCCAGGTTACTTGGTGTTTTTGTTCAAAATTTCTTTGGTGCAGAGCACAACATACTTCACTTTCAGTGCTTCCCTTTCTTGGCTCAGGCCTTATCTGTCATTCCACATAGTTTCTTAAGAGAGCAACAAATGCAGGCAAAATTTAAAACATCACAAGTTGATCATGAAAGACATTGAGATAGGACCCAAATCCCCACATCCCTCTGTGTTTCAGACATGGGGCATCAGTTCCTCTTGCCTTGTATACCTCAGTTTCCATGCAGAAGAGAGCAAAAGAGCATCAGGGATGCAGATATACAGCAAAAACTCTTTTCCCATTGGTCCTTCCACCAACCAAAGACCACCTGGCTTCAGTACATGGCTTTTAAAACTCCACTGTAGTCATTCTGCTACCCAGACAGGCAAGGAAAATCCCCAGCCATGCAGCCTGTTTGCCAGGCTGTCCCATTCACCAGTTTGGGTGAAAAAAACAGTTTCTTCTTCCAGTCATCAAATTATCTTGGAGCAAGAAACTGTCAGGGCACCAAACACGCAGATGTCCAAGACAAGAGGTCAGTGCACACTCGGCACAGCACACACAGCAGCTCCAGCTGTGCCTGAAGGACTGCACCCCATGGAAGAGTGACTCCTGTTGGACCAATTTGTAGGGAACAGTTTCCCATGGGATGGACTCACATTGCAGAAATTCATGGTGAGCAGTCTCCCACGGGAGGGATCCCACGCTGGAGCAGGGGAAGGACTCCTCTCCCTGAGCAGTGGCAGGAACAGTGTGAGATGAACCAAGCATAACCCCCATTCCCCATCTCCCTGTGCCACTGGGGGGAGGAGGGAGAGCTGAGAAGGAGGAAGGGGTGGGGGTAAGGTGTTTTTAAGATTTGACTTCTCATTATTCTGCTCTGATTATGTTGGTAATAAATTCAGTTAATAGCCCAAGCTGAGTCTGTTTTGCCTGTGCTGGTATTGTGAGTGATCTCTCCCTGTCCTTATCTCATCTCCTGAACCTTTCACTGTATGTTCTCTCCTCTGCCCATTTGAGGAGGAGAGTGACAGAGTGGCTTTAGTGGGTGTCTGCCATCCAGCCAGGGTCAACCCACCCCAGAGCGCTCACGTAGGCAAGTCAGGATGCACACCCTGCAAAACAAGTAAAGAAAGGCCTGACAGACTCCATTTTGTGAGTTCAGCCGGAAGGGCTCATTCCTATTTAACTGTCATTTATTCAGATACCTCAACAACTACACTAAGAGCAAGACTCTGAAACCAAACAACCAAACATAACCTACAATTCTTTCACCCTTCACATCTCCTTTTTTTTTATTTCCTTTGTTTTCCTTTTTTTTTTTCCCTCTCTTTTTAACACTTGGATTTTTATCTTGGCTGGTTGGAGGTAATGAGACCCACCTGACCTGGCAGCTTGTGTGAGTCAGCAGAATGACTTTCCACCTCCCAACAAGGTTCAAGTGCCACAAATCTGCTATAAGGATAGAAATACTTCATCTCCCAGGTGCTCTGGGGATTAATTAGCATTTTGAAATCATGTTTTGGGATCCTCATGTGCAAAGTGCTAGAGAAGTGGCTATTATTATTCTTGCAAACCATAATCCTGGATTAGTTAAAGCAACTAGTCAAGCAATCAACAGAATTTGTCAATGATGAGGTAAGGAGTTACAGCCAGTGACATTTCTAGGACAGAAAGAATGAATTTTCTAAACAATCAGTATGTGCTGCATAGAGTGAATAATTTGCAATGAATAATGTATGCAGTTAATTTAGCCTCTTCGCCAGCTTGCAGAAAGTCCATGCACAGAAAGATAATTTCCCGACCTTATTTTGGGAATTGAAAAAAGGGAAAAAATGCAGTTTATTCTATGGATGTATACTCAGCACATCTCCATTTCTGCTTGAGATGTACTGACATAGTACAGAGATAGAGGCAGGTACAGGAAAGACACCTCTTTCCCATCTGGAATGGAAGCCAGGAGGGTGACATGACCAGAGAATCTTCCATCCCAAATGTACGCTCAGCTTGTCACAGTCAAATCATGGCAAAACCTTTGCCCATCAGGGTTTGTGTGTTGTGTACACCCACATGCCTAGGCCATAACAGGCTTCTAATTCCTAAATGAGAGTCCCTGGCCTATGGATATTTCAGAAAAAAAATCTTTGAATAACTTCTTGGCCAACCATATGGCTGTCTGATTATTTCACAAGGTCTGTCCTGGTCATCAGCCAGGGTTGCAGAGGAGAGCAACAGACATGCTGCACACCTGCACCTCGCCTCATCAGCTGCAGCATGGGAATTGTGGTGCCTTCTTCTCCTGCTGATCCTGAGTGTCAGACCTCTCTTGCCCATGATGATCTAGTCAGAGCTGTAGCAAAGCTTCTGTTTTAGCACAGGTAGTTAAGAAAAGTGCCCTCATGTGGAAAAAAAATAGCAGAAGAAGAGATGTGAGATCAGCAGTCCCCTTATTTTCAGGGATCCCCATATTTTCATTGATTTTGCTACAGATTTCAAACCATCAAGCCTGAGACATTCTCAGCTCTGGCTCAACCAGTACCCAGGTGTGAAGGCTCATACATGAGCTGGAGTGCTCTCACACATCTCACACTGCGCCCTGCACAACCTGAAGTTTCCACACTTTGGGAGAATATGGGGGCTGGACCAGTAGACTCCTAGCCCCAGGGCAGCCACCACTTCCCACTTCTGCCTTCTCCCACCACAGCTTCCCCAGGAGAACCAGGATTGCTCCCCAGGAGAGACTGTGTCAGGTAACCTCGTGGCTAAAGAAAGGGTAACGTTGATGAAAACAAATACTGGTTTTTCCTTTGTAGGTGACATAGATTATTGTCCCAGAATTAAAATACACAGAATAAGAATATTGAACAATAAAGTTGCTGTTGTGCAGACCCAGCTTTCATGGCCCAGGATGTTTTTGGGGTTTTTCAGCAAGATTGGGACATCTGCTCTTACGTGCTGGAGTCTGGTTTCTTTCCAATACCCTTTCGTGCTGTCATATTTGCAAAATATTTATTTAGAGGAAAACCAAAGAGGGTGCATGAGTAAACACCACAAGGCTACATCGTGATGATTTCAAAGGAGAAAATGAAAGTCGTTGCTTTAGGATAAGAAGAAATGAGCAAGGAGGGGAAAAAAATAAAAAAGAGGGGGATTAAAAGTATCATCCACAAAAAGGCAGATTTAGAAGGTGAGCAGGAAAAGAAGATCAGAAGAAAATTAAAAGTGTGTATTTGTGAATCAAATTAATGCATGAATGCGTAAAACTTGCCAACCTGACATGGAGATGAATGTGTATCTTTCTCTAAAGCTACAGCCAGCTCATCACTGCATCCTAAAGGGCCTTGCACTGAGCACTGATCCACAAGAAGTCCACAGAACGTGTGGGGACTCCCTGACCAGGACAAATGCAACTCCCTGTGAATAAGAGTCAGCACACGGGAAAGGAACAGTTTAAGCCTCATTTTAAGCAGAGCCATCACTGCTCCCTCCTTACACCTGGCACAGCTTCACAGAAGGATTTTAGCCAGCTCGTCTGTGCCTTGTGATGATCCTTGGAGTTCGAAACAAACACAGAGCCAGCATGGTGCAGACTAATGGGAAAGTGCAGTTTATGTGCAAAGGGTTTCAGGCTAGGGGAAAATAGTATTAATGCTCACACCTGCTGCAATTTCCTTAGAGTGTTAATAATACTGCTTCCCTAAACCTCGTGTCTGTCTCCTTGCAACAAACTCCAGCTCTCTGACACTACAAAGAGAAGCCAAATTAGAAGCCCAGACTCCATGGAAATGTTTTTGAGAAGTTTGCAGGTGGGAGGCATTTTCATTGCTCTGTAGGGTGAGGTTGATGGGAATTTTCCTTTTCCTCCTTCTGTTTTTTTCCCTCTCTTTGTCTGGCACTCCAGTAATTTCATTAGTCTCTTTCTTAGTAAATTATTCCAGGTGGCGATGTATCAGCCAAAAGGCAAAAATAGCTGTCATCCATGGAACTACAGGGTCAGAATTTTTTTCTCTTCTAAGTGACTCTGCACTGTCACAGTGCAGACTTTTCCTGGGTAAGCACATAGAAATGCATAATTTATTTGAGTTCATTCTGGAAATCGAGGGCAGAGCTACGGGCGCTGAAGATGCAGGAGGCAGCTGCATTTTGAGTCTCCACTCTGAGGTTTCTGCTTGCAGTAACTGTGCTGGGGTAGGAATCAGAGAGAGAGAGGGAAAGTTAATTTTTAAATTATTCTCTGTATCAGCTTGATGGCGTAAATTAGAAGAGCCTTAGGGCTGTTAAACTCACATTTCTGTAGAAAAGCCCATTGTTGGTTCAAGAAAACGTATATAAAATGGCCATTACGACTTTAAGCGGCAAATTATACCTGCAGTGGACACTATTTGTCAGCATTAAAAACTCCTCAGTCTCTCAGCTTCCTTTTCTTGGAAACTGCCATGGGCACGAGAGGGAAGGGCAGGGCTGGGGGTCGGCAGAACAGGAGAAGCACAGCTGGGTGCTGTTTTTGGCAGGAATCCTTCCGGGCATCCCCCAAGCCCCAACCAGGCTGCACATGAACATAGTCCCCGGTTTTTTGCGGCTGTTGCTCCCCTCCCACGGGCAGGTTTCCTTCCTGTAGTCAGCGAGGTGTGGGGCTGGTGCAGGTTCATCCCCATGGGGTCGGGATGCATCAGACACACCTCTCCCTCTTGGAAGATGCTCAGGGACAGCTCGCAGCCAGCTGGAACCTGATCCCTCAACAGCTGAACCACGTGGCTTTTCATACTCCCTGCGCCATGCTGGTTCTCAAAAAGTCAGGCAGAGAAAACAGAAAAGAGCCCATCCCAGCATTTGTCAAGGTTAGTTGAGGGGATGGTGTCCAACTCAGGTAACCCAACTTCTGCAGAGGCTGCAGTTGTTATTTCTCCATGTTTTCAGAAATACTTTACAAATACCTTCCCAGCTGATTGCAAGAACCCCTGTACTGTCCTCAAATGCCAGCTCTCATCTCCACTCAGGGGCTGTCAAAGTGCTTTCATTTTCTTTATTTCTGCACTTCACTTTTTCCAAGTGCACCTCACTGGATAATTAGGGAAGTGTTTTTGCTTCTTGTTAGCAGTCAGTGGCTCTGAGTGTGCTCAGGTTAAATCTTCCCTTAGTCTGCCTGCAAATCCAGAAGGTTTTGTGCTGGTATCAAGCACTTCCACTTTTGTTTGTGAGGAAAATTCCTGCAGCTAGAGGTTTTACTGAGAAATCAAAAATTCAGAGCTACACACTGTCCAGTTGCACTGGCAATCAATTGCTCATTAACATCAGCACACAGTTACTCATTAAAATCATTGCAACGTCATTGATGTGAGGACCTTCAGGGTGTCAGCTTGTCCTTGATTCTGGAGCCATTTGAAAGAGGGGATCAGCCAAAGTCCACAGCACAGTCCAGGCTCCTTTCTAGGAAGAACTCCTGGCTTCACACGACACACAGGAGCTGCAATAGGCCACAAATTATCACCATTTGCTTTTTTTTTTTTCCAGAATTGACAAAGGTAGGGTCATCTTAGCCTTCCAGTCCACTTTCTTGTAAGAAAAAATTGGCACTGTTTGTGCTCTGGCTGTCCTTCTCATGACTTCCTAATGGTGAGCACTTTGTCAACTATAATAATAGCACGGAGAGGAAAGAAAGTCACAGATTATTCCAACATGTGCTGTATCTTCTAGACATGCCAGAATACATTTTCTCAGTCCTCCTTATGCATCTTCCACCATGGTCCAGCAAGCCCTGCAATACTTAAGACTCATTACCCATTTGTTTGGAACAGTCCCTGACTTTCCACTGACCAAACACCACTGATCAGCTGGGCTGACTTCAGAAGACCTTCAGTATAAAACCATAGAAATGTTGGGCTCAGAGCAAACTATCTGAAAATGCCTTGCCACCCAAAAGTTTGCTTTCTTTACCTCTGAGGTTACAGTGGGAGAGGAGAGTGCTGCACCCATCTTCAGCTCTGTAACCTGAGGCATTTTCTGTGTCCAGAGCTCCTCTCAGGGATCTCTGGTTTCAGCCCACCCCCTTGAGGAGTCTCCATTATTCCTCAGATTTTCATGGCTGCATTTTATCCAAATTCTGAAACACCCTGGAATATGTCAGGAGAACTCTTCTGTTGTGCATTAATTAGTGGGGTGACGGTGCAGCATTAATTAGCAGAGGGTACTTACATATACAGCCTCTATCCTCTGGAGGCATAGTCTGAATTACACAGACATCCTTGGGCAGAGTTTATATTTTCCTGTTGAATGGAAGTGCCTTTTCCTCGTAACCAGGCTGTTTCTCAGCTGAGCACAGAGGCACACTCCATGAGTTACAAGCTGTTAGGAATTCAGAGGTACCGAGCCCTGCCTCACAGTTTTTCTTCACAGAGCATTTTTAACTGCTTCTTTTCGATCAAAACTGTCAAAATTATGTTATAGAGCCCACAGTCAATGCAAAGTGAGTGTGTGGGGCTTCTTTACTACAGTGTCATTGAGCAGAAAGATCAATTTCGGTTTTGGCAGCCAGTTCAGCTCAGTGAAGCCAGTGGAAAAGTGTCATTGCTTTCAGCATGGATTGGATCAGGTGAGAGTTCTCTACATCTCATTATGCACTTCATTTCAGCAACAGGCCTAGACTGGCTTTTTGTGGCTCTTTCACTTACTTTACACCACTGATCGGAGGTCAGGACACCAAAAATCTCAATTGTGATTTTTTGAGGAGTTGTCTGGCTATTCCCAGAATACTGATCACAAAGTCAGGGCAATATGTCTCTTCCAGAGCCATGGGGACTTTAACTGTAAGCAATCACCTATTCTGGGTTGTACCCTTTGCCAGTGAGGTTTTTAGCTGACTTGGGACAGAACCATGCTTTCTTCTCAAATTAATGATCAAAAGCATCCATGAGCCTGGATCCTCATCCTAAATCAGAATGTTGGTGTTGTTTCACCCATTATGTTTCTTCTCAGTCTTCTCCCCATCTACAGAGAACAGTGTAAATCAGAGGACTGAGAGAGGCAGAAGGCACGAGACAGACAGGAGGCAGCTTTCATTAAGGTTAAGATGTGTAAAGACAAACTAAAAAGGTCAGAATTGTTTCTCTGTGACAGAAAACAAGGAGAATATGCAACTGAGGTGTATGAAATCACATTGTACTGTGAAGGTCAGAAAAGAGATTCGATTGCTATCAAGGGACCAAGAGCCAGGAGAGTGTTCTTTCCAAAGAATGTTTTATATAATGTATATTTAGCTTGTAGAACTCATTGCACAATAACACTATCCAGATACAGTAGAGAGACTTTAATAGCAAACAGAAGATGTATCTTTACTCCTTGTTGGTTTGGAGGTGAAGGGAAGAAGGGAAACACACTATGTGTTGGTGATTTTATTATCTGTCCTGAACTGAAAAGGAGGGGCTGACTGTTCCTCTGCTTTGAAGCTAAGATTTGGTATCTCAAAGTACAGAGACAAACAGATTCAGAGAAGATTTCAAACCACAACTCTCAAGCCTGAAGATCTCCTTCCGACAGTGCACGTGGAGGGAAGCATAAAGAGAGGCTCAGAGCAGGACAGTCTGTCAGCATGTGGCATGTTTTAGCAAATACAAACACAGCAAGACAAAATGGAGCTGGCAATAACTGCACGTGGAGGAAAAACTGACCCCTTGCATGCACAGATGAAATAACTGGGAGAGTGTTGTTTCCCTGGATCGGTGCTCACAGCAGCAGAGAGCGCCAGGCTGGCAGTGAGTGGGAACACCTTTGTGTCTGCAGGCTGCGGGCTGAATTTTCAGAGGAGCTATCCTGACCTTCAGATGGACACGCCATTTGACCTGGGATGTCTCCTAAAACCCACAGCGCTAACTTGTATCCAAGATACTCTCCACCTCAGCTCGTGGCTGAGGATATTGGATTCTCCATCGAACTCCAATGATCAGTGAGTGACAGAGGCACTGTTGCTTCATGACCTTAGGTCCCCATTGACTGGGAATGATAAAATTAACATCTCACTGCACAAAATTTATATTCTTCCTTAATGCTTTCCAGAAAGAAATTGTCAACTTCTATGGACTCTCGAGTAGCTCAGCCACTTTCACCGCTGGCAATTAATTCAACAGTATCAAGAGTTGTTTAAGAGCTGTTAAGGCCAATTACCTCTTATACTGTGTTTTTCCACCAGGGAAAAGTCTCCAGAGGACAAGTGGCATGGAGCCCTCCATGGAGCCATCCCTCTTGGGATCCTGTGCAGAATCAGCCAGTAACAGTAATGCTCTCATATAATTGTCTTTCCCCACATAATGCAGATAGAAAGAGATTGCACCTCTGGATAATAATTGATGTGAATTCATCATTTTCCCATTCCTTCTCACACAAAGCAGATGAATATTATTGCAGATTTCTGCCATGAAACTTTATCAGTTCCTCCTTCAGACGCCATTGGTAAAAAAATAAAAAGAGAGAAGGAGTTTATTGAAGGACAAGGGAAAGGCAGGTAATTGCAAATAAAATCCACTGAATGGTCTTGAAAATCCCAGAGGAGAAAGAAAATCAGGCTCTATATACTTTAGCTCATAAATTACCCCGTGCCAGTCCCATCCACATGACTACAAAGAGAAACTTTGACAGCTTAAGTCTTTAGCCACGCCACCATCCTCCCAGTCATGTCTTCTCAAAGCACAGCTCAGAGAAGCTGCAGCTCATCAGAAAAACACACGATTCCCAATCCCTTACCACAGGTGACTGGGAAGGCAGAACTCCTCAGCTTTTATTTGTGTATGCAATTTTTAATCCTACTCGAAACACTGCAACCCATGAGTAAAATTTTTAAGTATTATTTGCAGCGAAAGCTTTATGTTGCATTACAGGTCCTCTGATGAAGAACAATGCAAGATTGTGTGGTCACCATATTTTTAAAGGACACATAATATATATAAATCCTTGTAATTATCAGCTGCCTCTTCAGCATTTGGAATGAAGAAATCAGTATGACGAATGCAGCACAACAAGAGTCTTAAGAATTTACTGTTAGAATGATCTTTCTGTTTTCTCATGTGCAAAAACATTGTTTTGCTTTTGATCAAAATGGGATATATATTAAATTTTTGTATTAATAAATTATAAAGGTGCACTATATCCACCATAAAATATCCATTAGTTAGAAGTAAACATGGGAACATCTAGAAAATTAGTCATTGAATCACCAGTAATTCAACTGGCCAAAAATTTTCAGTGAAATATTTCCTGACAGGGAATGTCAAGAGATTACATTATAAAACCTGTTGAGAAAATCTCTTGGTTTAAATGGTTCAGGCTTGAAATGAAAAAAAAAAAAAAAAAAACCAAAAAACAAACCAAAAAAAAAAAAAAAAACCACCAAAAAAAAACCCCAACAAATTACAGGTCATACTAACTTCACCTTAAAATATAATTGAAGTAGGTGGAAAAAAAAGACCCCAGCAAAATCAAATTGATAAGACTTAGAATAAAATTGTCAGTTGGTCTTAACTTCTTACTATTTCTTCTTTCAGATAGTAAGTTACAACTGGTTTTGAGTTTTCCATTTTTCCATTATGACTCAGCAGGAGAATTCTCTGTGGTTCCAGAGGATAAACAAAAATCTAGGTACCTAGGCAGCCTATAAAGTTTTGTGACTATCAGACATAAACAGATTTTGAAGAGATGATACAAAGCAGACTGAAGAAACTGATGAAGCACAGAAAGTTATTGATGAAGAGATAATGAAATCCCAGTCCCAAAAAATTGATTTTAAATGGGAATTTAATGGCACCGGACAGAGCACACCCAAATGCTAACTTTAGCCTAGGGAGATAGATTAGTCTTCCTATATTTCCTCTTCAGCTGGTTGGGAACAGTAAAATCCTACATTCAATCATCCTCTACAAGAGCTTAGCTGGAGCCTTTCTCTGCCCATTAACTCTGACAAGTCTAGGAAAGCTGCCCTCCATCAGCAGATGCCAGACCCCTGTATCCCTCACCCATGGGGCCACTTAAAAAGGAACTTGTGCCTACTGAGTGCAGGGATGAGCCTTCACTCACAGCTTAAAACAAAGATCCCTCATAGAATTAAACCTGGGATTCCTGCAGATATAATTTCTTTTGTATCCAGCCTGCCAGCACGCTGTCCCTCTCTTTTTGCTTGAGCAGAGAAAGCTGACTGTCTCTGGGAAACTATGTTTAATTGTGTTTGTGGCCCCAAATATGCCTTTTGCACAGATAGCTGACCTGGCACTATGAGCAGAGAGGACTGATGGCTGCATCTGCTGTAGCAGTTCACCCTTGGTGACAGCAGCACAGCAGGAGCTCGAAGGAGCTGCTGCTGTGGCTCCAGTACATTTGATTAAGGGGTGTTTTTTCAGATTTGCCTGCATGATGTGCCTTACCAACCCAAAAGAGGAGGGGTGCTGATGTCTGGGGATAAAATCCTTTGTGTTCCACAGAGGAAGACTTTGGAGGGGTCTCAAATCTGAGCAAAATTTCTTTCAACCAACACTTCCTCCTAAGCGGAGGGAAGTTGTTAAACTCTGTCTGTGCAGCCCTCGCTTAGGTAAGCTCCAGGCCAGCCCTAACACTGCTGAGCACTCCTTGCACTGAAGAAGCCGCGTGGCTATTAACATGACAATTCACATCTGGTGTCAAAAATTAATAAATAACTTGTCTGTCAGTGAGTGCAGGCAGGGAGACAGAAGTTAAGTGCTTCTAAATCACATTATGACAAGCACAGGCACTGTCATAGTTTCGCTGCAGAGAGATACAGACTGAACTGCATTTGCATCCCTTCCTGCCCTCAGTGGGCTCTAGGACATGATCACCAATCCTGATAAGATGCCCCTTAATCTTTCTCCGTGGGAATGCCCAGTCCACTTGCATAAGTATGGAATCAAAACATGAACATAATCTCAAAATTGAATATAAAAAAATGTTTGGTATTGCTCATTCAAATCTTCAATTTTCGAACCAAATTGAAGAAGACAGCTTTTCCTAAAGTGGGGTTTCCATCTGAAGAGTAGGGTAACATAATTTCCTCTTCAGCAAATGTATATCCCAAGCCAACAAAACGTTAGGAAGGAAGACCTGTGGCAGGACTGATTCTGTGTGAAGGAACAGAAATTTCTCTGATAGTCCTGAGAACACTGAGATTTCAGACAAAGTCCATGAAGAGCCCCAACAACACCCATACACCTCAGCTTTTGGCCATTCTCCTTCCAGATGGTTTAAATTCTTAGAAATGTGCAAGCACAGTGTCACCTGCCCCTTGATAAAAGGCTAACCTTGGCCCTTTTTAAAAATTAAATCTAGTGAGGGAGAGCTGGTCCATGGTGTATTTCCAGGCCCTTTCTGGACCCCCTCCCAGGACCAAGTGTCTCCCAAGGGCAGCTTTCCCCCAGCTGCTCCCACAGCTGAGGTGCGCTGCTGGTGTTGCCATGCTGCCAGTGATAGCCCAGCACAAGCTGCCCAGGAATGAGGCTCCTGAGGAGGGGAACCGCAGGAAAGGCGAAAAGGTGGAAAGGTTCAAGCTCACGGTGTGAGTCAGTTGGTATCAGCCCTGATTTTAGTAGACCTGGACCTCCTCAGGTGCAGAGGCAGTCAGGCCAAATGGAGGAGAACCTGGGGAGGCACTGCAGCGACTAGAAAATCTCAGGACTTGTCCCCACTGTCCCCAGCATGGCTGGATGGCGTGGGCAGTGATCCGAGCCCCCCAGGGGACATCAGCCTCATTCCCATGAGATGATGTCTCAGAAACAAGTGTAAGAAATCACAGGGCAGCGCTTCCCATTCCTATCCCTGAAAGGCTGCTCCTAATCTGTTCCTTGTAATTCAGATGTTAATATCTTAAAACACATGAATGCCAGCTGTTTTAAGTCGGAAGAGCCTCCTTACCAGGCAGAAATCCTGAGTACCTGACCTTCCTGGTGCCTTGCAGCAGAGAGTCCCATGGTTTAATTATCTCCTGTGTGAAAAGAGTTTTATTTGATCAGTCTGGAAATTGCTGCGTTTCAATTTACTTGAAATTTTGCAGCCACTGCTGTTACGCTAGACGACATTTAATGTCTTTATCATACTCTCCTTCATTGGTTTCCTTTCTAAGGTGAACAGTCGCAGCACAACCTTTTCCATAAGAAACGTTTTCCCAAATAATTCCCCAAATAATTTTCTTTGCCCTTCTATGAATGCCTTCTAATTTTCTTCAAGATAGTGCAGCTATTACTGTACATGCATTTGAGGTAAGACTTCATATTATTTTTCTTACTATTCTCTTTCTATTCCTCATCCATTATTTAACATTTTCTTTGTTTTTCTGGGCTTCAGTGGCATACTGAGCGTGTGGGGGTACAAGCTCTCATCTCTAATCATCCATCCTGCTTTAAAGCCCTGTAAATTGTGTAAAAAGTTGAAAAAAAAAAAAAAAAGACAAAAAGAAAAGCATCTGTGTTATTACAGTAATTATTACAATGCTCCCTTGTGATACCAATAATTGGACCAAATCTTTTAGCAATTCCCAAGTGAACTTCACCACTCTGGGTAATTTGTTTCCATAGCCCATCACTGTTGAGGTGTGTAAAACCCTTCCAGGTGTGGAACAGGCTAAAGGGAAGACACATGGAAGAAAGGAAGGCTAATTATTGCAAAGGATGCCTTGTAAAGGAATGGTGATTTCCCATCATAGTTAAGTTCAGGCATTGGTAGTGTGGTCAGGTACATCGGCATCCTCTCTGGTCACTAAACTGAGCTGCCCCACTGAACTGCCACAACACAAATTAAAATAAATTCCCACAAGATACTTAAAAACCCAAAGAATTTACTATATTTACGGTCCCAGTCCCATCTGTTGATCCCACGGTGCTGTGTTTGCCCCAGCTCTGTTTTACTCTCCATGAGAGCCAGTGGACAAAGAGCTGCTCAGGAAAGCCAGGAACTGAATTTATTATCCTGCCCATGGCCAGAGAAATTGAGCCTGGGGCACATGGCTTTGTATTCTGGGCACTAACCCCTCCCAGGTGGCACTGAGGTATTTATATGAAGACATGAATGAAACAAAGGTGTGATCTGAACTAGGAGAATATGAGACAAAAGGAAAAATGTAGGTTGGATATTTTGTACAAGTCCAAACAGTATCCATCAGGGAGCAGCAGTAAGAGATGTTTTCCTAGGAAAGCTTCTCCCCTAGAACTAGTTTGACTTTCAGCTAGCTGATCTATGAGAACAAAGTTATTTATGACTCCATTGCCAGTGAGGTTGGAATCCGCATCTTTTACCAATTTCTTGTGTAAGCTGAGTACTCACAGTGTCCCTGCGTTCCACAAGCCTTCGTGCTTTTGCTTTAAAATACCTTCATTGGGGTAACAATCAACAATGGTACATTAAGTGGCATATTCCTTCAAGCCAGGAGAAAGGCAGGGAGCAGAAATGCAGAGAGAATATGGGTGAATATCATCACTGTCAGCAGCTCAGGGGAGGGACCCTGGCTTTGCAGCTGGGTAAGCCCAGAAGGATGGTGGCTGTGGGGAAAGGAGCAGGGACATGTCCTTATATCAGTCTCATGCCTGTTCAGCTCAAGCCATAGGAGAAAAAAAAAGGTGTTGTTGGTCTGTCAGATGTCTTGCTGGCCATTCTTTGACAGGATTCCCTGTTTTCCCCCCACCCACTCACATTCTTTCCTCAAACAGCTTGTATCTGCAAATAGTAATCTCTTGACAGCTGATAATGAGCTGGGCTGGAATTTTGTGATGACGAGAGAAAGAGGTAAAAAATAGGAAGATCTACGCATTTCAAGCGCTGTAAAAGGGTGCTCTGCGCTCACACAAAGCCATGTTCCATGTTCCCAGACAGAGGACAGTGACCAGAGGAGGAGGCTTTCTCTGCTGGGGAGGTCAGAGTTCAGAAAGTCACCTGGGAGTGAAAACAGACCACCAATTGCCACCAAAGAGACTGACTTGCACCATTTTCTCCAGTACTGAAGGGTGAAGGGGAATCCACCACATCCTCCTTTGGACACCCCCATAGAGGAAATGCAGTGACCCAAACATCCCAATGCTGAGCCATGTGCAATCCTTGCCTGGCTGTGCAGGTTCTGAAGGAGAGCCAGTCCTGGAAAATGATCTCCATCCCTGCTGTTAATGCTGGGATTCAGCCAGCGACCTGAGGAAAGGAGTGGATGGGATTTTTGAGGTATTTTTCCTTCCTCACCCCTTCAGATTATTTTTAGTGTGTCCAGGTTGTCTCTCAGGGAGAAAACTGGGACTTGCACCTGCCACCTGCAGGAATCAGTGTATGTGCACTGCCTCTGGAAGGCGGGCTGCCGGACACTAGAGGCTGTGGTCACTTCTGGCTTTCCCTTGCAGGACCTGGCTGAGTTCAGACCCCACAAGCCCTACCAGCTCTTGCAGCATGAGAAACCATGAGGGCCAAGGGGTGCCCTCGCTTTCCCGGGTCAGCCCCAGGGTTTAAGACCCCTGTCTGTGCATCGCAAAGGAATTCTCTGAGATCTTGTTTTGACTCAGAGTTTAGGAACAGTATTACAGAATATAAAATAGTCCTGTGTATGTTGCACTGGGAAGGTGGAATTTCCTAGTCTTCCTCACTGAAACTGCAGCCTTTCTGAGGAACTTGATGTGCAGAGGGAAGAGACTGGGATGTAAGAATCACACAGCTGACACCTCAATATTTGTGTCGTGTAACCTGAGGAGGACCATATCCTCTGAGGACTTTCCCCCCACTCCCTTCTCCATCTCATCATTCCCCATGCAGGGTCCTTTTAGAAGGGACGCCAGAGCATTTTATCTACCCTGAATCAGTTCTGTGACATCTTCACAGGGGAAAGGACTGCAAGACACCAGGTCACCATTTCTCCATGCCTGGTATGAAGTTCTGGACCTGCCTGTGCTATGGAAAAAGTGCACCCTTGTGGGATCTCCTAAATGCAGCTCAGAATTCTGCTCTCCATACTTGCTCTGCTTCCCTACTCAGGTATATCAGCCAAAGCGTCTCAAAGGCAGCTGTGGGGCTTTGCCTGCAGGGTAACTCTGTGTACACCCCTGCACCCATCCTGGAGGTCACTTCTGCACAGCACTGTGGACCTGCCCATGTTACAGGGCCAGATGAATCTGACACCCAGGTATTCCCATTTCCAGGACCATGGGAAAGCCAAAGAAAAATTTCAGAGCCTAGAAGAGTAATTTAATTTTCCACCCCATTCCTGCTCACTGTCTGAGCAAAATTCAGGATCCTCCCATAACCTGTTTATGCTTCCCTGCTGTGGCAAGGTTTTTACTTCCCTTGCTGTAGCAGCGCTTCCAATGTTGTTGCAGCGTATTTGGGAGGGTATCCACAAAGCCGCAACCCTCTGGTTGCCAGGTGCACAATGTTCAACCTCAAAATAGTTTCCTGCTGCCTTCTGTGGCTCACAAGTGGTTCTCTGTTATGGTCCATGGCTGAATCACAGAATTATTTAGGTTGGAAAAGACCCTTAAGATTTGGACACAGCGAAGATGGGCACTGTTTAACTGGTCCCACACGGGTTTTGGTTTCTTCCAGCCCTTCACAGCCTTCGTCAGTTACCTTACCACACCCCCACATTTTATTAGCCAAGTTGAACTACTCAGACTCAGCCATAAAGTACCACCCACCTGACAGCTTCCAGTGCAGGGCTGTCCCTGGGAGCATGTCCTGTTGGCCTTTCATGTTGTAAAACAATTTTGTGCAATCATATGAGGCCACAAAGAGCCGTGATGGATAACTGGCTGTTAGGCCGAGTTTTCTCAGCTAATTTAGTTCCTCCAGCAACGTGAAGAAAAATGCTTTGAAGGAATGTACTCCAAACAACCAGTGTCCCCTGTTGGCTTTCTTCAGTGCTGCAGAGACATTCATTACCCTTTCCTAGAACTAAATATGGTGTTAAATATAAAAGCAGTGGTTCAAATGGTCATAAAATGTATTGGGGCATACTATGGATTTAATTGATTTCAAAGCTTAGATTTAGGAAAAATTTATAGTTAGGGACTTTATTTTTCCAAAAGCTTGGCTTAGTTATTTAATATTGATTTTAGGATTATGATAAAATACATTTCTATTGATTTCTGTGAGGAAAAATTCATCACAGCAAGAATGTCTGGTTCTATCTATTGGGTGGATGAAGACGTGCACAGATCTTTCTGGCTCAGGTCTTTGCATACTGCAGTTGAGTTGGGAGGGTGAAGCAGAATCACAGGCTCCCACGTCTCAAGACAAAGCAAAATAATCCAGAAAAAAAAAAAAAGAAAAAAAAGCAGAGACCATTCTCGTGTGCTGTGGATTTTGTTAATAAAATCTGGTATATTGGTCTGCCTTGTACAGAGCAGAGAGTTACAACCTTTGCATATCTTTGCTTCAGTCAACTTGCCAGTCTATTTAGCAATTCTACCTTAAAATATATTCTTTTAAGGTTAAAAATAGTCTTATAAAAGAAGTGTCACTTAATTACATTCCTCTGGACTAGACTGTAATACTTTGAGTTGTTACTTAATATAAATTGGGACAGCGGGTTTCTGTCATTTCCATTTTTTATAATGCATTTCACAGAATGTCAATTTCATCTTGATTCATAGTAGGTAACACTTTATTATGGCAATAATTCTGATTTAATCAATAGACTGGCAAATGCCACTCAACATGAGTTAAAAAAAAAAAATTATTTCTGGGCAAAAATGCATATAAAGTGACTTAAACAGGGAATACGATTCAGCAGTGGTGGACTAAGCTAAGCTAGGAAGATATTCTGACTTTCAAAGCCAAATATATTGATGCAAAGTCAAGATGACTTAAAAAAGCTGAAATATTCAAAGGATGGAAATGCCCAGTTTATGCATTCTAGCAGCTCCATCCTTACTCTACACTGTATTAAATGGGCATACAGGAAGATAAACTATGAAGTCATGCAGGTCTTGAGCATATTGTGATAGTGCATTCTATCTAGTGGGACATTTTTAGTCCATTCATTCCTCAAGGAAAAGATTCGACTGGAATTCACTATAAACCAAGCCAAACTACCTGATTTATCTGAGTCTAGAGCTGCTTTTCTTCTCCAGGGAACAGAATAAGTAGAAACACCCATGTTTCTGCTTCTAGATGTCTTTACAGAAGGACTGAGTGGACACTGCTCACATTAAATTCACCTGTTGCCTTTGAGGACTGCAGCCACAGCATTATTTTCTACTGTATTTGTAAGCTGGGGAATAAAATCAAGGCATCACCTTGTGACATGTTGGCTGGGGTAGATGTTTACTGCAGCGCTTTTCTGCATGTAATATATTAGACGTGCTCACGTAAAACACCGTTCCCTGTGGTAGGGGAGTTAATGAAACTGTTTCATTAACTTATGAAGTATGAGTCAGAGTTTTGGGGATTTTGTTTCCCTGCCTCACAGGCCACACATGGCTGTTTGACAGCGAGAGCGAGTGTTTGTGCAGTGTCAGAGCACAGATCATTAGCACTGGCAGGTCCTCCAAAGGTTTATGTTTAAAATTACCAACTGTGCAGTGCTTTGAAGCAAATATCACTCTTACTTACATCGATTTCAAATGTCATAGAAATCTGGTCTGTGACTCTCTAAGATCTGAAGGTTAAACTTTATGCCAATGTCTAGAAATCTTGATAGCAGCAGCACAAGCGTGAGCAGAATGAGTTAAGGCCGTCAGGGACTCCTGAGCAAATCATCGAGGAAGGGAGGCTCCAAGGGCACTCAGCACTTGGACAAGAAAAGGCTTATAGAAGCAGTATTCTGCCACAGCCCCCTTTCACTTAAAAGGCTTATTAGTAATCAAAAAGCAATGCTATCCACAGCACTGAGGAAATTGTAAAGCTCTCCTAGTGTCTACCAGAGATGCCTGATCCCAAGCCTGTTGTTGTTGATGAAGGAGCCCCACCAACCTTCACAAACTCAGGCTGACGCTGCAAATGACTTAAGGACTTGACAACATTAACTGCTGGGAGAAGCCACCACTCTGCTAAAGCCTGTCCTCTCAAAACCAGAAAATATCAACTAATTTACAAGTAGCTAATATCAGCATATCCTCAAAAATCCAATTAGCGGCTGTAACCTTGAGCTTTATCCTTGTCCAAAAATACATCTTGTTCCTTTTCACAGTGGGTTTGCTCTCTACCCCCTCCCCAATACACATGCTTCAGTGGCTGGCTTTTCCCATCCATGCCAAATTGAAGGCTCTTTTCTGTGAGGTAATTTTGCCTGCATCGCCTGTGCATCCACCCATCTTGTCCCATCCCTTCCCGTCCCGTCCCGTCCCGTCCCATCCCATCCCATCCCATCCCATCCCATCCCATCCCATCCCATCCCATCCCACTTTTACTCCATGGCATCTTCTTTTCTAGTTAGTTGCTACCTTAAACAGCTTACTGCCTTCAGTCTGTTCATTTCAGGATTTTGTTACCTCCCTGACAATCTCCCATTTTACCTCATTTCTTCCTCAGGCTGCAGAGGCCAGCACAGGCTAATCCCTCCTCATAACCCAAAGTCCAAACCTCTAGAGTATTTAAGATTTTCCTCCCTAACACCTTTTCAATTTCAAACCTCTAAGCAGTTTTGCTAGTGCCCAGAATAGCACATAATATTTATATTTTCCAAGTTTCAGTACAGAAAAATAACCTTTACTTATTTATGGTGTATCATACCCCTTTTATGGATGTTTGGGGTGCTTCCTCCATAGCTGTGGCTCTGTCACTCCTGTAAAAGCATACACAGGTACCATTTTGTCACTTGCTGTTTCAGTAGATTTCTTGCCATTGCACTGGGAAAATAATCCAGTTTTCTGAACACTTCTTCCCCCAATCTCTCCTTCCTCCTGTTTTTCACTTTTTATGTACAAATGTCTACAGCTCCTTCCAGGATACCAACCCCTGCTTTGTCCTTTACAAGCACCAGAGACAATAAGTGCTGATTGCAAGTAAGATGTCTACTTGAAATGAATCATGTGGTCTACTCATTTAGTCCCTTTCTCTACTTAGGTGAAAAATCAAAGTCCTCTCACATATAATTCACAATAGATGAAATTCACTGCTGAGCAGGCCAGCCCGAAGGCTGTGCAATGCAGAATTGCCTTTAAAGCGCTGTTTTGAAGGTTTCTGAGAGCTTGGGGAAGTGAAATGTCACTGTGCCAGCCCTTCTGCTCAGGGATGAAATTTCGCTCTTTGTGAATTTCAAAGTTTGATTTTTATTCATGTGCTTATTGTTTGAAATAGCTTGAAACACGGATCATACCTGTGCATTCCATGGGTGCGTTGCCTTATCAGTAGCAAGAATATGCAGAGATACCATTATGCAGGGCTTGTTTCCTCAAAGGACTCAATTATTGATTTACTCATAGATGATTATCAGAGATAGTGGTTTAAGTTGTAAGTGCTGCACTTTTCTGCAGGAGGAAAAGACACAGGTCATTCTCTTATTCCTCTTTCCTGGGACGAATCCCAAATCTACTGAGAGCTTTAGAGCTGACTCCTTCTGGAAAGACAAGTATTGCAGAAAGGTAAAGATTCTTGACATTTTCCTCATTCCTAAAGTTTTTCAAGCAATTCACTTCTGTGGAATTCTGAGAAGTGAGTTAGAAGGGCATTGACTCAAACCCAGAGCTGTGATTCACAGAAATGTGTACGGAGGGATTTTCACCAGCTTTTAGCTCAATCACATATTTTGCATGAGCAAATAGAAGATCCTCTGCACAGATGTAGTTGCAGGGATGTTAATGCTTTGCATATTGTTCTGCCCATCCACTCCATGAATGCTTTATTGTTAAGATTACAACTGCATGAACCTTTCGGTAATCCTATCCAACCTCCCAAATTTCTCTTTCAGACAAATAAATTCGTGTTCTAGAAACAGAACAGAAACAAAAAGATCGCAACAGTGTAAGACAGGGTTGGGACTGAGTACACAGGCCAGCAGTGACAGCAGACAGCCCTGAAGCAGACTGCCACGGGCCCCAAGGGATAGGAGGGAGGTCAAGGGAGAGCTGCAGCCTAAGGATTTCCTTATTTTTTCCATGTAAATGTGTGGAGAACAGGCATTGTTCTTCAGGATAATACAGCAGGATAAAATCTATATGGGAACAACTTTAGAACTTTCCTGCTCCCAACTCCCTTATCAATGTTTGCTAACACCTCACATCCATAAAACTGAGCTGTAAGGAACACTACACAGTTTACATCATTATTATCTTTTAAGACAGCTTTCATAAATCAAAATGGACTTTAAAATTGCCCACATCCATTTAAAATTTTGCAAGGCCTTCCACAGAGAACAACATAAAACATTTTTTCCCAGCATAGCAAAGAGGGATTTTTGTGTTGGGCTATGTGTAGGGGCGGTTTCTCTCAGCCTTTTTCCCCTTCTTCAGGTCTGCAGCTGCTCCCAGATAGAGATTTTGCATGGAGCCCTCCTTTTTTATGAACCTGAGATGGTTTTTGGCATGGAGCAGGTCTGTCCCTGCCCATGAGACTCAGCTGTCCTCGCAGGATTTGTGGCTGATCCCTCTGGAACATGCTGGGCTCTGGGTGCCACCTCTCCTGAGGCTCTGAAGCAGAGCTGTCTCATCCCTGCTCATGCAATGAATGCTCAGCCACACTTCTTGGGCAGAACAAATGCTGGAGCCTGAGATAATCTTTGCTTTTATTGCCCCACACTTCCCAACCCTGATGTGAATGACTCACTCAGACAGAGAGTCTTTCAAACAGATTTTATTTGACTTTCTGGCACCAGCAAACATGCATTCATGGAATACGGTGCTTCCTTTGGCTTTAGCACACACTGTGAAGCAAAGTTTTCTCTCCTCTTACCCTTCTGACAGATGGCTTGTTAACTCCTCCACCCACTGCTTCACCAGCCAGGTAGATGCTCTGCACTGGAGTTAACACTGCCTTTGGTTTTTCAGTTTGGTGCCTTTTCCCTTTTGACCACTGCCTATTTTAAATCTTGCTGCATCCTGAGAGCACCAAAATCTACAGTTTCCTAAACAACGGAAATAGTTTACACATGCAACATCCCTTCATCCTGAGTATCAAACTCATTGTTTCCTTCAGGAAAAAAAAAAAAAAAATACACCAGTTGTGCAATGGGAGGCATTTGGCATGGCAACCAGAGTTCAGCAAATTTGAACCCTGCAACAATATGGATTATTCATGCCTGGGAAACTCAGTTTGGCAATTTTTTTCCCAATCAAAACCTCACACTGCTTGGATCAAACCTTGTTCTGCAGGTCCCATCAGGTATTGCCTGATCAGCAGGCTCCTGGCCCACACTGTGGGCTCATTTCCCGGGATACATCAGGTCATTGTCAGTGACTGCAAGTACAACTTTTGAGCAAAATCACTCATATGAAGCTAGAACTTGATCAAAATTTCTTGTAAAACCAACAAAGTTTGATTTTAGACTTCAGTTGGTGTTGGGTCAATTTATTACTATTTTTAGTGTTCACTTTATAGTGATATTGTATTTTTAAAAGCACCTGGTGTGCTTTTCCCAGGTTAAATATGTATTATTTTTGCAACATTGCAATATTTTGGAGATTTTGATACACACTACTTTTAGACACTGCTGGGAATGGCCAGAAGAATACTGAAAATATTTGTTTGTTTACTGTATTGATTTCTGCAATAAACAAGTCAGTAAAAGCTGATGAAGGAATTCATATATGTTATGTATGAGTTATAGACACTTCCAACATTTTTCTTTCTAACTCACACTTCAATAACATTATAGAAAATGTATTGTGTCAGTTTCATTAGTCTCTGCCTTCTCCTTCCAGAAATATGACAGAGGTATTGATCTTACCAAATTAAAATATAATCCAAATCTTTGGCTCTATGATTTTATCTATATATTTTTTTAGGGTGCACTGGTTTTCTAACTACCATCAATTTTGTCCCCTGACCTGTACTTCAAACACGAGTAGATAAAAATGATCTATTGGTTTCTCATGTAAGTGGTTGTTTAGAGACATGTTATTGTCTCTGGGGTCTGTAGTTTGGCGAACTCTGATTAGGCTGGCTGGGCCTCAGCTCCGTAAGTCTGATGCCTGCTGCTAAAAAGGGAGCTGTTCATTTTCTGGCAGTAAATAATGAAATGAAACAAATACAATCTGTAATAGAATCAAATGTGAGCACAATGAGTCCACAATTCAATTTGGATTTAATATAGCTGCTTAATCCTGTTAAGGGGTGCCCTCATGAGAAAGATGCTTTAGAAGCCCAGTGCAGGACTTTAAATATGAGGGGAGGCTGTTAAAAATGAGTTTGTGGTGCAGAAGGGGATGAGAGGGGTCAATAAGGTTTTGCACCACAGACTCAAGTCTGATGGACAGAGCGGAGGTTGCTGAGGTGAGTTCATGGAGAACATGGAAAATGTAACAATTCCCAGAGTAGGAGAATGTTTTATGTTTTCTCTCAATTCTGAAAGTTATCTGAGAGATCCAAGGTGCCAGTAGAGGTATTGCACCTGTCTGGATACAATTCACACTCTTTGTGCTGTTGCTGTGATGAAAGTGTCTCACAGGAAGCCAGACTCATCATTACATGAAGCAAACGAAGCTTCGTCTCTGGCAGAAACAAGAAGAGAGAAACACTGGAAATGAATTGCCACTATACAGAAGTAGAAGCAGTCATTAATTTTTGTGGAGCCACTGTTTCATCTAGGAATAATTAAGTCTTGCAGGAGGCAGCAAGAAACCTATGCAGTTATATAAGAAATTCTATTTTTCAAGATACAGTCCTTAAACTTGTCACATTTTTCCTGCAGGAAATGCACGTGTTTTTTTACAGGCATAGAACATCTTCCACCGGAATTCACTGTGGGGAACAGGTGGTGTCTTATCACTCCAGGAAGATAAGGACATACTGCGCCCGTAAAACAGACTATGGAGCTAGCTTGGAGGAAATTATCTGGGTTATTAGCATCAGGATGTGGAAAAACACACATCTCTACTTCAGAGGCTGGCACTGCAGAAAAAAACTAGGTCACTAAAATCAGCCCCTTGCTATATGATACCTCAGTTATCCTACAAAGCCACTGTTTTATCCTGTCTCTCTTCAGATTAACTCCTCATACGAGAGACATCAGCCAAGAAATATTTGCCACCAAGTTCTGGGAATGCAGGTTTCTTTCTGCTCTTCAACACTTGATGTATTCCCCACTTCCCCTGTTTTGAAGCAATCTCTCCTGAATCATCCAGCTAGTCACATTCTTGAAAGTTTTACTAAACTTTATTTGCAGTAAAAGCACTGGCAGAACAGTCCTTGTCCAGTTTATTTGTATCCAATTTGCTGGGACAGTGGTTTCCAATCCATATTTTTTTTTTTTTTACCAAACTCTAAAACATTCCCCAGACATGTCCAAGTTCCTCCACAGTGATCATAAATCCATCAACCATGTTCTGGGTTTTACTTCTTTTCTGTGGTCTTCTTGAAAGCAGTCTTTATGTGTCCAGAGCTTCTGTGGGTCATGCACAGAAAACAGCTGAACTCTACCAATTTCTAAATGTGGCTTTCTTGATGGGGCAGAGCTTACATGGCATGGTTGTAAGGTGCAGTTGTGAAGTAAAAGTTCATTCCCTGCTCCTTAATGTCAAAAACAGGGAAAGTTATCTCCTCTCCACGTCAGGAGTCATGAGCAGGGCGCTGGTGAACACGTAGGTTTGGCCCAGGAGCAGACTGTGGCCCTCTGTACCTGTGCCCGCACCCTCTGAACTGACTCAGCTGGCTCGTGGTTCGTGTCCTAAGTGTTCCAAACACAATTCTTGAATGTGGTGCAACAGCAATCGCGATAAAACTGACCTTTTTGCACAGTTGATCTGCTGTTGAGCAATTTCCTGGCCACGGATAGAGTTGGGTTCCTGCCTTGGATGCTGTCATTGGTGAACTCCAAAGACCCTTGACTTCTTAGACACTCAAATCAGATGCCTGTGGGAATACTTGTCTGCTTCCACTGCATTGCCAGGCACACTCTCCACCTAAGGCCAGGTCTGCTTTTCCACCGGCCTTAGTTTTTCCTCAAAATAAAAAAATCTTTATTTTGATTTTGGTGGGTGATGATAACATATATCTAGAGTGGAAGATGACAAAACTGGGCCTCAGAATCAGGGGTAAGTTGCCAGGGAAGTCACACATTTACAAGAGTTTTTTTCTCAGTTATGCACCAGCAATCTGAAGGGGAAGTCATTGAGGGAGCATTAACATCAAATCTCAGTAAGCCACTTCTGCAACCCCATTTTTCAGAGCAAATTCATTTGCCAATGCCTCTTCATTTTAAACTCTGTGTTGGTGATGAGGTGCAGATGGAAGGAACTGCATTCTTCAGCCTGGAGAGGTCATGGTAGAGCTGCATTTTGGGACCATGTGTACTCGGGTGGCCTGATCCTCAACCAAGTCAAGAGCTCAACAGAATTACAGCTTGGCATTATCATTGTGCTGAGGCATTTAGGCGGCACCATAAATACACATACTGCTCCAGAGAATACAGATAGACATTCTCTGCCCTAGAGACCTCAGAATCTGAATAATGACGGAAAATTACAACCAGCACTTAATCTACTGAGTATCTCCCATTGCACGGCAGACCCTCAGCTACTTTACCAACAGGGTTGTATCACCTGATCTCATGTACTGAATATTTAGTGCTGAATTAAAGAATTGTAGACATTGAGTGGCTAATACCATTTCCTATCCATATCATATCTATATACTGAAAGAATTCCTTCACGTACTGCTGGACTAAGAAACACACTCACTGTGAGATATCCAAATACAGCCTTGTTTGTTATTGTGAATGAAGTACAAATATTGAGAAATACACTCAAACCACTGGTGTTCTAACCTAAGGAAAATGTGTGTGGTTTTAATATTGCCAGAAAACAGGGAACAGCTTCTTCCTGACTCTTCTGTCTTACTATCCAAGGGAACAAAATATGACTTATATCTTCTAAGCAGCAGGTCAGAGATTCTGCCCCAGCCCCGGGTGTAATCTCCCCTACAGAGAACACCAAACCCCTAGAAAGAGTATTTTCCTCTGGGGTGCAAAAGTCAGTTCTGATACCAGCTCAGACATCGCTTTAGGAAAGAACATAATGTTGTTTCTGAATGATTCCAGGTTGCTGGAATTACTAATTGTCTTCCTGAGTACATCCATTAAAAGTACAATTATATCTTTTAAAGAAGAAAATAATTAGAGTGGAAATGAAAGTGTTATACTTAGCCTACCTTAAAGAAAGAGTATCAGACCTTAAGGGCACCCCTAAATGTTGTCATTAATGTAACAATAAACAAAAGCTGTTGTCCCAGTCTGGACATGTCAGAGAATGCAGCCAACAATTCTTCAGTTGGTTAGTTTTATCTGTTGAATGGAATGTCTTCATAAAACAAGATACTGAGTAATGCCAGTTTCCTCTGTAGTCCTTGATAATCTAGTGGGAAAATTTCAACATCCTAGTGCTCCCAAAACATATCCTCAAGGACTGGTCTTTTTCACTGCTGTCAAACACTGTTTTCTAGAGATATGCTAATTTATGATTGTAGTGTGTGATAAATTTTTACTTCTCAGGGGCCCGAACAGTAGAAAAGCTTAATGGTAAATCAAAGAAAAAAAATTAAGCTGGAACTGATGTCAAACTTTTAAAGAGAAGGTTTTGGGAAACAGGTAAAGTAATAGGAGACATGGACAAGAAATATGACTCCTGTAACTAAAAACTGGAAGTTATTTTTGCTGATTAGTATCTCAGCCTGAGGAACCTTGCTAGATTTCAGAGATCAAGGATGATTGAATTTTTGCAGGAAGACTCTCTCCTTTTCTCCTGAGGTTTGTTAGGATGTATCTCTATGTCACTTTTCCAGCTGTTACAGCACTAAAGAGTTATTTTTCCCTACACAGCCACATGGTATATGAACTATGTAAATGCCCTTCTAAATGGTAGCCAGCTTTTTGTGGTACCCAGATCTAAGATTTTTTTTTTAACAGACCTCATTCATTCCTAGTCAGCCTATTAACCTTGATCATAGCCCATTTGAAAGTGTTCCTTATTACATATTGTACAATATTAGATATTGTCTATAGATTATGCTTGCTTTCTTTTGGGTTCATGGCTGCTGGCAAGCACAGGCTCTCTCTGGGGACCACAAATTAACAAAGTGATCACTTAGAGCTGCTGCTGGTGATCCAAATCTCCACTGGGATGTGGGACAAGGCAGGACACCAAGTCACACCAGACCATCCTGCAGCTGGCAGGCACTTGTCTATTTTTAATTTGAAAGTGTCAGAACTTATTCTTCCTTCAGATAGAAACAGAAATATAGGTCAAGAGTTACCTTTATTTTACAAAAGAGAATTTTTTCCTTTCTGAGCAGCCCTACTCCTGACTTAGGCTTGAATTCACCTCACTTCACTTTATGACATTTCTCTGAGTCTACTGATTCATACAGGGGATCTGGGGACACAGCTGAAGGAAGATGCCTCTGTCAGATGCACAAAGCTAAGAAGGAGAGGGGGAACCCAAGCTTCTTTATTTGGAACAGCCAAGAACAAACACTGTAATCCAAGTTCCTACACAGCAAGGATCCAGCTTCTCCTGGGTCCCCGTGGCAGTAGCACAGAAATATTAGTGATGAACCTGTTGCCTCCACTTAATCTCTGCAACTTCTACTGTGGAAGACACACAAATTCCTAAAAAGTCCTTTATGATACCAGCTCCAACTGGCACAACCAATACCAGCCGTCTCTGTTTAAGTGGAACTAGAGATGAGAGGAGGAAGAAAGCAAAACAAATGCTTATTCATGTGATCAGGACATTACAGGAGTGTGTAAGGGAGCACCTGTGGGCAGCTTCACTACTCCATCCACCTCCAAGCTGAAAAGCAGGGAGGCTTGATATATGTGTCACAGAACTGGCAAAATAATTGCAATCCCACCCAAAGGAAAGCACGAGACTACAGCTTTTTTGCTGGAAGCTTGCCAAGCTCTGTGGTTTTTAAGCAGTCATGACTTTGTCTTCATCTGCACAGATTAAATATGGATGTGTGTATTAATTATGTAAATGTGAAACTGCAGATCTCAATCAAGCACAGCCAAGGATACACTATCCTTTGCAAGTGCTGATTGATGCCAAACATGCAAGAAAAACAGAGACCATTCAGCTCATTGCTATGTATATTCTGGAGAGGGGAGGGAAGGAAGAATGGAAATTTGGAAGTAAACAGTGTTTTGTAATGAGAGTGAAACCAGAAATGCCACAGCTTTCTGTAACACCTAATAGTCTCTACTCAGCAAAGCTGAATGCTTACTTAGCAGAAGAGAGCTTTAGAAGATGGTGAAAACACATATTTAGAGTGAAATGAACAATACCAACTTTAGTAAAGACACTCGTAACAGTTTTAGTCAAGGGTTGAGGCTGGACTTTGGTATAACACAGTAGAAGCACCTGATTTTTCTGTAACTTCATGAAAATCGTGATCAGGTATATGGGAATCAGTGGTACTATGTCAGTGTAAGCTTCATATTCTGGGACAGAGGATGGATAAACTCTCCAGGTTTGGCTTTGTGATGGGTAGCACAGATTTTGACCTGTTTGCCTGTGTACTTAGTTCTAAGCAAAAGAGTATGATGCAGGCTTTCAAGGGAGGTGAATTGGATTGTGCATGTGAAATTTCCAATTTCCTGCCAATGCACACAAAAAAATGGTGTGTTGTTAGAGAAACTTCATCCTGCAGCCAACAACCTGTGCCCATCTCCATTCAGAAGAGCCAAACCCCAGCACTTCCAAGTTTCCTGAACACTGTTCTCTCCCCTGACCTAATTGCAACTTTCCAGTACCTGAAGAGAGCCTACCACAAAGTTGGAGAGAGTCTATCTACAAGGGCCTGAAACGACAGGACAAGCAGGAACGGTTTTAAACTGAAGGAGAGTAGGTTTATATTAAGTATTAGGGAAAAGCTTTTCCTGTGGGGTGGTGAGGCACTGGCACAGGTTGCCCAGAGAAGTTGTGGATGCCCCATCCCTGGAAAAGTGCAGGGCCAGGTTGGATGGGGTTTTCTGGCAGTATGAATGCAAGGTTGATTTTCAGGTGAGACAGTTGTAATGCATATTCTGAATATTCTGATGAGTTAGGCAGGAGAGTGACCTGCAGGTTTAGGATCAGCATCTGTCACTCTCTCTGCTGCTCTTGTGCTGCTCCTCTCCATCCGATGGATCCAGGTCTGGAACACAGGGCTGCTCTGCCCCCACAGACTGTGGTGTCTGTGGTAGCTGGTAGGGGATGCTCTGGCACACCACACGTGGTTGTACAGTTGCTCTGTGTGCAATGAGAGGTGTCAGGAATCCCTGGAATATCTAAGTAGACTGTCAGCACATTGTTGCGGAGCAGAAAGGCCTTGCAAAGAGAGGGCCTTATTGCCCTTGTAAAATCCTTGTTCACTTCTGCTACTTCAGCTAACCAGAGAGCATTCTGGGAATGACTCAGCTAAACCAGAGGTGAAAAACAAGTTACAGAACTGGAAAACAATTGTTAGAACCAATAAGTGCTGACACTGTGGGCCTGGTGGTTGGTTACACCTGATGCATGCTCCTATCGTGGTTTATGGTGGTTGGTTAAACACGTTTGTTGTGCCTCACAGGTTTGGAAACTCATAACAAAGTAACAGTTTAAGAACCCTGGATTTTTGCAATAAAGTGTCTTCGCTTATCACCATCTTGTGGAGTCCATGCCACGAACCACCGCAGCACATAAATGCCTATTTGATAATCACAGATCTTGGACAGGCAGAACGTTGCCTTCCTACACACATTCCCTTTTTCATGTCTATCTTAGCTGGCTTTGGCACTGCCTTACTACACACCTCGCCTTTTTCACTTCTGTCTTAGCTGACTTTATATCCCAGACCTGAAATTCTGAGGATAGACACAAACCATTCTAGGAAACAGATCTTCCTGTTGAACTGGCTTGGGGATTGAAAGCCAGCACACACGTTAGCAGGTCTTCCCTCCTGAGAACCTGCTCTCCCGAAAACTTTTCCAGGCCTTATGTGAGAGTAGAGCTGGAGAGGGACAGGACTGCCTAGAGAAAAAGTCCGTGGCAGAGGCTGGAACCAGATGATCTTTAAGGTCCCTTCCAACCCAAATCATTCCCCGATTCTAGGATTCTTAATGTTCACTTTAAGAACATTGTCCACATACCTGAAAAAGTCTGTGCTGCGAAGCTTGGTATTCCTGTTCTTGAAATGAACTTTCTGTTCATTTAAATCTGTCCTACTTACTACTTACTGAGGTTTCACTTTCTTAACTACCAAAACCTGTCCTCTACACCAGGAGCTCCAACCTTCCTGTGATTTGGTATCACAATCAGAGCCTGCACTGGAAGCTCCCACGTGCATTTGTAGCAGGAGATATTTGGTGCTCAAGTCTCCAGGAATCTTTACCAGGTATTATATTTCTGCCTTCATTCTGGTAGGTTGTGTATTAGTGCACTCAGCAATTATTTCCCTTTCACTACACCTATTCATTCACATTTTTATAACTGAAAATTGGCTGGTCTTTCATTTGGCTAAAATGAAAATCAAATTCTGACAAGCAGAATAGAGTGGCATAGAGACACATGAATTACTATTAAAAACCTAAAGCTTTATTGTGAGCATTTAAAAGTGTTTCTAAATCTGAATAAATTATTTTTAAAACAATCTAAAGTTGACAATGAAGTTTAAATCATAGAGAAACTGAGCCTTTCTAGATTTGTTAGACATAGACAAAAAATTACATATAAATATATACTCATACACTTTTCAAATTCACCTCCTGCTCACTTGGAACACAAGCTTTAGCCTAACTTTTACTCCTAAAGTCTGTAAAACTTTATTTAAAGGTCAACTTAAAAAATCATTAGGAAACCTGATCAAGTGATAACCTTGTAACAATTTGAACAATATATCTCTTTGACCTCCGCCCACGCTTCTTGCAAACCTTAAAATACGGTGTCAGGTTTGAGATGCAAATGCAAATTGAGTGGAGTGACAGTGATGGAGAGCTGTGTGACAGGATTCCTTACCTGTGGACTGCATTGCAGATGAGAGGTTTCAGCACTCAGGTTTCCTCAAGAAAGGACAAGCCTGTTTAGTGGGCTAACCCCAAGCACATGTTTGGATCTCAAGTCTTTTATAACTTGTCATAACTGGATCACTAATCATAGCTCAATGGCAATTGTCTGGACAAAGTGGACTGGCCACCTCTGCCATGTGTTTTACACAATTAAATTCTGTCTCCTCAGTCCTTTTTTTCCAATGTAGATATGATATTTTGTCCAGAAAGTATAGGGGAAACATAGCAGCAAAAACAGTTAGATTGGGTGTAACCTTTAAGTATTCTCTTATACTAGATTCCACCAAAAGGGTTTTGTATGTTAAAATTTAAAATTTAAAATTAATTTTCTGCTGCCAGCCTGCAGAGTCCATGTTAGGTGAGTGTCCACCTACGCTGTCCCCATATTTCATTATTTGCTCTCTGGTTTGGATCTGTCACCTATTCCCCTATGGACAGAATCTCATTAACAAAAATCAAGGAAAAAACCCAGCAATTTGTCAGATGAGAGAGACTGGGGAGCTTTTTCACAGAGCTGATAAGGAAGCCAGACTACAGGTAAAGAAAGTGAAACTTTTCCTGATTTTTTCATTCCAGATCAAACTTTCTTGTGGGACAAATGCTGGGTACAAATTGTGTATCCTCAGGTCTTCTGAGGAAAGGAAACATTTCAGTCTTTGCTTTCAGTGCACAGAACAGCTGAAGATTTTTGTCCTTGAAAATTCTTGCAGAGGCTGGAATGACCTTGAGATCTTTTCTATGTCTCCTTATACATATGACGTGTTTGTGTGTAATACATTCTGAAGCTGTAGTATTTAATATTATGACACTAAGGAGTCAGACTTGGGTTAGGAGAAAACTCAACCCCCTCACATGCAGCTGAAATCCACACCACAAAAAGAGCTGAAAACATTTACCTGGCAATCCTGGAGCACAAATGAGACGTTTGTGGTTTTGTCACCATGGAGATGAAATTGTTTCTAAAGTTCTTTGCTTTCACTTAGCCATCTATATAATAAGTGTGTGAAAGGGCACAGAGACATAGAAAAAAGTAGGGAAAAACCTATGAGGAGTGTGAGGAGTGCTAAACGGTCTGAAAAAAACCAACATGGATCAAAAAGATGTTTTTTATAAAATAAACAATAAAAAGAGGTAAATGGAGAGCCCCACTCCTTTAGTTCCCAAAAATATTTAATTTTTCTTTTCCTTAGAGAACTTTAAATAAATAAAAATTACCTGCCCATACCTGATACCAGGCCATAGAGGACAATGGCAATAGAAAGTACAAGACATATAAAAATTACAATATTTTTAATAGATAGATAAATAGGTAATAGATTATAGACACAAAGGGCAAATCTTGACAAGTCCTGGCAAAATCTCACATGAAAGTGAGTGTTAAATCAAGGTTACCACTGCATGTGATTACTCAGTTTGACCAGGTGTGTCTATAACTTCACACTTTCACTTGCACATATATTTCTTATGTGCATCCTGGGAAGCTTAAAATTTCCTCTCCATCGCATTTTTAAAAATCTTTCTGGGAAATTGAATTAAATTGTGTTGGGGAGAATCAAGGAGTTATTCAAACACAAAATCCAATCAAGATTTCGCTTGCAAAGTATATCTAGAATTGCCCAGTTACCCTTGGGATATTTTTTTGGTATCAGTAGCTTTTTCATTGCCAAACATGTTTCACAATGCATCAACACAACAAGTGTTCTTGAACAATGTGCACTTGAACAACGAGATTGCATTTCTTCGTTTGTAATAACATAAATGAAAATAGTAAAATGGGAATAGCAGGAGCATCAGTTCTAAGTAATAAAATGTCTTTTGTCTGTTGTGTTCAAAATCACATTTATTTCATTTGCTTAAGGTCATATATTGAAAATGAAAAATTGTCAGAAATCCATGCAAATTTGAAACTCTAACCAAAATCTGTTAAATACAATTGCTACGATTTACATTAATTTGTTGATTCCAGAAAATTTAGAAAATTTTAAAGCCTTGATCACCTGTCTGTGGCTGTTTTCTGCTATTTTCACATGGATGAAGTGCTTTCATCCCTGCCAGACACGGATTCCCCAACCTGCCAAGCAAATAGTTCCAGTTCATACCACAGTTATCTACGTACTACAGCTCTCCACACAAAGCTGGCAGTTTTTAACCTTATGCTCAAGGATTTGCCATGGTAGAACTCGTTTCTTGATGTTTATTAGGCTTATTTTTTGGATTATATTGAGACTTATTATTTGGATTATCTTGATAGTTTGAAGCCTTATTAGAGCTCTTCAAAATTAACACAGCGAGTACAGGACAGGCGGTTGTGTTTGTTTATCCAGGAACATGTGAACTTCAAGTGAAGTTATTTCACAAAAAAGAAATCTGTTAGATGCTACTGAGTTTTACCAAACGGGCAGAACCTCAGGCCTTCATAGCAGGCCTTTGCATTTTCTCTCCTTTTTCTGACTTTAACAGGTTTTGTATGGTTGGATTTTCTTGCTCTACCATTTCCTAACTCTGCGAAACTATGTTTGCAGTCAGAAATCCTGTACAAGACAGCTTAGCTCGGTGGGGCTAATAAATTCACATCCCTTGTCAGATGAAATGTGCTTGAAGTTCAGGCATGATGTTAAAGGCTGAGCAACTTCAGCAACACTCTCATCCCTGAGAGTATAAAACACAGAAACTGGCTGAGATAGTTCTACTGTGCTATTAGGTGACTGAAACCTCCACGTCTGCTTGCATGCATGCTGATTAGATTAATTGGAGCATCTGCAATCGGTTCATTAAAAACCAGAGGTATTACCTGTCTTCTCTCTCTCTCTCTTATTTTTTAATGCGGTCTGAGAGCAGTTTTATTAGGAAGCTCCACATAAACTGAGGTCTCCTATGACTGTATCTCCTGACCTCATACCCTCTTGGGCCTTAAATCATTGTCCTTCACAATGAGGGGTTTCTGTCTGATGTTAAGGTATGTTCTGTGCAAAGGTGAGAAAGCTCACCCCAATTAATATAATATTTTAATTACTAATGCCCTTAATGACTAGAGTCTTGGACTCAGTTGTGCTTAAAATTTCCTGTCTCCTGAGCAGTAACTGATCTAAAACTTTTTAGTAGAGGAGCACCTGTAAAGCTTGCAGTCAGTGTGTGCGTGAGTAAAGTAATGAAAGCTTAAGAGAAGAGTTTTGCTCCACACAAGAACAGTATAGATTATTAACAATACTAAAATGGGAGCAATATTCAACTGGGGGAGTGTGGGGAAGAACTGTTTGAAGTGTGTGCAGTTAATTCACCCGTGCCAAAGCTCTGTTGTCGTGCACTCAGCAAGTCCAGATGTGTTCTATATTCAACCTGTGTTTCAAGGTGTGTCCAGACAGAATTGCCACTGGAGTTTTCCAGCTACATGTGGGTTCATACAAGATCAATCTGATTAAATGCAGTCATTTCTGGATTCTGCACCATTTTGAATTGATCTGTAACGTATACAGACAAACAATTCAATCACTGGAAGAATATCAAACTCTGTATCAAACTACCTAAGAGCCGAAATAAATTGCAAATCAATCCCTTTTTCTGCTTTAGATAGACAATATGTCCATTAAAAATCTGACAGCTCGTTCAATTTTAAGGGGAAATAATGTTAATGATGTTTGAATGCTGCCAAGTATTGATGCGGGAAAGGCTTCCGAAGCGTATTTCATGATCATTTCTGAATTATTCAAATAACATTTCTTGTATGCTTGTCTAGGAGATCAGATCTTGCTGCAGTGTGCTGTAGAGTGCCAAGGCATAGCAAGGCTGGCAGTCAGGCAATTTATACCCCTTCTGTCTACCACTGTTGCAGCTTCTCACACAGAGCAGGACAGAGCACGGCGGGAGGAAATGCTCATTTATGTTGCAGCAGAGACAGGGTTCTACAACAAGCAGAATCCCCAGGGTAAAATTCACCACAAATTCTGTCTCAGTGGAGAGGAAACCCTCCAAAAGCTGCAGAGTGAGCTCTGCTCCTGTTCTTTGAGGAGCAGACCTGCACTGAGTGGGGCTGCTATGGGGCAAGGTGGTCAGCAGCTCCCGAGGGACTGAGGTGCCAGATCCCAATCTACTTTTGCTAAAGAAAGAAATTAAATTCCTTTTTCCTAAATTTCTTCGTCTCAACACCCAGCAAGGAGGGTGGAGAACAGAATCAATGCCCCTCTCTTATCTCAGACAACTGTTCAGAGGTCATGCAGGATGAGGAGTCAGGAGCACTGGAATCAGAAACCAACCACTCTTCCAAAACCAGCAAAGCATGTCCCTTTGGCTTTTAGTTGACTCCCCAGTGTCTGAAGGATGAGAAATTTATGTGTCTTTTCTTTAAAGACTAAAGAGAAAGAAGAAAAGGGGAAAAAATAACCCAAAATATTATACACAATCAGAGGAGAAAATGTGCCCAGGGTATTGACATTAACAAGGAAAATCACCCTATTTACACCATCCATCTCATTTTCCTTTGCAATATATCCATTTTGATGATGATTATGATGATCATTGCTGACATTATTATTCTTTCCCAGGAAGCCCTTTCAGTTACTGATATTCTGTGCCAGATTGAATATGCTTTTCATTGTTTTAGTATTGGGTATTTGGTAATTATAACATCTATATTCAGTGTTACCTACACTCTCTGGAATAGATTTCTTGTTCCTTTGTACAGTCAGACCTTCCTGCAATGTGCTTCTACGTTTCCACTAAATAAGAGCATCAGCTCTACCACTGCCTCTTCAGCTCAATTTCCACAGAAATCCTGTGTGGTGTAGGAAACAGTGTGTGTTCCTTCTCCGTCTGTAAAAGTTTGTGCTTTCTCCTTCTTAGCATCTGTTAAGGTTTTATCCACAAAATGGAATCTTATTATGCTTTTCCTCAGTCTGTTTCCTATTTTCTATTTTTCTTTCCTTCTTTCCTGTTCCTTTATTTCTCTCTTTCTCGCTTTCTCTCCCCCTCCCTCTCCACTCATTTTCTAATAGATAAAACTTCCTTTCAAACAAAACAAGGAAAATACAGATTTCCACTTAGAAATGCAAGAAACCTCGACTTTTGAGGGATATTTCAAAGTCAGCAACAAATTCTTTGCATCTAGGATGAAGATAATTCAGGGAAGGGAGGAAGGAAGAGAAAGGAAAAAATATGGAATGGAAGGAAGACATTTATACACCATAATTCAGAGACACACTCTGGGATTTTGAAAGATCTTGGGACCTACTTTCTAGCACTGATGTCTCTTTTTTGTTTCAGAGGGCGGTAACAACTGCACCAGGGATTTTTGCCAAAGCTGATGAGAGCTGCTCTGCTTGCATGTTCAGACACACAACTACATCCTAATAATTTTGCCCAGTTCTCATTTTGTTTTGGAATCACAGAATTTGAAACTTCCTTTTGTACTTCCCACTACTAAAGCTGAGACCAATCTATTGTTATTTCCACAGCATAAAACGCCAAATAACACACTGATATAATAATACCAATCCAATTTACCAAAATTTTAAAAAGAGTTTGCATGGAAATTATTGATACATAGAGATTCCAAAGGCTTTGTAGACCCTCTACAGAAACCCACAGTTCCTGCTCACTTGGCTCAGTCATTTTTCTTGGGTCACGCAGTATGCAAGACTGTGAGCTTAATTTATTTATTATATTAAAATAATTTTTCTTATTTTCCTGTCCCCCAGACAGCTGAATTCCTAGGAAAGACACAGCAGTGGCACATCAGTTATTTTTTCAGCTGTCAGATGAATACATCTTCACTTTAATGTGAAAATTCCAGAAGATGTATTATGTATACAAATATGTTACAAGCTGTGTCATGACACACGAAGAATAAGATCTGTCTGTTTGCCTGAGGTTCCCTCAGCCAAAGTTGTTTACTTTCTCCCAGCTCTGTCTGGCTCTTGCAGTGAGAGAGTCTTTAATCTACATCCAAAAACACCCGTTGCTCTGGATGTCCTCATTCCCTGGCGGAGGAGGTCTCTGCACCTCCTGTCCCCGCTCGGAACAGCACAGAACAACAAAGCTCACGCTCTCTGGAGACTGGGGAATTCATCTGTATGAATTTGTGAATCTTGCATGAGGCCACGTGATGAGAAATGTCTATTTAGACATATTGCACTTTGTTTAATAGTTGGACAAGAGCAACGAAAGCACAACCTGTCACTGAAATCACTGGAAAGAACTCGCTGTTCAGCTCAAATGACCAGGATAGAAACTCCTGGGCAGCTTCTTCTGACAGAGAGCAGCTCAACACCTGATGGCCTGAACATCCCAGACTGAGCCCATGAAACTGATTGAATGAGGATGCAACAGAGTAGTTAATTGTAAACCTAAAAAAATGCTGTTACGACGAACCAGACATCACTACTTGTGTTTTCTTCATGAAAATGAATGTGACACTTTTACCTCATCTGTCTGAAACTTGAAAAATACCATTTCCCCAAGTTTAAACATCTTGCAAGTTCAACAAAGTAAGAATGTGCATTCAACCAAAAAAACATTCATGAACACCAAGAATACTTTGTTCACAGTCACGTCAATATCCTGCCAAGAAGCCACCATAGCACAGACACAAAAAGATTGGTTTGACCTAAAATTCATCCCAGCTACAAGGATATAGGAAAACAACAATAACTCATCTGACTAATAAGTGAGAAGTAGGAGGGAAAATGGAAGCAAATGGTCAGTCATAAGTTTTGCAAGTTTAAGAATGTAGAACTTGGGTTGTTGAATCTGGAGGAAAGGAGTCTCAGGGGAGCCCTTACTGGTCTCCAGGCTACCTGAAAGGAGATTGTAGCCAGGTGGGTGTTGGTCTCTTTTCCAAAGTAACAAGCAACAGGACAAGAGGAAATGGCCTCAAGTTGAACCAGGGAAGGTTTGGATATTGGAAAAAGGTTTTTCACGATATTGGTTGTCAGGGATTGGAACAGGCTACCCAGGAAAGTGAGGGGATCACCATCCTTGGAGCTATTAAAAGGCACATAGATGTGGCACTTGGGGACATGGTTTAGTGGTGGACATGGCAGTGCTGGGTTAATGGTTGAACTGGGTGCTCTTAAAGGTCTTTTCCTTTAATCCTTTGAAATATAGCCACCATCTCTTCTTGAAAACAAGATTACAGTTTTGGTTGATAAAGATGACTGTGTCAGTATGATATGTTTGGATTTCTCCAAGGCATTTGACTTAGCAACACATGACATTTTGGTTAAGAAATTTGTATTATATGGAATTAACAGAACACATATAAGAATTAAGAATGATAAGGGAAGGCTTAAGAATAAGTCATGTCGCACCTCAAAAGGTAGTTGTTAAGTCTGAGGTATCAGCAAATGAGATTGTTTCCTGCACTGTCCTAGGAAAATATTTTTTATCTAATGTTGCTTAATATTGTCATCAGTGATTTAGCTCACTTTGTATTTAATTTTTCAGACCATGAACACACCACTCCACCACCCCACCCCCATGGCAAACTAAAGCTGACTGGCATTAGCACTGCTTTTCTCAGTTAATCTTCCTTTGTCCCCTGGGAAGGAGCCCACAGATTGACAGGTTTAAGACCTTTGACTGGGACAACACTAAATCTTTCCTTATAACATTTGTGAGCAGCTCTGGAATAGTGTAATATTAAATAATGAAAACAGACTATTGGCACAGTCTGGTCCAATTTCTTTGGTTAAATACAGGAACCACCAGAGAATATTTAATGTTAATGCAGTCGGATGCAAGGAAGAGCAGCTGAGAACCGGAACAGAAATTATTTCTTCAGAGAGGAGACTGTCCTGGAAAGGATACATAGGTTCATTAGCAGTGCTCTGTTGAAAGAGCTGACCTGGTATTTGGTTTCATAAAGGGGTTTGGAGAGCAGCAGAAGGAGGGAGGATTCTTGTTTGACAGAACTAAATGAATTTCTGAATGGAATGGCTGACGCTCCTAACTGCAGGAAACACTGCAACGTGTCTGGCTAAGGCGTTTGCTGTTGTGTTCAGGATCATACTTACTATCACATTTTAGAGGAACAAAAACTGTGAGTTCAAACTGCTTTCTCCTATTCTTTGTGGTTCATATTGTTAAATAAGCCAATATCTTACTGTGCTGGCTCCCAGCCACAACTGTCCCAAGGATGATTTGCAAGTGGCAATCCCACTTGTAGGCTGACTTCTTCATAGCAAGGACTGGGAAAATGGCAACACCTTCTAGAGAGGGAGTGATTTATGTAGAATCTGCTTCCTGTCATGAAGAATTCATAAAGACCTCACTGAGGTCAAAAAAGAGGGTAAAGCCCAATGTCAGGACACAGGTTATGGCAGGAGCCTCCAGCAGAAACCCTAAAGCACTGCTCCATTTCCTCCCATCACCCAGGCTGCACTTGCAAGACCTTGTTGCTGCATGGTTGTCAGGTTGCCCTTGAAAGGTCCTCAGATGGCCCTTCTAGAGCCTGCCACAGTCTCTCCTCTCCTCTCCTCTCGTCTCCTCTCCTCTCCTCTCCTCTCCTCTCCTCTCCTTTTTCCTTGTCTTTTGTTATATTTTCTTAATTTTCTTTTTCTTTTTCTTTTTCTTTCTATTTTTATTTCTTTTTCTTTTTCTTTCTCTTTCTCTCTTTTTTTTTCTTTTTTCCTAATTTTCTTCTTACTTTCTTTCTNCCTCTCCTCTCGCTTCCTAGACCAATTCTTGATCACCTGCTGTCCCTCCCCAAGCTATGAAAGAAAGTGAAAGCTGGCACATGGCAGTGAAGAACTGGCTGTCTTTTAAAAATCTGTTGAAACCTAATCTAATGCGCAGCTCAGGGAAACATGGGCACCATGGTGTACATTGGACTATATCCTCAAAAGAGCCAGCAATCTCCTTCCTACCCCAAGGAATTCTTTCTTCCATCCCAACCAAAGCATGATAGCCAAAATTCTTTGATCTGGTTACTTATATTGAAGCACTTCCTTTGATCTCTGAGAATCTTTCTCCACCTCTGTCCACCTGAGTAATTCCTAGAGAAAGTTTGTTCAGAAAATGTGTTCAGAAACCAGTAATTTGTTCATGTCATACAAAAGGCACAGACTACTTACCCAGGCTGCTGGGCTGCTCACTGCTCACTGATTTCCCCCACTGTGTGTATTTCTGTTTGGGAAATAGATCTTGTGCACTGTAATTCCCTTTTAACAATCCTTTGTATATTAATGAGGTTAGAGTTAATCTATCATTTGCAAATGGCCTGCTGTGAATCAATAAAGTTTTCATAGGAAATAACAATCCAGCTGGGATATTATTAGAGAAAAATTCAGAAGCATTTTCAGGCAGAATAGCATGATAATGCTGCTTCTGTTGTTGCTGTCCTAGTGACAGGGAGCTGGGAGGAAATGTCCCAGCACCCATGTCCCAAAGAGCAGGGCTTCTGTAAAGTTACCACTAAAGAGCAAGGTAGTCCTACAAGTCAACTTGGTTTTCATCTTATTCTTGGGTATTAAAGGAGTTTTGAAAAGGTATTTATTTGGGAAATCAAAATATCATTTACTCTTCTGCCTCCTTTTCTTTTTTCTGCGCATTTTGTCCTCAAAATAGTCCCATTTAAATAGCAACATGGCCTCCAAAGGTAGGATCCCTCTCCAGTTTCACTCAGTGCTGCAGCTGATTGAAAGGTGCAATTCAACAGAGGAGGGAGCACCACATGGGCAAGCTGTAATTAGAACAGGCATCTCCAAATACTTGATCCTGGTGAGAAATTCTGAGCTCACCACATTTGGCTTTCATTTCCTGACTGTCATTTCCTCTCATGCCCTGACAATTAATACTGAATTGGAATTAGCTGGCTACCTCTTGTAGTGAATATCAGAGACAAAAAACTGGTCTGGAGAAGGCCCCTGGCCCTTCACTCTTGTCGCAAGGTAACCCAGCATTAAAGAAGGGCAGGGAAGGTAAGAGAAGCAGGCAGGGTTGGAACAACATCACAGAGACACTGAGGCCCGTGTTACAATTCAGCCAAACAGACAGTGGTTTCACCCAGATTTGAAGGCACCGTTGAGAGTTCATCGTGTGGAACTGAAACCATCTGTTCTCTTTAACAAGGATGCATTCAAGAATTGAGTAGCTTGAGTCAGACAGAGTGACACGCATTTTAAAAAGCCAAGTACTGCTTGAGTGTTACCAGAATTGAAAATAGTCCTACTCAAGACTATGTGCCAAACAAGGCACATGTAAATTGTGTCTCCTCTACTGATGCTGATCTGAATTCTGAATTCAGACTTGCTTCTGCATGCAGTCATTAAGGCTGCACCACTTGGAAGCCTAATAGTGTGCATAAATAGGCAGGTGTAGACTAACCTTTTCCCTATACTCTGGCCAGCAGAGCCAGTAAAAGTAAAGTAAAAATCTAAAAGCCGGAAATGTCAGGCTTCAAGTTGCCTGTGAGTGCTTCCTCTATCCCTAGGAGAGTGTGCATTAGGATATACTCTCTAACTGCAGGGGCATTTACTATTTTTCTCTAGCACCCTTGCCTTATTCAGTATCTGAGACCAATGTTGATTATTAACATTATTAACGAGCAGCAATTCAGTATTTTACTCCTTTGCCATTCTATGCCCACTGATAGACTACACAACGTGAACACTTTCCAGTCCTGTCTGGAAATTAAAAACATTAATTTTCTCATGAGGATTTCTACTGTGCTCCAGATTACATCATAGTGCTCCAAAACCTTCCTCACACTATGCCCTATTTATAAACCAGGAACTCAGGCCAAAACGGTTGAACATAAAAACTCTGCCTTTGGGTGCCCTGTTAGTTGTGTTTAAAGGGTGGGGTGGGCATGTTTCACACTGAAGCCTGCTGTCACAGGGCTTCATTCCAATTAGGCAACCCCTAGAGATCACAGAAGATCCCACCAGGTTTGTTTCCAGAGGAAGCCTCTTGCCTAAGGAGACACAAGTCCTGCCCTCAGAGAGAGCCAGGGCACTGTCAGGATGCACAGCACCCCTCGAGCACAGTGTTAGCCGTTATGATGTGGGATTTTTACTTCTTGAATGACTGGACTTTAAACCAGCTCCAGATATCCAAGGAGGGCTCCACCAGTTTGTGTTGGAGCTAAGAGTCCAAAGCTCTCCTACAAAGCAGACACCAGGACACCAGCTAGGCAGACAGCTGGGAAAACAGGAGCTCCCTGTTGATGATCATCTGTGAAAAAAACAACTTCATAAAGGTATTTGGGCAACCAAAATGCAGCAAAACACTGAGCATGATTTCCAAGATCCACTTGGCAATCACTGTAAGCAGCAATCTCCACTTTGGGACACCTAAGTGCTCAAAAATCCAGTCCTGAGTGGTTTGCCAGCATTATATATGAATTCTGAAGCAGAAGAAAAATCTTGTTCCTTGAAAAGGCATTGAACTATTCTAGCAATAACAGACCACACAGAAGATGAGCTGTGATGACTAATCCTTAAGCCATCTAATACGTGTTCTGTTAATTCCATATAGTACAAACTTTTTAACCAAAATACCGTGTGTTACTAAGTCAAATGCCTTGAAAAAATCCAAATTAGGCCTGAATGGTCCTTGGTTCCTACCCTGTTCATTCCCTTGCCTCTAGGCTCTCCTTCCTCAGGGCAGGATCAACTATTTCTAAATATCTCTGGCAGTTTTTTGTGGCCGTTTGTTAACACAGAATGGTTGTAAAGCTGAGTCATTACAAACAACAATGAAGTTAAATAAAGGTTTAAGAGCTCAACTGAGAAATGTTCCAGGCCCAGACTTCCAGACAGCTTGACTATGAAACACCTGAAGTTTTCTTACAGTCTAAAGAATACATGAAGTGTAATCTATGCATTACTCTTTCCTTTGAATCTGGTTCAGTAATCCATGCTGTTACATTTGGCTTTGAGGCTGATTCCCAATGGCTGAAAATTATCTAATATTTCATCCATATCATCCTTGCCACAGATGAGGCTTAGAGGTTGCATAGCGTTTAAGAAACTGACTTCAGACACAGTACAAATCTTGTGACTTGAAATTACCTTTGTTTAGTTTAAAGTTGCTAGAGCACGAAGTTTATTTTCACAACTGAAACAACAAGCAAAGGGCCTTTAAAGGAAAATCTGAATATCTGTACAGCAGGGGCTGATTAGGTTGGGAGGAAAAGAGCCAGACGAGTCCCTCTGCTAGCAATGTCCAGTGTGGTGTGTGATGAGGGTCAGATAATGGGATATTAATGAGACTGATGAACAGCATTTTTCCCCTCCACCCCATGCAAGGCACCTGCTGCAACATCACATCAGTTTGGCTTGCAGTGGTCTGGCTGACTGAACTCAGAGATGCATGCAGGGCACCTGCTTACAGGGTAGTTGTATAAAGCTGGGGATGATAAACTGTCAGTGAGAGTGCCAAAAACTGGCTAAATGTTAGGACACAAAGACAAGCACTGAAGAGTTCATAGATACAGTAAAGAAAGTCATCTCTATCTGTCCATATGCATGGATACACATACAAACACCTATAGGTATTGATTCTATCTTACTGTCTGCAGCAGATAAATAGTGAACAATATTTCTTCCTGCACTTTCACAAAGTGCCTTTTCTGTTTCTATAGCAACTTCTGCTGTTTGTAACTTGTGGTTCACACTAAAAATAACCTTATTTAAAAGGGAAAAGATTCTAAAAAGTTAGAATAATTGGAAAAGATGGCAATTTTAAAATGAAATAAAGTCATAGACTATGCTTAATAAGTAGCCTGTTCACCATAAGAAGCACTGAATGTGACATCCATTATGTGACTTATAAAATAGAAATGGGGCTTTTATTAGTATGTCTCAGGTTCTTTGTTACAACCTGAATTACTGCCTTTTGAATGACTGTGTAATGCTCTCCATCAGAAATTCAGCCACTTGGTAATGAGCAGCAAAGAATTCCACCTCTAGATATACTTGTCTTTCTGCCATGGCAGCCTATCATACAGACTGCAGCGCAATAAATGTCATTAACATGCTCCATTCTCATCTGCTGAGGTTACTGTAGGTGTCCGCCATCACATGAAACCAGATTTTGTGAAGAGAAGCTTTAGCAATGAGCAGCAAAACAAACTCTGATGGATACTACTCTTTTTATCTTCCTTTAAATGAACAGGAAGTTTTTTTATGGGTCATCTTTCAGCTTCAGGTGATAAAGGTCTGGAACAGCCCCTCCCCTTGCTATTAAAACTTTATGAATAAACATGGTTTTTGAAGGGCGATTAGCCTTCCTCCCCATGCTGTGTTGCTGTAGTTTGGGCAGTGTAGAATGTTTTATATTGTTTTGTATGCACAGAGAGTCCCACATTCAATAGAAAAACCACAGCCCTGAACTTTACGGCTGCAGGATTGCACTGCAATGAGCAGAGCAGGAGGAATATCCTTACAGAGGGCTCACGGCCTTCTCTGCTTCCTCTGCTCTTGATGCCTTTTTCTCTGGTCCTAGAATTATGAGCCAGACACAGTTAGGGTGATAAAAATGGGTTACCTTTATATAAGGATCCTTAGGTGCACAATTTGTCAGGTGGAAAACGCCAAAGACACACACACACAGGACACATATACAATTTTTACAGATTTTGCAAATTAGCATATCTGACAAAAATCCCCAATAAGAAGCACATTAGGTGAAGTCATCCCCCCAGTTCTAGCACCTTCTAGATTCTCCCCCCTCAGATGAGGACTAAATTTTGTTTATAAAAAATATGTCTTGAAGAGCTGGCTTCAACCTTGGTTTCTAAGGAGAACCAAGAGAGCATAGGAGCTTCAAACCCCCAACTCAGAGGCTTTCGGAATGTTTTGTTTTTCTGCCAAGGAAAATACAGATGTTTAAGCTACAATAATAGGCTACAGAGCTACAAATATGTGCACAAAGAATACAGAGAATATATAAAAGAAAAAGGTAAAAAATCAGCACATCACTCTCGTCTCAACACTGTGTCCCGGCAGTGGCCATAGCTCTGTGAAACAGAAAGGGCATAATGTGGGATATGGACAGAGCTGCTTCATCCTAACCTCTGCTCTGGGCCTAAGGACTTCCCTCTGGGAAGGAAGGGGAGGATGGAATTGCAAGAATAATGGGCAAACAAGGAGGTCAAGTTTGTTAATAAGGAACTTCCTTCTTTTGTGCCATAGCCAATAAAAAACAGTGAACGCAAGAGTGAAGTACCAATGACCCTTGCTTTAAAATACACCAAAGGAAATCTGAAATACCTTAATTCATTATTTTTCTAGCTAAACTGACTACTTGTGGGGACAGAAGCTGCACTATACTTGTTCTGAACAGACTATATTGTCAGCAGCCAATAAATTAAACCGTAATAAATGGAGTCATTCTGCTGCTGCACAGTCGTGCACAGACTCTCCTGCTGGGACAGTTGCACACTGGTGTGTGCTCCTCCTTGAACCTACTTTGTTATCCACATCTTTCTCCAGGCTGATGATTCTCAATTATTTCCTTGTTGATCTCTCTATTTTGCCAGGGGAGGTGCAGAAGACTCCTGTGCTCCCCTCCATTCCTCATTGCATTCTGCAGATCATTTTTCTTTATCCTCGCCTCTGCTGCCCCCCTTTGCCTTTTAAAAGTTTGTTGGATCTTTCTGAGTTATTCATACCCCATTTCAGCATGAACAGCTTTTTCTTGCAAGGACATGTAGTTACGACACAAGCTATGCAATAGTAGGCATAGATACCAAAAGGTTACAATTTTAAGGCTTTTGGCACCCAGGAAAACAGTTTCCCTGCCTGTCCTCTTGATTTTCCAAGTAAACTTTAGTCATGTGAGTTAACTATGGCAAACTATGGATTAACTGTCCCTCTTGTCTTTCTTTCCTCTTTCCACAGTTTGCAGACCTCTCCATCTCTGTTGCTGTTCTTTACATCACCAGTCTTACAAGAGACCCTGGGTCTCGTCAGACCAAGGTGTCATCAGCTCTAGACAGGAGTAGAGTAGGTACCTCCTGCAAAATTGCTTTTCTGACTCCAAGCCGTTCTATTCTTTCTGCATTTTGTTTTTTCGCTCTGCAATGCCAGAAACGTCTGGCTCATATTAGTTCGAATTATCCCAAGAATTATTATCCAAATAATTAAAATCCCAAGAGATGCCAAGAAAGTCAAGGTACAACACTTTTCTTTCACCAGCTTTTGACCAATCCCCATGCCAGATGTTCTACAACTGATGCCAGCTTGTTTAGTCACTTGTATCTTAAATTCTTAACTGAGACATGAGGGCTAACAGCATTTTGTTTGCTCACAGACGTTCTCAGCCATTCTCAGATGATGTAAACAGATAAAGCTCCTAAAACTCTGACGTGCCCTGCATAAAGTGGTTGATGAGCCACCACATCTGACCCTCTGACTCCTTAGGATGCTGGAAGATAACTGAAAAATTCAAATTTTATTTGAGAGGTGCATGCTGATCCCTTGGTAATGCAGGGAGAAGAAAGCCAGATGCCTCTTACTGTCTACTTGTTCGCAATGTCATCAGCTCTTTCATGGTGACAAATACATTTAATAAAATGTATTCATATTAAAGGCACCACTCTTTCAGGAAGATGCTGTGCTGCCTTTAAAATGCTGACATTTTAAAGTTTACTAAGGAAGTAAGTATTTCATTCAGAATATGATCAGCATTAATAGTAATGCAGATATTTTTCTGCTCAGGGGCATTTTTGGTGTGCTGTGCAGAGCATGCTGTAGTTTTCTAGAGCTCCCAATAATTATTCAGAAAGATTCTTCTGCCCCACCAAATTCAGTGCAGCTTTTGAGGTCTGAAGTTTTGGTGGAAATATGTGGTGGTTTTTTACTGTGTTGATCTCTAATGATTTCTGACCCACATATATTCAAACTTAACTTATAAATATTGAGGAAGAGTGGTCTCTGATTCATCTCATCCTTTATTCTAGGAAAAGCAAAAGCTCTTAGAACTTCCTCCCTGACAGACAGCAGGAGGAATTCTCCCTGCATCTATGGAGAGACCTGAGGATGTCCCACCCTGATGCCCAGCCCAGCCTCTGGAGGAGCCAAGGAAGGCTCTCCTCTCAAAGGACTCAGCCCTGGCTCACAGTGAGCCCAGCAGAAGCTGAGCAACTCTTCAGGAGTTTAAGCATCACGGGAAGTCAGGCAGTGCTCAGATATGATCTTATGGAAAGGCATCAATGTTTTAACTTTTAAGAGTGCTCAGATGACAAGAGTCACAATCACCTGCACAGGCAGGGAGACCCCTGACAGTCTTGCTAGGAAGTCTCACTGACTCGAAAAGGGTTCGTCTTGCTAGGGAGCTTGGAGGCTTTGCAATGGAAAGCCAACTACATCTTCTGGGAATCCTTGCACGGAAAGTCAAGAGTTACTTTTGTGGCTCCAGGACAAACGCAACCTTCAAGAAAGCTATTTGAGTGCTGTGTGACACCTCTGCCTGCTCCTGCCCCGGGTGATATTCAGATTTCTGCACAAGGAATCTGCACAAGCTCAGCTTATTCAGCCATGATGGAAAAGTTCAAGGTTTTATTAGGGATGCTAGCTGCACACAAGCCAGACCTCGATGCAAACCCAAGCTGGTCATATGCCTTTATGCAGGTGTTTACGCCTCGGTGCTCCCAGGGTGCGCTTGCTTGTAAAGAGCAGCTGGTTCCAGGCAGAAATAGGAGATCCTACTCAGCCACCTTCTCTGCCACATCTTTCCTGTGAGACGTTCTACCAACCTCAATAAGAAATAAACTATTCATAATGGGAGCTGCTCTCTTTCCTTGATTGCCACTAACAAACACGTATTCATTAGTGGAGTGTTTGGTAGGGAAAGGCTCAGCTCCCTCATTTCCCTTTACTTCAGAAATCTTTACTCTCTTCAGTCTGTGGCAAAGAAATGTTTTAAAAGTGCAGGTTGTAACCCATCTAATTTTAGCCCTAATCAAGTCCATATCTGGAAGACATTAGGATGCACTGCAATTTTTGAAGTGTGGGTGTTAGGACTCACTTGTTATTTTTAAAAGTGATGTACGTGTTGTGTTCTAGACTACTCTCGGTACTTTGTACTTGAACGTGTATTTTAATTTGTGTTCCATTATGATGCTTTTTTCTTTTAGGAATGGTTTTCTCTGGCCTGTGATCTGCTTCATAATTCAAGTGGAAAGTTTCTGAAAATATAAGAGGCTTTAATGCAAGACAAAAAGTGGTTGTAAGTTTGAAAAATAAAAAGCATCTGTATCTTTTACTGGAGTGCAGTGATTTATAAGCTCCTTAGGCGATGAGGAAGCCTGGATATTTTAAGAGGTGGGATTGGTCTTAGAAACTGCCCTTTGGTCTTCTAATACACTCATGAACATGTATCTGGGGGATTTGAAGGTCCCAGGTCACATTTACTTGCAGGCGAAAAATATCTGAGGGCAACTTCTGACAGATCCTTTTGCCAAGGAGGTGTGACTTCCAAATGTATCTGGCCCCTGGACTGCCTGCTCTAGGAATGACTGCTTCCTGAGTCACTAGGGTCAGCCAGCCCTCATTGCTCTCCCTGTACTCTGTAGGATACGGGAACTACAGAACCCAAATGAGAGCTGATGTGTGCTTCGGACAAATCCCGGATCTGGGTAACTGAGGGGCCAAGACTGTAGGGAGAGCACAAAGCACATCTACTTCACAGCCTATAGGTGATCTTAGGCTCTTTCAGCTTCACTAAAAGTTTGAGCACATAGTAGGAGCCTAAACAAACTTGATTTCCACCCTCCTTTAGTTTAAAGGAAAATAATGCAGAGAGAGGGCCACAGCTGAGAGCACAGAGGCATCAGGGCAGGAAAATGGAGGAAGGTTAGTGTGAGCACTCAGGGGTTATCTCCAGGTGGACAGGAGTGTCCTCTTCTTTGAATCTGGGCCATTCTAATCCCCCACTACTGAATAGATTTATAAAGCAAATTTACTTAAATCCAGAAGCTTGCTTAGCACCATTTCTAACCAGATCAGTTATTTTCATTACCATGGCTGAGGGCTGTGAGTTAGAATCCTTTTAAAGTCAGAAAACAGCTGGGAAAAGAGCTTCAGAAATCATGTCCTGCCAGGATGAGTGAGAGTGCTGTGTTTTTAAATTGTTGAATACAGGGCGAACTTAAAAGGAGAGACCATTTCCATTCTTCCCGAGGCAAGAATCACTGTTGGTTTCCTTTGAGCATAGTCCCTTTGCACAGAGCGTGCAAAGCAGCTGAAAGTGTCTCTGCATGACCTCAGTCAGCCTCCAAACAGACTAAGCAGGCTGGGAAAGCAGCAGCAGCCACTGGGTGTGTCTTATTATTAAGAAATTCATAAGGCTGAATTGGCTGGCAACTGCCTTTAAGCCCACGGTAAGGAACTACCATATCTCATCTGGTGAAGTAATTCACTCCCTTTCCAAAGCACACTGACAGAAAGCACAACCAAATTCTCCTTACATCCAGTGGCAAAACTCCTGTTGAAAGGCGGATGCTAACATCCTCCAGGCTAGGCTGAGAAGGAAGAGGGAGTCCTCTCCAGCTGGAACTGCTGCCTGATAGAACTGAAAGTGCAGGTGGGTGAGATATTTTCATTATAAGAAACCAACTATTTCCATATTTTATTTTTCCTTTTAAGCTCAGCAACTTACACAGCCTTCCTTAAAGCTTCTCCTCTCAAACAAATCCTTTCATTATCCAATGTGCATACAGGCAATGGAACACTTACACCATAATAAGTTGGAAACTCATCTCTACAATTTAAACACCGGCCCTTCAAATCCTCTGAAACGCAGAGAGTGTTGTGAATTCAGCTTCTTCTCTTTTGAATTTTACATTTGCATCTGGTAGCCTTTTTTTTTTTTTTTTTTTTTTTTTTTTTTTTTTTTTTTTTTTTT